>JAKFQP010000067.1:0-443665 GCA_023375905.1 Nycticorax nycticorax
CCATCCTCTCCTGCTTGCCAGGCCTGTTCCACCCTGCTCCACCTCTCTTTCTCTGCCCCATCTCCACCCAAATAAAACCTCATCTCCCCCTAGTAATGTTTCTCTCTTTGTCCCAATTTTACTATATCTATACCTAAATTTGGTATTTCATGGTACAACTGTTGCATAGGTCATCTCAGACTTACATGGTATCACATGGTGTGGTTGCCTATGTAGCGTCATCCTACTCCATGACCTGAAAGGACCTCAAACTCCATTTTTTTTATCTGTGAAGTTTGGCCATTTCTCACATGACCCCTTCCTAACCAACTGTGAACCCCAGCCACCCCTCACAGATGTCTCTAGCTTTTGGTATCCACCATGTCCAGCAGTGTTTCATGTCTTGTCCTGCAGTTTTCCATGTCCTGTTCACTGAGCTGAGCCTCAGGCCAGGGAGGGTCCATTCAGTGGTCTGCTTACTGAAACAGACCAGCATCCAAAGATGGAGTAATCACTTTCCAGAGGTGCTGTCTATAAAAGGCATCTAGATAATATGCCTGGACTTTGGGTGAAGGCAAGGTTTGGCTCCTTTCACCAAAATGGTCTTCCAGAATTATTTAATCTCTCCTTTGTTTTTTAACACCTGGGCTCATCCCCCTCCTATAACCTCAGGAAACAAGCACATACCCTCAGCATCACAGCATGTACTAAATCATTGCTCTGAAAAGCTGCATTCTACCATTCATTCTACTTCAGGCTCTCCAAATGGAAAAGCAACACCCAGGAAAAAAGAATTATGTTTGAGACACACAGGAACATCATGCAGGGCCAAGAGGAGCCTTGGACCAGGAGATGTGCAGAGTCAGCACAAGCACCTACCACCACACGTGAGTAAGCCTATTCCTGACAGCTAGGGATCACTCCCTAAGGCAGATGCATTTATCTTTGTAGGAACTATTAACTTCTGCATCCAATTTAATCATAAAGGCACCCAATGATAACCCTTACATGGTGGGAGGCAGGCAATTCTAGGTTGTGTCTGATTTCCTCCTGATGCAGCAAAGAGCAATCACCTGAGTTGTCTTCCAGAAGTTCCTGTTTCTGCTGATTAGAAGTGGAGTTCTGGTGACTGATCTCACTGAAAAAAAAAAAGAATCTCATTTTACTTCTCCCTGTATATGCTACATGAAGGTCTGAGAATTTTTTTTAAGTTCTCTTTGAGGAAGATACATCCTGTTGGGCTTGACACCTCACTGAGAATGAGAGGAGGTAAACTGTAGGACTGCTTATCCTTCTCCACCAACTACAGATGGATCCTTGAGTTGAGACCAAGCTTCTAGCTTGTAAGCAGCTAAAAGGTCAGAAAAGTCGTCTTCTAGGGAATATTCAAGGATAAGTTCTGTAACTTCACGTATTATACCTGTGATCTGAGCTTGCAGGAAACTTCCTACAGACAAGGTCGGTGCAGGTTACCCCCGAGGGGAGCATGGAAGCCTTCCTTCTGAGGCACAAACACCCCTGAAGTAACAAGCTTGGAACTTTAGAAAACAGTCAAACTGCTGGTTGCTGTTGCTTGTTAATACAGCCTTCTCCTTAAAACAAAAGAAAACAAGGAAATTAAACTCATCCCATTGAACTCTCCCCCCGAGGTCAAACCCTTCAAGACTTACACTCATACTCAGGTCAGAGGAAGAACATAGGAAGGAAAAAAATAATTGAGCCCTCCTGGAAATAGCATGAAAACCTCCTTTTTCAATCAGCTATACTGCAAGCTCACAAAAGGTCCCTTCTATGGGCTAGAAAAGGCAGCATAACAAGAACCATAAGGGGCTGTCCACCGGCTCCTCTTTGTGAGGACTTGACTCTTGACAAGTCAGATCATTCCCTGTTGTAATTTTGGGCTACAGTTAGTTGCTGTCACTCATCCTGAAGCAAAATGGTTTAGCTTGTTTGTATGCACTAAAAGTCTTAAAATTAATGTTTTATTTTAAAAATATATATTGACCTATTTTTAAAGAAGTTTGAAGAAGTTTAAAGTTGTTTTTTGGAAATTAAAAATATACAAACCTGGTAAACTCTGGAGAGAAACAGTCCACAAGATGCTTGACCGTAAAGATAACATTGTTCAGTTTTCTTTGACAGCATCAGCCCCTGTTGGAAAATGGTGTTTGTTAAGTTCATTTGGACTATATTAGTTTAACATCACCAGGTTTGAATAAGAAATCCCCTGTTGCTCATTAAAAAGTTGAAGTCTAGCAAAACTCTTTCTTGAAGACTATTTCTCCTATTAGCCACCTGACGACTGTACAGGGAATTAACAGCACGAAAAAGCTTGTTACAGTTTGCTCAGTCTATTGAGCCCTTGGGTAAAAATTACGCAGTGTGAAGGGCAGTCACGGGAGTAAAGTTTCCTGGAGCTTTAATGGGGCCCGCAGAGGTTGTTAGGGATGGAGCTGTTGCAGGACATCTAAGTGGCCCTCCTAGGGGGCTGCTCAGAGCAGAAAATCAGAGCCTGGTTACAGGAAAGTACAGGAGGGAATAAGCGTTTTCACCAAGCAACCCCTCTGACCTGTCCTGTCAAGGAAAAGGGTCGGGTGCTGATCCCCAGCAGGACCTTGTCAGGCCTCGTCTGCCTCAGATGTCTTTCTGGTCAACACGAGGCTTGCAGAGGATACCTCTGGGCTCCAGGGAGGCTGCAGCAGCCGCACGGCAAAGGTGCCTGAGCAAAGGCATCTTGGCCTGGCCCAGCCATCGCTGCGGGCCCAGACTGGGGGCTGCCCAGTGCTCCCTGGGCTCAAGTGCTGGTGCTCATCCTGAAACATGGCCCTCACTACATCACTTCTCCCAATGCCCCTCTGGCCCAGCACACAGGCCCCCAGCAGCCCAGCCACATAGCGGTGCACCCAGCGTCTCTCCACTCGGAGTCCCTCCAGCCCCGGAGCAGACCCCACTGCTTCCGTGGTGCATCACAGGCTGCCCCTGCAACCCCCCAGTGTCTGTGCTCTGCAGCCCATTCCCCTGGCTTTCCAGAAATGGATGGGTGCTCTTCAGCCATGATGAAGAGCATCTTCTCCCTGGTAGTGACAGCTTACAATCCCAGTTGTCCCAGCCCTGCCCTCCAGCACTGTTCAGAGGGTGTCCAAGTTCCCACTCTCAGTATCGTGTCCTTGTCCCCATCCCAAAGCCTTGAGCAATTCCATGAAATCCTACCCCTTCCGACGTCCCCCACCTCTGCAGTACTCATCCAGGTCACCCATTGTCCCCCACTGAACCGCCATCACTCTTCTATGAGTGTCCTCAGTGGGATGTTCAATAGAAATTATTCTGTCACAGCCTCATTGTAACGGTTTTACATGTCTGAGGTTGAGGTACACATTCGTCTCTACCAAAGAGAGATGTTTTAACAGTAAAATGCACATGTACTCATGATGTCAGTGCTCAAAAACTACAGTTCTGCTGTCACTGTCTAAAAGTAGAGAGAAATGTCTGTCCACAGTGTCTTTGGGCCTGGTTTCACAAGCCGTAGGAATGCACACATCAAATCACAACCTCTGAGACAGAACCAAGTGAAACCCAGCCTGTTTCACAAAAAAACGCAGAGATGGCCTGAAATGCATAAACAGAAAGGAGGAGGGAGTAGTTCAAGTTAAACTGAATTATTATCTCATCTTTTGCAGATGCTAAACATGTCTTAACTAAGATAACTTGAACCATGGTTTCAGCTGAGTGAAGACATCTCAACCCAGTTTGAAGTCTCTGGTGTTCATGGGTATCTGCCAAGTCCCAGCCTATACAACAATTCTTGGGTTATAGCTATTATTATTGGATTAAGTCCTCATAAAGAGCAATGCATCATTATTGTTTTCAATTGTTGAAAAAGTAGCCAAACACACACACACACACAAAAAAAAATCCAGAGTTCACAAAATATGATCAGTGCTAATCCTGGAATTGTATCCTGGGAATCCACGGAAGAGAGCAGTGATCATACGCAGGTATTTATCTATCCATGTTCAACCGAAAAACAGCAGGCATCTGGTACCTGAATATCCTCCAGGAACACCCCTCCCTTGGCTTCCCAACAGCCAGCTTGCCCTGAGGACTCTGCACCGGCCCTGTTAGTAAACATGTAAGGCACATCAGATAGGACACTGTTTTCTTAGCCCTCTGACTCATAGACTCTTTGCAGCTCCCTTGGGACCAGATCCTTTGGGAACCAGGACAAACTGGTCTCTAACTGATAATCCTCATCCTGGTTGTCGAGGCTTGGCTTCCTCCTAGATCCTCACCTAGCACGTATCATTCTGCATTTTCTAGAATGTTTCAGTGACATCAGTTTCCTTCCTTTTTTTCCTATATTCTTTAATTTCCTTATTTAGGAAGTTTCACAATGTTTACATTTTAGCAGGACACAGCTATTTTCCCCCTCCCAATTAAAAAGGTGTTCTTCAGTTGTAGATTTCAAATTTCCATCAGATATATTCAAATTACAGCTTTCTATTTCATTGTGTCTATAATTTTTTTCTTAAGTGGAATAGGATTATAAATTCAGATCGTATGAGAGTTAAGCTCTACAGTAAACATTTCGGTTAAAGAAACTCTGATTTTTCTACTTATTTATACCCTGGTTCATTACCTGGATTTCTCTCTGTTGTCAGAGGAAAGCATTTCAGAAAAGAAAGAAATAGGTCATGTTTATAGGATATTAGGTTCTCTCCTATCCAAAACCCAAATCGCATCCTCCAGGGTTAAAGCTGCATTAGAAATTATAATAATAATAAACTCCTGGCATCTATAATTATTCCCAAAACGCATATGCACGAAGGGAGAGAGAGGCAGAAGGAATGGGACTCTATGGCAATGTACAGCATATACTGGAGTACGTGAAAGAAATTTTAGCAAACACAGTGAGGACACTGTTAGAGAAGATGATTTCAGATATGTACTTAAGGATGAGATTAATCATACCCAAGAAGTGACAATGTCTTTGTATTGGCTATAAAGGGAGTCTTCATATCCACACAGCAGAACGCTGCTGTCAGCTGCACCCTTCCACCCAAGCTGCTTGCTGGTGTTTGTATGTGGCTGCCTCTTTAGGTCATGCCGCGGTGGCTGATGTGCCTGATAGATGAGATCAGCTTTGCCCTTTGTCTTCCATGGAGTGAATAACAGCAGTCCTGAAGATCCCCACACACTGGCTGGGTTTGACCATAGCAAGAACAGCTGACATGGGATGGACTAAGATCTTGGCACAGTTATTTCAAAAAAACTGCAAAATTCAGTGTAACAGGGTCTGCATACAGAAACAGCTGCTGCGGGCGATGCCAGGTTCTGGATTTCAGCATCCACCATCTGTCCTTGCAATGCAAGTAAGAAGCTATCTGTGCCAGCTTTCATTCAGTTGGGAATGGAATTGCTTTCTCTGTTGCCACCCACAAGCGTAAGACAAATTTACAGAGAATCTGAGCAGACTTCGCATCCTCACATGCCTACATGCAACGTTTATTCTGTCTGTAGCATGCCCCTTTCCTACCACACCACCCTAGCGCAAACCTGGCAAACCAAGACAAACTCTCAATATTAAGTGGAAATTATAGAGACACTTTAATTATTAAAGAACCTTTAAATCCCTCAGGCCTTAAGACAGGTTAAGGGAGGTGTCAATGTTAAGGCAGGCTGGCTTTTGTGCTGAGGGATTCAGGCACACTTGAAAAAAAGCCATCTGAATAACTAAAGGATATCCAAGAGTGAACTGTGTTTCAGAAGACATTGAGAGCCAACATGCAAACTTGGAAACCACTGTGTTGCAGTTAATGTTCAAAAAAAGCTAATAGTGCAAGAAACTGCGGGATAAATACAGCCCGGGGTTGCAGCGAGGACATTGCTTGTCTGGTAAAGAGGGAGCTGGTTGTAAGGAACGTTGACAAAGTGCCTCCTGCATATCTACCAAAACCTTTGGTATTTAATCTAGGCAGCTAATAAGCAGCAACAACAATACAGGAAACTGCTTTGGAGAATTCATTACACTCAATTCCAGGTGTAGGCTTACAATCAATGTGAAAATCAGGGCTTTAAGATATCTTGGCACCTATGACTCCACAGTTGCTTGTCAACTCTTTTAAGCTACCTGGAAATTACAATGGGATCAATCTTTCTGGAGACACGGCTATTGCATACCACAGGGATGAGAGAGGCAGTCTAGTTTACTAATTCAGAAAAGTTTATTTAGTTCACTAGGGCTATGGATGGCACGGGTGTCCATACCTGGCCCTCAGCCAGACTTTTGCTGGACTAGGTAAAGTCAGTACGGTGAGCGCAACCTGGAATATGAGTCATCTCCTCCTAGAGAAGGCATGATTTGATCATCTCATTTCACCCTGAAAGTACTTTTTTTCTGACAGCTGGATATTAATTCAGGTGTTAATACATCTATTAACTTATGTGAACATCTACACAGCCAATGTTTAAAGTTTATTTATATCAGTTCCAGTGCTAATTTTCATCTAGCTCAAAGCAACCCAAAAGAACCCTTTCCCAGCCTAAACCAAGCACACAGTCTCCACCTTGACCCATCATTGTAATACAGAGGAGAAGATAAATTAATTGGAGATGTCTCTCCATTCACTATACAAGAAGACGGGTATGTTCGATAATGATATTCGAGCAGTGATTCAGGTGCCCAAGCAGAGGCATCTTGTGCCATTCAGGGTGACCTAGGGCATCACTGACATCAGAACAGGGTTGACCAATGTGATCAAAAGACCCTACAAGATATCTGCTGGATCCCTTAATGTATCTGAAAGAGCAACACACCCCTACCTTTAGGCAGTTATTTCTGCCTTTTGGTAAAGATGCCTACAATCTAGATAGTAAGAAGTTCCTAAGGGGTGGCTAAAACTTAAGGGTTGGTGCTACTCATGGGTGTAAGGTTGTATTCTTAGATATAAATACTGGGTATGCGAGCTCCGAGCTAGTCATCTAGCCCTGTAGAGTCAGTGGATATAAAGAGAAGCTCTGACCAGCAGAACAGACAGGAGAAGACTGTTCCCCACCAGTGGTCATAAAGGGAGCCCAGGGAACCAGCATAACTCAAAAGCCGAACTTTATATATAGAGCTAGGCCTTGTGAACCCTGTTCTCAGTCACCTTTCTGTTGACACAGGAAAACAGCGCAGCGGATTGAGTGTCCCACACTGCTTTAGGTTTATAATGGGATCTGTTAGGAAGGAAGAAGGAGGAAGAATTGTTATAGTGTAAAATGTGAAGCGGAGGATGACAGTGAGGACTGGGAAAGGCGCGACTGCAGTGCACAGCTGGCCCTATAGGGTAGCAGCAGCTCAGGAGGGCAGAATGGGCACCCTTTCTGCGGAGTGGTTATTAGAACACAGCAGCATGCCAGGCTTAGATTATTAAGATTATTAGGTGGCACAGTAAGTGGTGAGCAATATTAGTGTGGTGGGCTAAGGGGCCAAACTCCCACCCAGCCTCCAGCTCGCTTTCCCACCCTCAGTGGGATGGAAGGGGGAGAAAACAGGATGAGAAAGCTCATGGGTTGAGATAAACACAGGGAGATGGTTTATCAATTAACACTGTGGGCAAAACAGGCTCAAGCAGGGGAAAATTAATTCATTTATGGCCAATTAAAATAAATTCAGATAGTGAGAAACAAAGATAAGCACTAAACCACCACATTTCATCCCTACTTTCCCAGGCTGAACTTCACTTCTTCACTGCAGGCTCCTCTGCTCCGGGTCTCAGGCGGTGCTGGGGAGCACACGGGGCTAGGGTCAGTACATAGCAGCTTCTCTCTGCCACTCCTTCCCTCACTTTTCCTCTTCTCTGGCATGGGTCCTCCATGAGCTACAGTTCCTTAAGGAATAGCCACCTGCTTTGATGTGGGTCCTCCATCGGTTGCAGGGAATATCTGCTTGGGAATCATGGAGCACCCCTTCCTCCTCCATCTCTAATCTGGATGTTCCCTCTGCTCTTTCTTGCTCTTTTTGTTCATGCCTTTTCCCTCCATCTGACATTTTCTGCTCAAGCAGGCTCACCCAGAGCAGGGTGCATGGGACATCATCCAGGCGAGGCTTGAATATCTCCAGAGAAGGAGACTCTACATCCCCCCCCGGGCAGCCTGTTCCAGTGCTCTGTCACCCTCAAAGTAAAGAAGTTCTTCCTCACATTAAACCGGAATCTCTCATGCTTCAGTTTGTGCCCATTGCCCCTTGTCCTGTCACTGGGAACCACTGAGAAGAGTGGTCAATCTCACTGCGATCAGAGTACACCATTTGTGACATCAGCAGTGTGATAACAAAGCTGATCATAAAAGCACTTACCCAGGCCCCCGCGACTAGTTCTATGCGAAGCTTGCAAGGGTGATGGAATGTAAAGGCTTGCATACTGTTACATATCCATCATAAGACATCACTGCCGGGAGATAAGGGTGTGAGTGGGTGTGGAGATGCTGAGTAGCTACCACTGAAAGGAGAATGAGAATGTTCCCCACCATTGTCACCATGTAGGTCACCAGGAAGAGTAGGAGGAGAGCAACCTGGAGGTCAGGTAAATCACCAGATCCCAGGAGGATGAATTCTGTAATGCAGGTTTGGTTTTGCTTTTCTGCAGCTTGAGGATTTGCTTTTCATGCAGAATCTTGGGGAAAGCAAATACTAAAATATAATCTGAAAATTTAAAAACTGTTTTCCATGCATGGCAGTAAAGATGCACTATTCTGCTTAATTCTTGGATCCAATCCCTATGTCCTGATAACTTATTTAAAATTCCAACTCTTAAAGCTTTTAAGCAATATTTTCTATGAAAAAGCAAATTGTCTTATCTCTGTTTCAATCACTGTTGGTATGCCTCAGGGACAAGACAATTTTCTTTTCTAAGAGGTATGGATGTTTACATGACATTTTTTGGCTTGGTGTCCTGGCTTGTATCCCTGTCTTGCAGAGGCATACCCTAATCCTTAATTTTTGTGCTCTGGATATACATTTATACACTTATGCTCCTTTGCAGCTGCTCCAGCATGGGGAAAGGTGTTCAAAACTACCCACACCTTTGACATTAGCCCACGGTCACATCGGATTAGATTCTGCAACCAGGCAATCTTCACACAAGTTTTCTTCTATTCTGCATCTTGGGTGACCCAGTGGATTTACAAGGTAGGGAAACGTTGGGCATGGGGAGGACTGTCTACACAGTTTGTTCAGTTTGTTCAATGTCTCGTCACTTAAAAATATTGGGGCATTCAGATAAAGCTGTGACTGGCGTAATAAAATTATGTTAGTAACAGATGAGCCTGATAGTTTAGCACATGGGCAATTATTTCCACTCATGGAAAAACATAGAAAGTCAGAAATTAATCTTATCATCAGGTCTTCATTCACTCTCTTTCCAAGTCTGCACACTCCCCCTGGTCAGGCTTACCCCCATGGTAACCTGTCATGGGCCGAGGTCCCTCCAACACCTGCCCACACCATGCTGTGGGATACGGCACAGATTCTGCAGGCTATCTTCTCTTTTCATGATCTTTGTGTGAAAGCCAAGAACCTGTTCTTTCCAAGTATTTGCTTTGTCTTTAATAAATCTCCTTATGTACTGGAGCCAAGACGAACTCAGAAGTCCCTTGTGACTCATTATATGCACAAATCTCCTTTGATAATTTTGCTAATGGAAATTTTAAATAATTTATCAATTGGGTAGAACCTTCCCCATAATATTCTTGATTAAAGTTTAGAATATGCTAATGCTGTACTGAAATTTACTAATAAATTTTGCTTTCTCCATCCCACACACATATTATTTCCAATCATATTCCATTTTCCAAAGGCATCTAGGTACCTAATGAAGACACTGTGAGCCAGGTATCTGTCATATTGAGTAGGAGGGGACATATCACAACCCACTTGGATGGTGTCTTTATAACATCCCTTTGATGCAGGCACTCATGTATGGCACGAGGGCGTGCAGGAGCATTTCAGAGCACAACTTCTGCTGGGCCACACAACTGGTGCTTTCCACAGTTGGATTTCTGACCTGAAACAGATGATGAGAGCTACTGTGTCAGTATTGCCTGAGTTCCCCCAAAGGAGGACCTGAAGCAGAGCTCCAGAAAGAAGAGGAGAAACATGGAAATAGGTGAGGATTACAAGAGGGACCAGCACCCCGAGGTGGAAGGACAGATTAGGCCAAGTCAATGGTGTGAACAGACTGACTATTAGCACAGATGCCAAGTCAATGGTACACACAGACTATTAGCATGGGTGCCCTGGCAGATACCAGACCCTGAGGTGCTTTCTTCTCAGTCTACATCAGAGGGAGAGTTCAGCATGATCTGGGCTAGACCCCAGATCTCTTGAGTGCTTTTGCCACTTGACTTCAGTATCAAGCACATGGCAAATATCAGGCAAAGGATAAAAATGGGGCAGAAATTCAAAAAAGCTGAAGTGTGGGGTTTTTTTCCTATAACTTGGTTTTCAATTTTTTGTCTGACAGCAAACTGAAATTATTCCAATACTTAAGTTGTTCACATGCCACATGCATCTTTTTAGCAACAGAGATCTATCTTCTGGTGCATCTTGACCTCTGAACTAAAGCCTCTAGATTATACACAAAGAGACCATGGCAATGATGAATCTGACACTACCTGGTTGAACACAGCATTTCATTTCTATCGTGGAACGGACAGAGCAGCTACTTGGTGGGGAACTAAGGGTATCCCATGTGAAAGTCAACACATAGAGTTTGTATTTTTGAGACAGGTTTATTCCATCTCATGTTAGCAATCAAAATGGATGGCATTCAGTCTCTGCAGTTCAGCTAGGACCAGCTTCTTCACCCGAACAGGCCGAAGTCACTGTGATAAAAACTAGTATTTCAGATTGTTTTGACTACACTCCCATCTAGCGGTGTTTGTATAATACAACTTCCCCTTCCACTTTTTTGTGACTTCACTTTTTCCATGTGGTCTTTGAATTTCCCCATGTTCTTATGATTTTTTTTTTCTTTTTGAGGCTCACCAAGCCAATGCAAAGTTGCGCTTTGCCAAGACATATTTATTCATCAAGCTGTTTCTGTCTGGTCTTGGAGACTAAGCAGTCTGAACATTGACTAACAAATCACATTCTACCTGGCCTTCCTAAAGACAAGCTAAGAAGCTGAGATTAAAAACCCAGGACCTGGAACAATCTTCTCACTTATTTGTGATTCCACAGCTAGGAACACAGTCCCCCTGCAGAAAAAGAAGGTAGAGCAGCATCTCCAGAGGATGACTGAAATAGCTGGCACTCGAGTAGCTGCCTGGCATTAAATCCAGGCCCTAGTTAGTTTTAGACATCAACACATCTGTAGAACCCAGTACTGACCTGATAGCCATGATGATCATCACAGGCATCTGTCACTCAGTTGTCTGTCGATATAATTCCATCCAGGCCCAAAAGTAATCAAAATATAGGCTAAGGAAATGCTGATCCCATCAGAGCATGCAAGAAAGGAATGTGCAGATGAGGTTGATGACAATGACTTCTCCAAGGCTTTTGTTTGCTTGATTATCCCCTCGGGTGTTTCACTTCTCTCAGCTCTGAAAAGGTTTCTAAGGAGTGAGGCAAAGGGAGAAAAACTCTCCACCTGACAGAATGGAAAGGAAGAGCTAGTATATTCAGTTGGCTAAAGAAAAAAAAATTATGGTAACTATTTGGGGGGGCAGAGCTTTGCCAAACAAGGAGTTCTAATTCTTTTTTCTTTTTTAATGACACAATCGAGAGCTTTAGAAGAAAATAAAGATGGATACAAAACCTTGTGAGGTAGAAGATTCTTTAATTGGATTTCAGTGTTCCTGTGGTTTTAGGTAAGAAACAGGGTTGGTCTGAAAGGTTTGCTGATTGACACAGAAATGGGGGACACTTCCAACAGTTAGTTGCCAGGTGTTGGCAAATGGGATAAAAATTGGGGGGTTGAATGAACAAGAATTTAAAGGAAAATTTAAAGTTAGATCTGTGGAAAGAAATGTGTATGTCTCCCAAAGTTATGCTAAGTAGTCCAGATGCAAGTTACTGCATGGGTGTCCTTACACAGCCCTCACTGCTGTAGTGTCTTGTCACCGCCCCAAGTGTGGTGGGCAACGTCAAAAAGAGGGTGCAGTCTGCATGGCAGAATCTGACTTCTGAGCTAATGTCTAAACTCCTGCTATTGTCAATGGAAAGAAAGAGGTCATTTCCTTAGAAGATTTAGCCTATAGAAAGTAGATTTGTAAAACATACTGTATGGATCACAGTCCAAAGCACTTATTTCTCTCTGCAGACTGTAAGAAGAGTCTGAGATGGGTGCCCTAGATGCAAATGTTCCAAGTTAGGTGGCATTAATCCCACTGGAGACGGTTCAAATAGGTGCTGCTAAATCAGAGTGCTAGATCTGGGGAGAGAGTGGGCTGGAAAAAAAACTCCCCCAAAGTTGTATTGGTAGAGGGGGGGTGTTTAGGGAACCCTGGGGCTGAAGACTGTCCCTCCCAGTCTGTGAAGGGTCATGGATGGAGTTTGTGTTGCCAGGTGCATGGGCTTGAAAAATGCACCCCATTAATGTGTTGCCAACAATTCTCCCAGCTCCATGCACATCTGGATAAAAAAAGAGCTGACAAGAAGAGTCCATACAGACGAAAAAAGAAGTAGGTGCTTTCTTTTCAGTTCCTTTGCCAGTACAGCCTTAACCACAGTATTGTGTCCAGTTTGGGCCATGGTATATTTTTTTTAGTGCTTTTGTACTGAACAAATCCAGAAAAGATCAGCCAAAGCCTCAGGAGTTTTGGAAAATGAGGTTTGTAATTTAGAGAGCGAAGTGGCTCAGTACACATGAGAGGAAGATAAAAAAGAGCACTATGACAAGCAGTAGGGTTTATCTAAACTGTATTTTTCTCATTAAGGGTCTGGGAACTGAATGCTCTGTGAGTTCTCAGTGACAAGAAAGAGACACTGTCACAAGATGATTCATCCTGCCTGTTTTAGGGTGAATTAAACTCCTTAAATCTGGAATCCTCCATTCTAGCCATTGATGAGACTGAAGGGTGAGAGAATGGGAAGGTGCTTTTGGGCATGTTTGGGGGTTTTTGGCAGGGCAAGCATATGCTGAGGATGGTATAGATGCTCACACTTATTTTCATTGGTGGGAGGTGGATTCTTTTTCAGCCTCCTTCAAATAAGAAAAGTACCTGCATTAACGGTCATGCTACGCACTGATATATAGTGAATATATAATATGCATCAATGCATATTAGCAACAGAATTATAGCTGTGTCACCATTCGAACAATCAGACCAAATTATTTTTTTCGCAACAGAAAGGAATATGGCAAAACTTGTGATGGCATCTAATGAAAGGAGTTGATTTTTAATTTGCTTGCACAGACTGGAAACATGATAGAAAGCACCTTGTGCCAGAGAAGCAGCCCAGGCATTGCTTCAGCTTTAAGTGCTCTTCTCAGTACATGGAGTAATACGCAATATGACTCTTGGTATTGTACGGAACCTTTATAGAAATTGGATGACAGGTCTGATAACGGAAAGACTTTCTTACTCTTTGCTTCTCTATTCTGTGAAGAAACTTTCACTATTTGAGTATGAGCTGTCAAGGTCATCACCTGTGCTAACATTTCCCGATTTATCACTAGAACAGAAGTCATGATGAAGCAAGAGTGGAAAAATACAATGGCTGTTACAGAGTTCATCCTCCTGGGATTTGGGAATGGCCCTGAGTTGGATTGTCTTCTGTTCCTGATGTTTCTGTTTATCTATGTTGTGACCATAACAGGAAACATCTGCATCATCTTGCTGATGGTGGCTAATCAGCACCTTCACACCCCAATGTACTTCTTCCTGGGCAGTTTGGTCTGCTTGGAAATCTGCTACAGCTCAAATATCTTGCCAAGGATGTTGCTTGGCTATCTGGGTGGTGACAGATGCATTTCAGTCAACGGGTGGTTTACGAAGTACTATTTCTTTGGTTGCTTGGCAGCCACAGAGTGCTATCTCCTGGTGGCAATGTCCTACAATAGGTACCTCGCGAGGTGCAAACCCTTGCACTACCTCTTCCATATGAATGGCAAGCTCTGCTTCCAGCTGGGTGCTGCATCTTGGATAAGTGGCTTTCTGTCTAATTCTATACTGACATTCCTTATCTCAAGTTTAGATTTCTGTGGGCCTAATGAAATTGAACATTTTTTCTGTGACTCATTCCCAATGATAAAACTTCCCTGCAGTGATGTTCATGTGGCAGGACTTGCCACTTCTGTTGTGGCAGGTGTGTGCTCACTGCCTCCCTTTCTGTTTACCTTCTCATCCTACTTCTACACCATCATCACAGTCATGAGAATTCCTTCTGCCACTGGAACAAAAAAAGCCTTTTCCACTTGCTCCTCACTTCTTATTGTGGTGATTCTTTTTTATTGGTCAATATTAACTGTCTACATCCTTCCCCATCATGATACCCAAATATCCCCCAACAAAGTCTTCTCGGTTTTTTTATACCACTCTCCCTCCCTTGGTCAATCCTCTCATCTGCAGTCTGAGAAACAAAGACATCAAGGAAGCTCTATGAAAACAGACAAGTAAATTGCTGGCTTTTGGAGGACTGCTTCCCGTTAAATAAAAAAGGGGTAACAATCCTTAATGAGCCACAGGTTTAGGCACAATTGTGTGGCATGTGAATATAGTCAATCTGAATAAAGCTTAGCAATATAGAGCTGCACATCTTAAAAATAAATAAGCAGAGAACCAAAATAGGTAAATAACCTTCTGTCATTTGCAGGATGGTATGGAGAAAGAACCTGAATGTATAGTGAGCACTGTAAAGTAAGGAAAATAAATCTATGAATGTCATTGCATAGGTGTTATTGCACATGGTACCTTCTCGCCTGCCTGCTTGCTTTCTTTTTCCTCGCTACAGCCAAATTCAGTTCACAATAAGTTGAAACTTTATTAATGTTTAGAAATCCTCTGTAGGTTATGGAATTGATTGCTATGGGCGTTCTTATATTTAACATGGTTAACAAAATAAAAGAAATTTTGGTTAGAGAAGCTTCACACTGCGCTGAAGTGCCTCGCAGTGCAGTAAGCAGCAGAGAAGAGGCAGTGTAGGAACAGGGGTGGCCATCACAGTAAGGAAACACAGCTTGTGAAAGCAGTTAGCAGAGCAAGAAATGGCTAATGGGAATCATCCCTGGGATCTGGAGGAGGGAACAACCAGAGAGGGGATCAACAAAAATAGGAAGGAGTAGGTACCACTTGCCACACAAAGCTGCATGAGGCAGGAAAAGCTTTCTCATGCTTTGGCTAGGTTTAGGCAATTAACTAGAGCTCCAAACACAGCTATCTGTCCCATAGCACATATCTATGGTAGGCCAAATTAACCAGGTCCAGAAATGCCTATATTGTTTTATTTACTACCATGGATTTCCATTAACACTTAGACATCTGCAGTACAAGCTCTGCATGGGTGTTGGTGACGTAGTTTCCCAGCATACTCACTAAATGGAAGAAGGCATTTCTACACTGTGACTTACCTGCACAGTTTGGACTTTTCAGGCTATGATGAATTACACCTTAGAAGTGTCTGCTCCTCTCCTTTAATCACAGAGCAAGTGCCTACGACAAGCCCAGATGTAGACATTTAGGACTCAAACCACTTGACAAACAGAGGCCTTCAGTGCCTTTTGAGACACTGAGGAGCATCTTAGCTGGTCTCCAGTCATGTTCCAGAAGGACAGGTTTCCTCTGGATCTCCATCATATTTGACAGCAGGTATCTTGGATACTCTAAAACATTTTAAAAGTCACTATGTATGTCAACAACAGTTAAACCACTGCTGTCTGAAGTTAGGTTTGGTGAACCTCTCTTTGACTTGCTACCAGGTTTCCTTACCCTGAACAAAATACTTTGTTCAATGTGGGCCTAGGACATGTTTCAAAACCTAGTTTGGGAATTAGCTTTCCTTCTCCCATTACCTTCATACGGAGAATCGCACTTTGTTACTTAAACTTCATTTTAAATTTAAATATTAACCTAATTATTGTTAACTTTACTGCTTCTACTCATATGAGATTAAAAAAAAAAGTTAACTTTCATTAATTTAAATTTTTCACAGTCTGCTACAAGACCAAGGAAGATACTTTGTCTTCTGAGCTGCATGTGAAGACTTTCACAGGGATTTAAGAGATTTAAGCACTTCTAGCACTTAGCTTATTTTAGATTACTTCTGAGGAACGACCAAAAGCAACATCTGGGGGTTATTGTTGCTAGTCATAGATTGTCAGGGAAGCGTAGACGGGCATCATCTCAGCTGCTGATGGTTGCCACATGTCTGTTTACAGAAACAACACAAAAGCTTTTCTTGATCATTCAGGAAAATATTTCACTTGTAAAAATATGGAATTTTTTTGTTTGTTTTTAAACCTCCTCCCTGCTCTGAAATGGGTCTTTTTTTAAAGAAACAAAGTAGTTGTACAGTTTGGGAAAGGGAGGTGCTACCCACAGTGGCGGACAATCAAGTCACAGAGTACTTCAGAAAACTGAACCCACCCCAACCTATGGGTGCAGCAGAAGGTGCTGAGGGAAGTAGCTGATGCCACTGCAAGACTGGTATTTGTCATCTTTGATAAACTGGGGTAGGTTCCCAGTGACAGAAAAAAAGCAAATGTGCCTGACTTCAAGACAGCCAAGAAGAAAGATTTGAGGAATCAGCCTTACCTCAGCCTCGAAGAATGTGGAGCAAATCCTCCTGGAAGCCATGTCCAGGTACATGAAGGGCAGTAGAGGATGTGTAACAGCACAGATTTACAGAAAACACATCATGCCTGACCAGCCTGACACCTTTCCATGACTGGCTGGGAGTGGGCGAGGGCAGAGTGGTGGATGCCATTTAATGACTTCAGCAATTCTTGACATAGTAGCCTTGCAGCCAAACTGGGAAGATCTAATCTGGATAGGAAAACATCAGAATGGTTTGGACCATCAAGGCTTTAACAGGTAGTGGTCAATAGTCTGAGTCTAGCTCATAGCTGGCTATAAGAGGCATTCTTCATGGGCTGATACTGGGACTAATGCTGGTCCCAGCATCATAATGATGAATCCATAGATTCATCAGTGACTGGGAGGATGTCATGGAGAACCTCCTCAGGAGTTTCCAAATGACAGAAATTTGGGGACAGGGGAAGAAGGCCACACACAGGAACTTCATGAAGGTCAAGACAAATGCCAAGTCCTGGCCATGGCACAAAAGATGCATGGGTATAGATTGGGACTGACCACCTGAGGAGCAGCTCTGCAGAAAAGGATATGGTGATCCTGGTGGATGGCAAGCTGGACGTGAGCCAGCATGCTTCCCTGCACTGGAGAAGGGACATCTAGTCAGCTGTGTTAGCAAGAGCAGAGACACTGGCCAATACAGGCGAACTCTATTAACACGTGGCTCCGTGACTGGTGTCACCGCCACAACTTTGGATTCTTTGACCATGGGATGGCCTACACAGCACCAGGCTTGTTGGCGTCAAATGGGAGCCAGCTCTCTCAAAGACGGAAGAGGGTCTTTGCCCAGGAGCTTGCGGGGCTCATTGACAGGGCTTTAAACTAGATGTGAAGGAGGAAGGGGAACCTATCGGGCTTGCCAGCGACAGGCTAGGGGATGATACGCAATGGTTAGAAGGACCGGGGGCTAGTATGAGCCCTCAACCCGTTGCCCAGCAGTGTGCCAGGGATGCTGCAGCAAAGTTGAAGTCTGGCGAAGGTGAGCCAGAGGCTCCTGAGGTAGTAGGAGCCAATAAGGAAAAGCCTGTGAAACACCTCAAGGGAAACGAGGGGTGTTCTGCTATGAAGGTGATGAGGCTGACAGCCCAGATGAGATGCCTCTATACAAACGCACACAGTGTGGGAAACAAACAAGAGGAGTATGGAAGCTATCGTGCTGCTAGAAAGCTACGACCTGATTGCCATTACGGAAACTTGGTGGGATGAATCCCATGACTGGAATGTAGCTATTGATGGCCACAGGCTGTTCAGAAGGGACAGGCAAGGAAGGAGGGGCGGAGGTGTTGTCCTTTACATCAAGAAATCATTACAGTGTGAAGAGCTGACCCTGAAGAATAGCCACAAGCAGGTCAAAAGCTTATGGGTAAGAATCAGAGAGAGAGGCAACAAAGGGAACCTGGTGGCTGGTGTCTACTACGGGCTGCCAGATCAAGAGGAGCTGACTGACAAAGCGTTCTTCCTCCAACTCCGGGAGGCTTCACACTCGCAGGCTCTCGTCCTACTGGGGGACATCAACCACCCCGACATCTGCTGGAAAACCAACACGGCAAGCTGTAGGCAATCCAGCAGGTTTCTCGAATGCATTGAGGACAACTTCTTAAGCCAGGTAATAGACACTCGTACCCGAGGGTATGCGATACTGGACCTGGTGGTCACCAATGCAAGCGAGCTTGTCAGAGATGTCAAGATCAGAGGCAGCATGGGCTGCAGTGATCACACGCTGGTGGAGCTCACGCTCCTGAGGGAAATAGGAATAACAAAGAGTATAGTCAGGACCCTGAATTTTAGGAAACAAAATTCCAGCTCCTCAAGAAGATAGTCAGAAGGACTCCCTGGAAAATGGTCCTCAGGGACAGGGTAACAGAACAGAGCTGGCAGATCTTTAAGGATGTGATCCTCAGAGCACAAGAGCTCTCAATCCCTAGGTGTAAGAAATCGGGCAAAGAAGGGAAGAGACTGGCATGGCTGAGACAAGAGATGCTGGCCAAACTAAGGAGGAAGAGGGAACTGCACAGGCAGTGGAAGCAGGGACAGGCATCCTGGGAAGAGTATAGGGACGCGGTCCAGTTGTGTAGCAATGGGGTCAGGAAGGCCAAGGCGCAGCTGGAGCTAAACTTGGCTAGGGATGCAAAGAATAATAAGAAGGGTTTCTACAGGTATGTCAGCTGGAAAAGGATGGTTAAAGAAAGTGTAACCCCGCTGATGAGCGAGACCGGCAAGCTGGTAACAGCAGATGAGGAGAAGGCTGAGGTACTCAACAACTTTTTTGCCTCAGTCTTCACTGGCAACCTCTCTCCTCACCCCTCCCGAGTTGATGGATGGCATGAGGGGGACGGGGAGGGTAAAACCCCTCCTGTTGTGGGAGAAGATCAGGTTCGTGACCACCTGAGGAACCTGAATGCACATAAGTCCATGGGACCTGATGAGATGCATCCCAGAGTCCTGAGGGAATTGGCCGATGTAGTCGCCAAGCCACTCTCCATGATATTTGAAAAGTCATGGCAGTCAGGCGAAGTCCCTGGGGACTGGAAGAAGGGAAACATTGTGCCCATTTTCAAAAAGGGTAGAAAGGAAGACCCCGGGAACTACCGACCTGTCAGCCTCACCTCTGTGCCTGGGAAGATCATGGAACAGATCCTCCTAGAAGCTATGCTAAGGCACATGGAGGCCAGGGAGATAATTCGAGATAGCCAGCATAGCTTCACCAAGGGCAAGTCCTGCCTGACGAACCTAGTGACTTTCTATGATGGTGTGACAACAACAGTGGACAAAGGAAAACCGATGGATGTCATCTATCTGGACTTCTGCAAAGCCTTTGACATGGTCCCCCACAACATCCTTCTCTCTAAATTGGAGAGCTATGGATTTGATGGGTGGACTGTTTGGTGGATAAGGAACTGGCTGGATGGTCACATCCAGAGGGTAGTGGTCAATGGCTCGATGTCCAGATGGAGACCGGTGACGAGTGGTGTCCCTCAGGGGTATGTACTGGGACCGGTGCTGTTTAATGTTTTCATCAATGACTTGGACAGCAAGATCGAGTGCACCCTCAGCAAGTTTGCGGATGACACCAAACTGAGTGGTGCGGTTGACCCACCAGAAGGACGGGATGTCATCCAGAGAGACCTGGACAGGCTGGAGAGGTGGGCCTGTGTGAACCTCATGAGGTTCAACAAGGCCAAGTGCAAGGTCCTGCACCTGGGTTGGGGTAGCCCCCAGTATCAATACAGGCTGGGGGAAGAAAGGATGGAGAGCAGCCCTGCTGAGAGGGACTTGGGGGTGCTGGTAGATGAAAAGCTGGACGTGAGCTGTCAATGTGCGCTGGCAGCCAAGAAGGCCAACCGTACCCTGGGCTGCATCAGGAGAAGCGTGGCCAGCAGGTCGAGGGAGGGGATTCTGCCACTCTACTCTGCTCTGGTGAGACCTCACCTGGAGTACTGCGTCCAGCTCTGGAGCCCTCAGCACAAGAAAGACATGGAACTGTTGGAGCAGGTCCAGAGGAGGGCTACAAAAATGATCCAAGGGCTGGAGCACCTCTCCTGTGAGGACAGGCTGAGAGAGCTGGGCTTGTTCAGCCTGGAGAAGAGAAGGCTGAGGGGAGACCTGATTGCGGCCTTTCAGTACCTAAAGGGGGCCTATAGGAAAGATGGGGAAAATCTTTTTAGTAGGGCCAGCTGTGACAGGACGAGGGGTAATGGTTTTAAACTAAAGGAGGGGAGATTGAGACTGGATATAAGGAAGAAATTCTTTACAATGAGGGTGGTGAAACCCTGGCACGGGTTGCCCAGAGAGGTAGTGGAGACCCCATCCCTGGACACATTCAAGGCCAGGTTGGACGGGGCTCTGAGCAACCTGATCTAGTTAGCAGTGTCCCTGCTTACTGCGGGGCGGTTGGACTAGATGACCTCTAGGGGTCCCTTCCAACCCAAAACATTCTATGATTCTATGATTCTATGATTTGGGGCTCCCTCTACACAAGAAAGAGATTGACAAATAGAAGAGAGTCCAGAAGAGGACCACTAAGATGATCAGAGGGAACACAGGTCGGGATGGTAACATACTGAACGGGTTGTGTGTTACAACAATGCAGACTTGTAACGTCACTTCACTGTGAAGAAACATAGGAAGGTCAACCAGTGCTGATGATCAAAGTGCAGGTTGGAGGGTGACTTAACTGTAAACTGTCAGGGAGGACCCTTCCCAGCTAACACCACTTTCTGCAGTGAAAGGTTTCTGGCTTACCTCTGTAGCTGGCGTAAAGACACGGAAACTGAGAAGGTAATGAAAACGTTTACCTTGGCTATGGTTATCTACCTTGCAAATACTTAAATACAGACAGGTAGAACGCAAATGGTCTACAAGAGAAAATTTTCTTAAAATACTGAATTCATAAGCAACTGTCCAGCGGCACTGAATATAGAACAATGATAATTTTTAAAAAATTATTAAATTAGCAGGTCAGTGTTTTACCTTTTAGCGGTGATAAGACCAAACAGTAAAACATATCTTCTGGCCATCCTTCAAGCTTCAAACGTATGGCTGTGACATCAACAATTTTATTCTTCTTTATTTGAAATCTGTGTATACATATATATGTGTGTGTGTGTGTGAAAATGGGGAAAATCTTTTTTTCCTAAAAATAGAGGAGAGAACATAATCGGATTTCAGTTCTGTAGGAGGTGAATTTGTATTTTGCACACTGCAGATAGAAGAGCTGACTTACTGATGAAAACATATTTCAGAAAATTCCCACTGAAGTGAAATACGGAGCAGACATGGCAACATTTTGGCTTAATTGAAGGGGAAAACAGACAAACTGTAAGGAAAATGCTAGCTTGTCTGCACCAAAGCTCACTGTTTTTTCTTATTACCTCATTTTTGTCATGAGTTGCTTTCTTTTAGCACACCTCTCAAAATGTTATTTGCCCAGCTATATTTGATAGCCCCACTTAGTAAATCACGGAACCCATTTCAGAGCAGCTCACTTTTTTTCCTTCATCCCTACATAAAGACTTTTCTTCTCGTTGTCTTCCTCGGTGGCTTGTACATGCCATGTTGTTTCTCTCTCACATGGAAGCTGTTGAAGCACCAGGGCTCAGAAACCAGATGTACATCACCTTCCAGGCTTTCTCCCACCTCGCTGCCCTTCAGGTCTTCCTCTATGAGGGAATTCTTCTGATGTCCCTAAGCATGATGACAGGGAACTTTCTCGTCATCACAGTTGCAACCATGGACCCTGCCTTGCGCACCCCCACGTACTATTTTCTGAAAAAAATGGGCTTTAATTGAAATTTGCTTTACACTAAACATAGTGCCCAAGGTGCTTGTGTCATCCCCTTTTCCACCTGTGCCCTACAACTTGACTTTGTCATAACACTGCTGAGTGTTTCCCCTTGGGTTCCATGGCATATGGCTGATACGTGGCTCTATGCCATCCCTCGCACTGCACTGTAAGGATGAACAGGAGCGTGTGCCTCCATGTGGTCATAGCGTGCTGGATTGCTGGTATCCCACCTTCTGTAGGACTCACTGGCTGGCTATTTGGCTCCCCTTTTGTGACTCAAAGGAGATTGGACATTTCTTTTGTGATATTGCTCCCGTTCTGGGTCTGGTCTGTTGAGACACATTTGAGCTTCTTGTGTTCATTGCTGCTGTTGTCATTGTTTTGATCTCATTTATCTTGACCACAGCCTCTTACATCCGGACAATCCACACCATCCTTCAAATGCCATCTGCCGAATTGCAAAGTTTTTTTCACCTGCATTGCTCACGTGGCAGCAGTGGCACTGTCCTGCCGCATAACTGGCCTGATACATTCAAAGCCAAAGTCCAGTCTCTTGGCAAACAGCAGGGAACTGGTGGCTCTTTCTCATGCAGTAGTAACTCCCATGCTGAACCCAATCATCTACAGCTTACGAAACAAAGAGGCAAAGCATGGTCCGAGGTGGACATTTGGGAGGAGGCAATTCTTCAGCAAGGTGCCTCTGCCTAAGTAGTCTCACTGATTTTCTGAAAACTGTTCACACCTGAAAGGTCCAAGTCTGTAAAGGGTTTGGACATTGTAGCTTTCGCTGGAGAATACTGGGAAAGGTACATAGTCTATATAATGCATAAATGAATTTATTCATATAACTGTGCAAAATGTGGCAGAGACTGCAGAAATAAGCCATAAAATGTGTACACGAACAACAAAATGTTTTGTCCCTTCTTCTACACAGCGGTTAGCTGTCAGGCGTGTCTAAAATAAATCACTGCACAGGGCACAGGACTCCAGCAAACCTAACTTGTAGCAAAATTCCAGCAAAGTTAGAAAAAAAAAAAATTGTGCATAATTTCAGGAAAAATGGTCTGACAGATTGCTGGCACATTGATTAAGTTCATCCCCTGCTGATCATTTCCTCCCACCAGAAAGCAAAGAGTAAGGAGAGAGATTCAGTCGATACAGGAATAGGCTTCAGCTGAAGATTGTGACATCCAGCTGTAAGCATCGGCACATAAGTCAGCACCTCCTTGCCCCTCAAAGCCAATGGCAATCCAGCCAGTACAACCAGGAGCATTAAAGGTGTGAGCAGCTGAGAGGAGCTTGCTGTGGCTGCTTGAGCACAGGTAACAAGTGCTGCTGAACATGTCCTACATCACCTTATTTTGGTTCCAGGGTAAAAAAAGTCAGAGTTTCCCATAAGACTGTGTTGTACCTAGCAAGCCAAATGTAGCAGATGATCCAGGGGACTGCAGGCAGCCAAGGATGATGCAAGTCTCACCCATGTTGCAGCTTAGTCAAGGGATGCGCACAGCGGTGTGCCCAAAGGACCCTCAGCCATTCCAGAAGAGTGCCAGGAAACTGAATCCAGGGTCCATGGCTCTGTCTCCATTATTTTTCTGGACAGATGGGTGTGATACACCTCCAGCTGTGTGGGGGTGGTTAAGGATCCCACCACATGATGTCACAGAATCACAGAACGTTTGAGGTTGGAAGGGACCTCCGGAGATCATCTTGCCCAAGCCCTCCGCTCAAGCAGGGCCACCTAAAGCCAGTTGCCCAGGATCATGCCCAGAATGGCTTTCAGATATCTCCAAGGTGATGCCACAGGCTGTCAGAAGTGAGTATTGCTATTTGCAACTCTTTGCAAGGCAGCAGCAGGAAGAATTACTCCAGAACAGCTCAAAACCGTATCTGAGAGGTACAACCCCAGACCCATCTGTGCAGCATGGGACCAATGGGTATGGAAGAAAACAGTATTTCAGGACACAGATAAAATATGATGTACCTCCAGGAAGACTTGCCTTAAAAAGGACTCCTTGAGAAGGATTTCCCTGGGCCATCAGGCTGTGCCATGGGAGGGCAGTCCAGCAGGGGCAGGGAAGGACTTCTGGTTGGTGGACAGGTGGGCTGGAAATGCGAGTGCATACCCATTTCCTCGTCTCTGTGTTCCCTGAGCTATTTCTAATGAGCCTGGCCTCCACTGTGTGAGGGTCAAGAGGGGAGGGAGTGCTAGGAAAAGCCCAAGGCAGGGCAAAAAAAAAGAAAGTTTAGGAGAACAGAAATCATTTTTTGAGGTGTCTGCATTGGTAAGTAGGTGTCAGGATGTGCTGAGTGGCCAGAATATTGAGCAGGGCTATTTGGAGAGAAGTGAGGTTTAGGTATGGAACTGGCAGGGGCTTTTGGGGAGGGAATGGGTTGGAGAAGGGACAGTTTACATGAAAAGCATGGAAATTTGGGGAATTTCCCACATTTTGAACAGGAAATACAGGTCTTTTCACTTCAACAAATGCCTTTCCATGTTGTGTGTCCATCTTGTCAGGCTTGAAAAGCAAAAATTGCAAAGGGTGACTCAAAGCTAAGCTGGGGCTACCACTCCAGCAACAGGGAGAAGTGCAGAGGAATGGGGAATGTGGGGAGTTTCCCATGGGGAAGAGGCAGGGCAAGCACCGCAGCTCCAAGGGAAAGGTATGGGCAAGGGCTGCAGGAGCAGGCCAAATGCCAAATGCCACAGGTGAGCAGAGCATATGGACACAGCTCTTGAGACAGAACAACCCTGAGATGAGTAGGGGGGGCCCAGAAGATCTTGAGTCCCACCTCATCCTCAAAACAGGGTCAGCTGCTGGGGTCAGACCACATTGTTTTGGGATTCCTACAGCTGGGTCTTGAAAACTTCCAAGCTGCACAACCTCCCTGTATGACCTGCTCCACTGCTTGACTGTGTTCAGGGTCAAAAAGTGTGCCCTTGTATCCCATCTGCACCTTCTGCAGCAGCCCAGTTCTCAGACTCGGACATGGCTCAACATGAGATGCCCCTTTGGCCATGGCCACGGTACACGCCTCGGTGCCACGGTGCAAGGTGCAGACCCTCACCACACAGGCAAGTACCCCATGAGCTGGGCTAGCCTGGTACCCCTGCCAAGCCCTTGTTGGGTGTTTGGCTGACCTGCCTGGGAGATCACGGCAAAGCATTTGCAAGGCGGTGCATTGCCGCTGCTTGTCCCAATGCCTTAGCAGGTCCTGCTCACCCAGGTGGCTTAAGCTGGCAGGACCAGAGGACAGAGCTGTGGCTTGTGACAGGCCTGACTTTGGCACCAGCGCAAGGTCTGGCTGTTACCCCACTGACTGGATGCTAGCAGGCACGTCCATCAATAAAATCCAACAAGACGCCTGACGCAGAGATGTGCTGCAAGGCAGGAACATGTTGATGGGGTTGGCAGCTCTTGGGCATTGCCATCCCAGGACACAAGAAGAGGAAAGGCATTAGCCAAATGATCCATGTGCCACCAACGTGGCCTAACACCGGCTCCCCAGGAGGACCGCCCCACTTCCTTGCACCCATTGGAAATGGGCTGTGGGAGGGAGGAAGGAGGAAGACAGGTGGTCTTTGCCAGAAACCATTCACAAGGCCAAATGGACTCTGCGCTGGGTAAGGACATGGGTGTTGGCCTCGGCTTCTCCTCCAAAGCAAGAAGCCAAACCCCAGCACTGACAGGGCGTCCTCCTTTTGCGCCTGAGCCTTGCTCCCACGGGGCCACTGTGAGCACACTGATGCAGTTCGAGAGTTGATGTGCTCAGTAGCCCAGGTCCCAGGCTTTATGTTCGCATTTTTTCCAAAAAATATTAAAATCTCCCAACCGCCAGCACTTTTGCAAACCAAATTTGTGAATAACTTGTGCAAAAATACACCCACCTTCACTCTTTTATGTTCCCCATGGGATGGTTGCCTGTTTTCCAAAAATCTTTTGCATAGGCTGTTGTACCCAGCCGGTGAGTGGCAGCTCCTACGAGGCTGGCCAAAAAAGGGAAGATCCCAGATGGGCTTTTCCTCTGTTTGGCTTTCAGCAACACGGTGGGGGACTTTGTCTCCAGCCCCCGGGAGAAGGTCAGAGCTCTTCAGATGGAACAGCCACGCACCGCAGCGCTTTCACTCATAGTCCCCCTGGTTTGGGTGTTAACGTTACCTCCCGTGGGACGTGCGTGCTGTGGGGATGCGGAGTGCAGCCACTGTGAGCAGTTGCGGCATCTCCCAGGGCTGGGGTGCGGGCAAAGGCCCCCCCCCCGGAGCACCCCCGGGGCTGGAGGGAGGGTGGATGGGGACGCGTCCAGAAGCCGCGGCTCAATCGCAGCAGACTGGTGTAGCTGGAGTGTGCTGGGCCCATAACCCAGAGGTCGATGGATCGAAACCATCCTCTGCTAGGTCGCTTTATTTTTTGCCTGCCCTGCACTTTTTTGTCCGGGGCAACCCTGCGCTCCCGTCGGGCGCCGGCCGCGGAGTTCAGCGCGGGGCGGAATAGGCGGCAGTGCGGCCGGTTAGCTCAGTCGGTTAGAGCGTGGTGCTAATAACGCCAAGGTCGCGGGTTCGATCCCCGTACGGGCCACAGCCTTTTTATCCCCCCCCTCCGGGTCCCCGTTTCGTCTCGCCCAGCGTTGAGCAGCGATCGCACGGGGACCCTCTGCGCCCTCGCCGAGGTCGCGCAACCCGGGGCCTGCGAAGACGCCGGGGGAAAAAAAAATCCCTAAGGGGACGAGGGAAGGAAAAAAAAAGCTCGCTTAGCAGAGGATGGTTTCGATCCATCGACCTCTGGGTTATGGGCCCAGCACGCTTCCGCTGCGCCACTCTGCTCGGTATTGTTTGATTTCTGCGCTGCCTACTTAGAGGCTCCAGTGGGTGCCGAGGTCCCGCCCGGCTTGCCACCCCGCTTTCCCCACCCCGTTTTTTGTTCGTGTTCTAGGGTGAACCTCACAGCCCGCGGCCCCCGCGGAGCTCCGAGGATCGGTCGCACAGCAGCTCCATGGCGACCGGCCCGCTCGCGGCACGCGCCGAGCAGCGGCGTCACGAACGGGGACACGCGAAACACCGCAAATACATCGTCACCGCCGCCGTCACCGCCACCACGGCCCACTGCCCCGGAGGGGGTACCCGGCACCTGCGGGAGCCGCGCACCCGCCGGCCCCCGGGTCCAGCGTTCCCTCCCCTCCCTCTGTCTCTCCCTCAGCCTTTGTTTTATTGGTTTTGCCCATAACAAACATTGGCCGTCAGGGCCAGCACACACCCGCAGCTACTGGCGCTGCTCGAGGCCCTGTGCACCCGCTGGCCTGCACAGGCACCTGTCGTGTCCCACCCGCGGGATGCTCTGTAAGGTGCTGCCAAATCCAGCACCCCAGCACCGCCAGGGCTCCACATCCCCAGCTCCAGTCAGCAGCAAGGCCGAGCGTGTACCCCCAGGAGGCACACACACCCCAAACTGGGAGATGGGTACTTAGACGGTTGATACACAGCTGCTCCCATGGCCTCATCCCTCTGTTTTCCCACATTTGTGTCTCCCCAAACCATCTGGATCCCCACTTTTCCCTGACTCTGGTTCCTCCCCCCTGAACAGCCCATAAATAAGTCTTGTATGATCCCCAAATGCTCTTCCCCCCAACCCCATGATGTGTCCCTCACCCCTAGGCAGTCAACGCCTCAGTCCAAGAGAGAGTCCTGGAGAGCAGCCCCCGTTGACCATCATGATGGGTGCCACCTCCTGGCCCATGGACAGCCCTGGGAGCAGCCGGGTTGGGGGATCCCTGGGCAGTGTGGAGGTCCCCAGGGTTCCGCCTCCTCTCGTTGTTCCTCTGCTCCACTTCATTCATGGAGATGAGCCCCTGCCCTGGGGGTGCTCCCAACAGGAAGCCAGCCTGCATCCACCAGCCCGGAGGGCTGCACCCACGGAGGGTGCTCTGTGTCTACCGCTCCAGAGAGACCCTTCCGACAGGAGGAGCGTTCCCTCCACAACACACCACTTCTTTCTGCAACAAAGCCAGGTCTGATCCCTCCCTCTCACCCCACTGCAGCTGTTTTGGGAAGGAAGCAGGCAGGAAAGACCAGCAATTAGCCCCTACCCCTACTAGCCCTGGCCAATCTTGTTCCTCTCCATGCCAGCCCTGGCTGACCCCGATTACTTCCCCTCCACTCCCCTTCCCTCCCATCCCATCCCACCCCACCCCACCCCACATCCTGTCCCTTCCAGGGTGCCCATTGCACCGGCCTCAGGAGACCCACAGGCCCCAAATGTTGGCCAGGGCTGGCACTGCCTTGGCCCCTGGTACCCCAGGACCCTGAGGCTGTGGTGCCATGGTGGCAAGCCCCTGCCCGGGATGCTGCACCCCAGCCGCTGCACCTCGTGGCAACCCCGCAGGAGCATCTTCAGCTCTGCAGGGCCTGGAGGAAACAAGGATGAAGTGGTGAGAGGGATGGGACGCGGGCTGGGGGGCCAGGCATAGGGATGTGGGTCGAAGACGGGGTGTCAGGGATGCAGCTGGAGCTCAGGCATGGGACACAGCTCTGGATTGTCAGGATGGACCACTCGAGCATGGTGATCCTTGAATATCAACCTCCTTTCTTGTGCCCCTCTTCCCTCCAGGGCCTTAGTCCATGGGGCTGTATCAAGCGGATCAGTCTGTTCTCCTGAAGTCCAGTGTTGTGATCTTGATTTTTGCCTGGCTACCTCCCCTCAGGACTCTGAATTCCACCATCTCATGGATGCTGAAGCCAAGGCTGCGTTTAACCTTCACATCCCTGACAAGCCCTTCATTGTCGGCGAGTATGAGGTCCAGCAGAGCACCTCTCCTCGTTAGCTCCCCTATCACTTGGGTCAGGAAGTTGTTATCAATGCTGCCCAGGAACCTCCTGGACTGTTTACGCCCTGCTGGGTTGTCCCACCAGCACAAATCAGGGTGGCTGAAGTCCCCCATGAGAATCAGGGTCTGTGAATGCGAAGCTGCTTCCAGCCATCTGTAGAAGGCCTCACCCGCTTGTTGTTCCTGGTCAGGTGGCCTATACCAGACATCCACTACAGCATCACTCATACTGGTCAGCTCTTTAATCCTGACCCATAAACTCTCAGTTGGCTCCTCACCCATCCCCAGGCAGAGCTCCAGCTGCTGCCTCACATAAAGGACAACTCCACCTCCTCATCTTCCCAGCCCATCCTTCCTAAAGAGCCCATGCCCTGGAGCAGGCTCCCCAGCAGCTGTTGGAGGACCCATGCCGGAGCAGGTTGGCCACTGCAACCCATGGGGGCGACATTCCGCAGCAGCCACCCGCAAGCGGGTACTCCCCGAAGGAACTGCAGCCCGTGGAGAGCCCACATTGGAGCAGGGCTGCAAGTGCACCATCCTCCCCAAGCAACAGCAGCCCTGGAGGCAGGGGGGCAATAAAAAGGCTAATTACAATATTGTTCAAGAAGAATCTACAAGGTAGGGTTATCCGAGCATCATTCCTATTCCGCACAAAACCTGTGCTCTCCGGCTTTTTTTTCCCCTCTTGGTCAGGAATTTTAGCAGCTGCTGAACCAGGCTCCCAAGACCTCCCTGAGCAGAGGAAATGCCACCTCTCCCCCCCAAAGAATGGAGGCACTGACTCCTAATGAGGGAAAGGGATGTCACTAACAGCTCCTGCCCCACCAAGGCCACCCGTTGCCCGGGTGTGCTCTGGAACAACAAGCAGCAAGACCTCAGTAATAACAAACCCGCTCACCCGTTTTAGCCACTTGCACGGATCTTACAAGTGATGAAGTAATTCTCACCCTCATCTGGCACGATCCCCTCATTCAACCTGGCTCATTAGGCAAAGGGTTCTGCAACACTTTATAAATGAGTAATCATCGCTGGAAGGCCTAAACCTTGTGTGGTTATCCTACGGGATGGGTCAAACTGCTTTTCAGATTAAGGTGCTAAAGCCCACGTAAGCAGGCGCACAAAGGGAGCAGGGCCACCAGTCGCAGTACAAGACGATATCCCCACAGGGTGACCAGGTTCCCAGTGCAAGCCGTGGCCACCGCAGGGCTCAGTGAGGCCAAAGCACAACCTCCCTCAGTGCTAATCACCTCATAACTCAGCCAGCCAGGCTTCCCACTGCTGTAACTAGCACGAACACAACAAGACGGGGCTTACGGAGCGAGGCAGCAAGAAGCACCGGCTTGTGAGAGGAGTTGTCACTTTTTTTGGGCAACCTGAGCACTGCTGCAGGCTCTTTGAGGCTTCCCCACTCTATCTGTGCCCCAGCCGCCCTCAAGTAACCCCCATCAGCCTGCGTTGCCAAAGGAAGCTTTGGAAATAAGGAACAACAGCTCTGTTCCGTGTATTACAAATCGTGTTTGTCAGGTTAACACGCACAGCACAAGCAGTTTTAACACGCATGATTTATACATATTGTCAATCGTCAAGATACACCGGTCCCCAGGCCCCGCTTAGGTACTATTGCATCCTCCACTGTTCTTTCCAGACGCTCCCGCTTTCTGCAGCCGGCTCGCGCTCGGCTGCCGAGGCATCCTCTGGGCAGATCCTTCCCGGCTGCTCCTTTCTGCCAGAACCTGGGTACCACTGACAGCAGAACTGGTTTTATTTCTCCCTGAATAAACAAACACAAACATTAATTTTCAAGTCCCAACCCCACATGCCACCCACACAGCACCTAAGCTGCAAGCGTTCCTTAAGGCATCATGCAAAAGGCGAAACTGTATTGGGTGTCACAGATGTACCCAGCATCCAGCACAGAAAGCAAGTTTGTGAATTCAGCTCAACAGGTATCAGGGCCACAAAACCAAACCAAGTCTTAATTTTCATCAGGTTTAATCTACAGATTAACCAGCCCCTTGGTTCTTTAAACGCTCGCTTTCGTTCGGCACAGAACGCCAGCACTGCAAACAGCACTTCAAGAAGAATACCAGAGCATCCAACACTTCAAGGCTGGGATAAGTGAACCCAGGTGCCAGTGTCCATCCACTTCTGAAGCTTGCACTCATGTTCCAGACCAGAAACCCTTCTCTTCATGTCACCTCTGTGTCTTGATAAGCAAGTTTGGATTTCCCATCCCTTTTTGGGCTTTCCAGGAGCTCAGACTCCTGGACAGGACCTACTCGCAGGTTTTCCTACTGTGTTCAGAGGAGTTGTCCTTCCGTAGGCTCAACTGACAATCTCCAAAACGCAATGTGACAGCAGAGAGAAGCAATGGGTAGAAAGGAATACAGTGAGCTGCAGCTACATGTGTGCAATTAAAATGAGGAGCAACGTTTTAGCCATTGTTATCAGAGCAACTTCCAGAACACCAAGGGCCACTCCACACACTGGAGTCTCCATGGGCATGGTTTGGACACCATCATCATCTTGGATCATTTGAGCATGGTTTGGACACCATCATCATCTTGGATCATTCATGCTATGGACAGCGCACAGACTGGAGATCAGTCTGTTGTACTTACCAAACCGTCCTGCCTCCTTGGAGCAGCTAAGAACAGGACTCACATTGGTACCACCAGTTAACACCTTGTAGCACCAGAAAGACAGCCTGAGAACTTCCAAATAAATGGGATGTGGTCCCTTCATATCTCTAAAATTTGATAGACTAGGGTCATTCACTTATCCCAGCCAAGTCCGGTGCTCGTGAAAGAGTCTGTTATTGTAAACCACGCTGCTGATCTGCCTGTGACTCTCAGCCCAAGCCAGCCAACCAGCCTTGCAGTCTCTCTGTGGAGCTCAAGCGCTTCAAGTGGTTTCACCAATGCAAGTATTGTCCATTAAAACAAATTGCAGGAAGACAATCTACTATCTCACAGTATTTGAGCGAAAAATTGGCAGGAACTTGAAAAGCATTATAGTTCCTCATGATGCTTTTAGCAACCCAGGACAGCCCTGTAGGGGAATGCGCTCCCCTTCCTCACATGCATCTCTCCAGCAAGGGTGCAGGTCCTCAACCTGGGCACAACTCTAACCACGTGCACGCACAAAACGGTTTCATTGAGCACTATGGGGAGTCAGGCCCTTGATATTCTGACCTACCTGAAGCGCCTTGGGAAGAAAGGATTGTTTTATTGAAGAGAAGCTGCGCTCAGACAAAGCACATGCCCTCCCATCCTCTTAGCCTCACATCACCGTAAAACAAACCAGTTACCTCACCAGCATAAAAAACAACTATTTTTGGAAGCATCCTACCTAGCCCCGTGGCCCAGTCAAGAACAGCTCGTGAAACGCACAAGGATGGGCACAGTTTGTGCACTTCTGGCAGTTAAAACACTGTCAGAGATAAACAGGGTCGATTAACGCGAAGCACGTAAGACGCTGAACAAACACAAGCTCTCGGTAATTCAAGTACTACGGACTAATAGGCAGATTCCGCTGGTATTTTCCTTGGTGACACAATATGTCCTTGGGCTGGATGCATCTGGCTGTTGTAGAACAACTGCAGCCCCAACCATTAATAGTCGAGCCCCTCACTCCCAGAAGGACATGGAGGGGCTGGAGTGTGTCCAGAGAAGGGCAAAGAAGGTGGGGAGGGGTCTGGAGCCCAAGGCTGATGGGGAGCAGCTGGGGGAGCTGGGGGTGTCGAGCCTGGAGGAGGCTGAGGGCAGACCTTATTGCGCCCTACAAATGCCTGACAGGAGGGGAGAGCCGGGGTGGGGGTTGGGCTCTGCTCCCAGGGAACAGGCAATGGCACGAGGGGAAACAGCCTCAAGTTGTGCCAGGGCAGGTTTAGGTTGGACATTGTGAAAAATTCCTTCCCGAAAGGTCTGTCAGGCACTGGAAGGGGCTGCCCAGGGAAGGGGCTGAGTCCCCATCCCTGGGGGTGTTTAAAAGCTGGGCAGATGAGGTGCTTAGGGACAGGGTTTAGTGATGGGATGGCAGGATTAGAGGAATGGTTGGGCTTGGTGATCTTAAAGGGCTTTTCCAACTTCAATGATTCCACGATTCCATAAGCCAAAAGAGAGAGCCTACTCAAATACCCCCCTCCCCAACAATGACACCTAAAGCAGCAGCTATGTGTTTACCTCCTCTGTTTACCTGTGCCAGGCACAGTTTGAGAAGAGGTACACGCACGCAAGTGGTGGCAGAAGCGTGCCCTACCCTGCTGCTGATAGCTAGCTCCTCCCATTTAAAAACAGCAGCGCCCACTGCGATTTGGCTCCTCACTGGACACATGAATGCCGATCATCTCTGACAAAACCCAAGGCCAAAAGGCTACAGCCACCTCCAGGAGAGGACCACCACCACCAGAGAGAGAGGTAGGAGTCTGCAGGGTGGCACAGGACAAGAAGAGAAAGCCTGCGGTAGCAGAGGAAGAAGCACCTTCTTGTGCCAAGCAGGAGGCAAGCCAAGACCCATCAGGCTTAGGAAGGGAACCCTAGCCCCAAATACACTTTCAGAAGTGGAAATCTGAAGCTCCTCTCTTTCAATGTCCTCTCTACTCAACCTACTGCTTTCCTCACAGGATCCTTTCCTACCTCAGAGCAGTAACAGGGACCACAGATTTTCCTTCCGCTGGTAAAAAATTTTTTTAAAAAATTGCTATTGGTACATTTACTCATAACACAGTTGGGGATACCTCTAAATTGGAGAGCTATGGATTTGATGGGTGGACTGTTCGGTGGATAAGGAACTGGCTGGATGGTCGCATCCAGAGGGTAGTGGTCAATGGCTCAATGTCCGGATGGAGACCGGTGACGAGTGGTGTCCCTCAGGGGTCTGTACTGGGACCGGTGCTGTTTAACGTTTTCATCAATGACTTAAGACAGCGAGATCGAGTGCACCCTCAGCGAGTTTGCGGATGACACCAAGCTGAGTGGTGCGGTTGACCCACCAGAAGGACGGGATGTCATCCAGAGAGACCTGGACAGGCTGGAGACGTGGGCCTCTGTGAACCTCATGAGGTTCAACAAGGCCAAGTGCAAGGTCCTGCACCTGGGTTGGGGTAACCCCCAGTACCCATACAGGCTGGGGGAAGAAAGGATGGAGAGCAGCCCTGCTGAGAGGGACTTGGGGGTGCTGGTGGATGAAAAGCTGGACATGAGCTGTCAATGTGCGCTGGCAGCCAAGAAGGCCAACCGTACCCTGGGCTGCATCAGGAGAAGCGTGGCCAGCAGGTCGAGGGAGGGGATTCTGCCACTCTACTCTGCTCTGGTGAGACCTCACCTAGAGTACTGCGTCCAGCTCTGGAGCCCTCAGCACAAGAAGGACATGGAACTGTTGGGAGTGGGTCCAGAGGAGGGCTACAAAAATGATCCAAGGGTTGGAGCACCTCTCCTAGGAGGACAGCATGAGAGAGTTGGGGTTGTTCAACCTGGAGAAAAGACGGCTGCGGGGAGATCTGATTACGGCCTTTCAGTACCTAAAGGGGGCCTATAGGAAAGATGGGGAAGGTCTTTTTAGTAGGGCCAGCTGTGTCAGGACAAGTGGTGATGGTTTTAAACTAAAACAGGGTAGGTTTAGACTGGGTATAAGGAAGAAATTCTTTACAAAGAGGGTGGTGAAACACTGGGACAGGTTGCCCAGAGAGGTAGTGGAGACCCCATCCCTGGAAACTTTCAAGACCAGGTTGGATGGGGCTCTGAGCAACCTGATCTAGTTAGCAGTGTCCCTGCTTACTGCAGGGCGGTTGGACTAGATGACCTCTAGGGGTCCCTTCCAACCCAAAACATTCTATGATTCCATGGAAGGGGCATCCTGGACGGACCTGTAGTCACAGGCCACGATGCAGCAGATGCCTGCTCATCAGTTTATCCTCTGGGCCCTAGAGCAGATCACAGAGCATTGGCCAGTTTCCTGCAGCAAGCTGGTGAGTGGCCTTCACAAAAGGACCCAGAAACGTGGGGTCTCCTGAAGGCTTGTCCTGCAGGTAAAATCAGGTTGCTTTGATTTTATCTTCTCTCAGATTCATTCTAGAACTACTGAGATACTTCCCAGCTATGTTGAGAAGGTTGGTGTTACCCCTGCTGCAGGGCTGCTAGCAGGATAGGGTTGTGCCCTTGAGAAGCCCAGCAAGGACGAGGCAAACCCTCTAAAAGCAGCTCAGAGGGCGACACACATCATCTGTGAGCTGAAAAAGGGCTGGGGTTCCTTGTGCAGAGCAGGATTTGGCCGTGCCTTACATTCAAGTGAAGGGCAAACCTTTTGGGGTTTGTAGCCCGATCCCTGCCGCTCTGCAGGGGGTTCCCCCACCGCTCATACCGCTCACGACCCGCTTTGCTCGAGAGCCTTTCCCTTTCCTTCGCTGGGCTGGGACATGTTTGGATGCCAACTCCTATGATCTGGTCCCTTGTTCAGTTACCAAACCACAGCTTTGGAAATTGGCTCTCTGCAAACAACAAGGCGCCTTTTGTGAAAGCCCCGTTTCCTAAGCTAGGGGTTCCAGTTGCAAAATTAGTCTCACTTTTACGGGCCCTTTCAGAAACAGCATTGTTTTCTTAAGAGCTTGGGTGCTTGTATGATGTCTTGCGGTGCAAGCTGGCATGGAAAGCATTTCTGTTCACCGGCACGCAGTAAAGGTAGACTCTCCAGACATGACTTAATTTCTGGAACCCGTGTTTGCCTTTATCACAGCAGACAAACGCCCTGTAAGCCCAAATCCAGAACCGGCTTGGAAAAAAGCTGCAGAAGAGCGGATCACAGTTTTCCCTCACAGTAATAGCAGGGAAATGCAGTCATTTGCTGTGTCTGATCTGTGGGGCCCCGGGAGAGTCCGCTCCGACCCTGCGCCTGGGGTTTTGGGGGGCAGCCGGAGCCATGCCGTTGCTGCCTCTCACGTTCAGCTTCTCCTTGCAGGTGGCTTGCATGCAGTTCATCAACATTGTTGTCCACTCGGTGGAGGACATGAACTTCAGAGTCCACCTGCAGTATAAATTTACGAAGCTTGGCCTGGATGAGTATTTGGATGTGAGTATGGTCTGAAGTTGCGCCAGGGCAGGTTTAGGTTGGACACTGGGAAAAATTTCTTCACAGAAAGGGTTGTTAGGCTCTGGAATGGGCTGCCCAGGGAGGTGGTTGAGTCCCCATCCCTGGGGAAGATTTAAAAGGACAGATGAGGTGCTTAGGGACAGGGTTTAATGGTGGGATGGCAGAGGTAGGTTAATGGTTGGACTTGATGATCTTAAAGGTCTTTTCCAACCTAGACTATTCTATGATTCTATGATATCAGGGCTGCCACAGTCTCAAGGTATCTCCCGTGATGCCTACTGGCAGTGACTACGGGCTACAGCAGCCACAAGAGGAGATTTAAATTCTCCAAAATCCTGCTCCTGTTTCTGTCCCCCAGCAGTGCTTGCCCCAGGTGCAGTAAGCCAGCCGGCCTTTCTAGGCAAGCAAAGGCTCAGCCTAGGTGTGAATAAAAAAAGTATTCTAAGAGCAGACGTCCCTCATCCTTGCAATCAGTCCGTGTTACTGCAAGGACTGGGGAGACGCCTTTCACCCAGTCACCAGATACATGCAGGGGTGGCACTCACTTCAAGTCTCATCACCTCCTGACCATGGAGAAATCTTGGACACAGCTAGGCTTCACCCTCTGAAGCCGTCCCAGTACATAAATGTGCCTCGTTGTGCTCCATCCTTTGCCAGACTGCCAGGTTTGCCTCGCAGCCTTGCTCGCAACCCTAGGTAAACATCACGAGTCATCTCCTGCAGCACAAACTGGCAGGTTCTCGGGTCTTCAGAGCTGCTGCCATACCCTTAACAGCCCACACACACAGGCAGCATGCCAGACGCTCTGCAGGGCCAAAGCATCACCCCTGCTAGAGCAGCCTCCCTGAGAAGACAGAGTAAAGACACCATGTAAGACTGGCACAACATGTCCCAGCAAATCCAGCTGAACTGTTCTGAAACAGAGGAAGAGGAAAAAAAATAAGACAACGGTTTTCAGATGTACCTTCCAAAGCAGTTACCCAAGACCTTAAGTACACATTGAGCAGAGGGTCATTATTCAAGCACGTTTTCTCTTGCAAACACTTATCTCAAGAGGAGGATTTGGAGAAAAAGAACACAAAAGTCGAGACCTACAGAGGCCCACAAACCACTTGCACAGCACCTACGGCCTCATCGCCTCTCCAGCAAGCCCGTTTCCTCAGAACAAGGCCAGGCATTCAACAGCATTATGAGACGCCCAACAAAAGCAAGCTTAAATCAGCAAGCCCCAGATCCTATACAAGATACCGATGAACCTCCTTAGGCACGCAAACATCTCGGTTTAATGCATCAGGCAAGAAGCCTCCAAACGAGATGCCTGAAGGTGGTCCTTAAGATGCAGAGCGATTCCCAGAGCAGAGGGCTGCACTAGTCCAAGCAATCCAAGGCAACTCCCCGAAATACTACTTCATTCTCATCTAAGTGACGGAGGGATGGATTCTCCCTTACTCCAGTATCTACGTTACCTTGGGAGGCTGCCAGCTTAACCACCCATGAAGCACCTGGTTTACCGAATACAAGGCTTTCATCCATCTCCCCCACTCTTTTGGGAGACGGCTCCCTTCGAGGCTGCTCAGCAGAGCCAGGGGAACTCCTCTCCCATCCACTCATCCACGCACCAGCCTTTTCCCTACAAACCCTCCTGTGTTCCTGGCTGCTCCTCATTTTATGTTTTCCCCATGATGCCTGGGATCATCTCATTTCCTCCCCTCCTCTTGCACACAGATTACAGGAAGATAGAGAAGACATCCCTCGTTTTTCTCTGAGAGCTCTGTGCAGCCAGGGCGGAGAACAAAGCAGTGTCACTCACGAACTCACACTCCGTGGCTCTGCCACAAAGCCACGTGACAAGCCTGACATTTACAGAAATCCTCTAAATCCCTTTTCTTTCTGTCAGTTCTTGCCTTGCAGAGCATGAAAAAAAAAAACAAAAAAGCTTGAAAATCAGCCTGAAAAGACACACTAAAAAAAATTATCCCAGTGCAGTGCTCAAATACCCAGCAGAGAAGAATCATAGAATCGTTCGGGTTGGAAAAGCCCTTTAAGACCACCAAACCCAACCGTTACCCTAACCCTGCCATCCCACCACTAAACCCTGGCCCTAAGCACCTCGTCTGCCCAGCTTTTAAACACCCCCAGGGATGGAGACTCAGCCCCTACCCTGGGCAGCCCCTTTCAGGGCCTGACAGCCCTTGCAGGGAAGGAATTTTTCCCAATGTCCAACCTAAACCTGCCCTGGCACAACTTGAGGCCATTACCCCTCGTCCCATCGCCCGTTCCCTGGGAGCAGAGCCCGACCCCCCCCCGGCTCCCCCCTCCTGTCAGGCAGTTGTAGGCAGTGATAAGGTCTCCCCTCAGCCTCCTCTTCTCCAGGCTTAACGCCCCCAGCTCCCCCAGCCGCTCCCCAGCAGTCTGGGGCTCCAGACCCCTCCCCACCCTCCTTGCCCTTCTCTGGACACGCTCCAGCCCCTCCATGTCCTTCTGGGAGTCAGGGGCGCAACCCTGAACCCAGCATTCCAGGGGTGGCCTCCCCAGTGCCCAGGACAGGGGCACGGTCACTGCCCTGCTCCTGCTGGCCACACCAGTCCTGATACAAGCCACGATGCCCTTGGCCCTCTTGGCCACCTGGGCACATGGCTGGCTCATATTCAGCCTCCTGTTGACCAACACTCCCAGGTCCTTTTCCAATGGGCAGCTTCCCAGCCCCTCTTCCCCTCACCTGTAGCGTTGTGGGGGGTTGTTGTGACTCCAGGGCAGGACCCGGCCCTTGGCCTTGTTGAACTTCACCCCACTGGCCTGGGTCCATGGATCCAGCCTGGCCAGGTCCCTCTGCAGAGCCCTCCTCCCCTCCAGCAGATCCACACTCCCACCCAGCTCGTTGTCATCTGCAAACTGACTGAGGGTGCCCTCAATCCCCTCGTCCACGTCATTGATAAAGATGTTAAACGGAACTGACACTGCTTGGTCACAGCCTCAGGTAAACCTGCAAACCTTCCGCCAGGAAACAGTGACAGGAGAGACCCCTACACAGAGACCGACAGCCCTCTCTGCTACCTGCTTACGTTGACCACACAGCCAACGCCACCCGAGTCCTGGTTTTTGCCACCCCTCCACATTAACCTGTCTGTCACACCCGGAACGTACACGAAATCATTACACAGAACCACCCCGGCTACCGAAGGGATCCCAACGCCGCCGAGGAATACATCTGCACACCATGCTTCCTCCTCCCAAGCTGCGGCTGTTCAGAAGCCACCAGCTCCTCCAAGGGATGCAGCCACACACGCGTAGCGAAATCGTGGCACATTCGCCACAGGCTCCTACCACATGCACAGCGCTGCAAAGAACACAGCATGCTCAAAAGGGAAAAAAAAGGAGCATGGAAGAAGCATGTGCCCCTTGAATAATACATTTTTTTCTCTTAAAAAAGTTACCTAGACGGGAGGAGTCTTTAACAGATTCCTCCCCAAAAGACAGCAGCGCGGGTTGCATCCCAGCGTAGAATACAGCTCTTTCCCCATTCAAAAGGTAAAGATTCCATTAAATAACAAGTATGCCTAGACTTCCCGTTTTCAAAGTACATTACCCACAGCAAAATACATTTTCACAGGAGCAATGAAGCCACCCCTTCCGTTGGGACTAGGTCCATGTCAGGTTTTGAGTGTCCCAGCCTGGACTTTTTGCAAGTTATTCCTGGGATAAGGAAACAAGAAATAAAAGCTGCTTGTCTGCCCAAGCAGAAAAGACCGCTTTGCCACACACCACCTGTACTGGAGAGCATCCAAATTTGTCATAACCTCCCAGGAGAGGAAAGGGCCTGGAACTCTTAAGCAAGGGACCTTCAACCACCCAAACCAATCTCTTCGCTGCCCTGTGCTTTTCTCTTCAGTTTTAAGAGAACTGACACCAGCGCCAGACGTCCAGAAAACACCTCACTGTCATTTCTGTGCTACAAGGTGAACAAGGTCTATAAACTGAAACTATTCAGTCGCTGATGGACTAAAGAAACGCCCACAGCACAGGAATGTTACGATTTACGAAGATCTGCTCTCTATTGAGGAAATCCACTTCTCGGAGAGGTATTGGTGAAGTGCCAAAAAAACCAGGTAGGGGTGAAGCGACTAAGTAAGAAAACCATGATCGGGACCATGTTAGTCCTTCCATTAGCCACATCAGTCACTTATAGATCATGCCACAGATATTTTTTCCCCAGGGAAGACATAAGGACCATGAAGCGTCCGAGTACAACATTTACCAGTGCGTCGCACAATTTAAGAATGTGCTGCTATCGGTTAGATCCGATGGATGTATTTCATCCACAATGAACAGCCAGTATAACCAACAGGAAAACTGACCGCATGATGTACAAAACCCAGATTAAATGCATCTAAGAGAAACCCTGAGCATCTCAGGGGGATTCCCCCCACCATATCCAGGCTCCGCACAGCATCATCCTTGCCAGCTCCCTTCGCTCCATAGCACAGAATTCTGCCTTACACACCCGGCACCGAGATGAACACTGAGGTATCGCAGGGCTGTGTAGGCAGAGGGTAGGCATGAAGAGGAAAGCAAAGCAGCTCGTGGGGCCAGCAGCGCCCAAGGGCGATGCCAGCCACCGTGGGGCCTTGCAGCAACAGCTGTCATCCCAAAAGGCTGACCACAGCGAAAGGCAGAGAAAGCGCAAGAAACACAAAATGGGAAAAAGGGATGAACCGGGAAGGCTACAGAACACAAGGATGCCAAGAGGAACACATACAGAGGACAGAGCTGGCAGCAAGCTGCGTAGTAGAGACAGGAATACTTAGGAAATAATTGAACAGCAACGCATAGAATGAGACCTTGACTTTAGCCAAGCATTTGCAGGGGAAGGAAGCAGTTACAAATGCAGGAGCAGGAAAGGAACTTACAATTCCCAAAAAGCTGATTTTTCTAAGCAGACATGGAAAAGGCACCCTGGGAACGCTCCACAGAGCCCTCAGCTGGCGGTGGGCTCAGCGGTGTTCCCAACAGGCACCCAGGTGCCAGACAGAGTTTCACGGGGTAGGAGAGGGCTCCGATCCCTGCTATGCAGAACAGGAGTCTGCACAGGCTCCTTGCAGCCTTAAAATCCACAGACCAGGCGAGAGGTCCACAACAGAGAGAAGACTCTGAAAAGCAAGCTCATGTTAACAACCCATTTAGCAGCCAGGGCAAAGCTCTAGGATGTAACCTCATGGAAGACGCTTGGGCCGGGGAAGTGGGGAACGTGGGGAGTGCAGGGAGCATCAAAGAATATTCATCAGCCTAGGGAAAAAAGAGCCAGGCATGGACATCTGCACGTCATAGAGAGGTGGAAAACTGCAGGGAAACCAGTGGGGACTCGAGGGTTGGCTGATGGGAACAGGAGGCATGGAATTAATGTTTAGCTAGAGGAAGGTAAACAACAGGCATGGCCAAAGTCTAGGCCAAAACCAACAGCACTGTCCTAGCGGGCATGCACTCTTCCTCCTCACAGGCAGAAAGAAAGCGCCCGGGCAGCCTCTCTCTTTAAAATCCAGCTCTTTCCCTCCCAAGCCCACAACTGTTGTGGAAAGGCTGAGGGAGCTGGGCTTTTTTAGCCTGGAGAAGAGAAGACTGAGAGGGGATCTCATCAACACGTACAAATATCTTAAGGGTGGGTGTCACAAGGACAGAGCCAGACTCTTCTCAGTGGTGCCCAGCGCCAGGACAAGGGGCAATGGGCACAAACGGAAGCAGAAGAGGTTCCAGTTGAACGTGAGGAAGAACTTCTTGACTTTGACGGTGACCGAGCCCTGGACCAGGCTGCCTAGGGGGGCTGTGGAGTCTCCTTCTCTGGAGATATTCAAAGCCTGCCTGGACGATGTCCTGTGCACCCTGGTCTGGGTGAGCCTGCTTGAGCAGGGGAGTTGGGCTGGGTGATCTCCGGAGGGCCCTTCCAGCCCCTGCCATGCTGGGATTCTGGGATCCTGTGAACTCTTCCAAATGCAACTGGCATGAAGCTGTAATCTAGCTAAATATGCCAGCCGGATCCTCCAATACTTAACCACCGTAATTTTGAGCCAGCTATCGTGAATTCAGTCACCAGCAAACACAGCTCCATGCAGAACACCACAGCTATAGTCTACGGGAAAACGCAAAATAAAGTCATTCGTATCAGCCTCCCTGTTGCGTTACCTGTAAAAAAGCTGAAAAACCTACCAGGGCAGGGGAGGACAGACATCCCACACCTCCCCCTCCCCACCAACAGCATTGTTCAGAAATGCTCTAACAGCCTTTTTTTAGCCGTGTTGCAAAAAACCTCCCTGCACCATGATCTGCTGAGCAGCCTCAGCAGATATCTCCTCATTACTGACGGAACTCGAGCAGAGCAGCCTTGGCTGATCTTGAGCGAGACCTGGATTCCTGCAGCCACTTCTCTGTCATCCGACAAAGGAGGAAGCAGGGGAGGGGAAGCGCAGGCAGGCGGGGCCGGAGGGCACGGTGCGAAGCAGCGTGGCAAGCGTAAGCAAGCACAACCGCTGTTCTGTGCGTCAGCGCGAGGAGCTCCAGCTCCATCAGCAGAGACAGGTCCCCACTGCGCAGAGGAGGCATGTCCCATCTCCAAGTGCCTGGTCCTGCGTGGAAGCCACGCCATCCTCTCCTCAGACAGCAGCAGCATCTTCCAAGGAGAGACGGTGGCGCCAACAGTGGGTACGGCTTTGGTTCCCCTTCCCCGCAGCAGCTCCTACAGGGAAAGATGGCAAGGCAAGGCAAACGCTCCCACAGAACAGATCCAGCCCAGAGGACACACCCAGCCAGCCTGTTAACACTTACCCAACTCCCAAACGATGGCTTTGGGCTGTGCCTACAACTAGGAAGTCCAGTGAATGAGGAGCGACTCCTCCTCAGAGAAACTGCGCGGCTTGATAGGCACAATCCTCCTGCCTCAGTAACCTGCTCACGATTTGCTCACCTCCGTGCACCAACGAGCCCTGAAGACATATTTTAACCTCGTGAAAGAAAGCAGCAACATGAAATAAAGGAGGAGGGGGGCCAAACCAACACTGTCTGCATTTACCATGAGCCGCACAGAGCAAACACCACCGCCCTCTGGACTTCACCACCCTCGGTTTCCCTGGGGTCCCAAGGGCCTGTCTCAATGCGCCAATTTTAAAGGGAAGAAGGAAGTCTGTCTGGAGGCGCTAGGACAGCAATCTGACTCGGGCACCACCTCAGGCCAGGAGATGCTCTGCTAAAGATGCAGAATGAGCATCCTGGATTGCTGCAGGCACAGCCAAATGCAACTCCCAAGACAGGCACTCGGAATCCCTGGAAACGCACAGCCCCTCCAAGGCGCCTGCAGCACCTCCAGGTGGGAGGAGGCAACAGTGAGGGGCACACCAACTCTGCCTCTCGGGGTTTCCGTCTTCTCCTCCAGAGGAATTTAATGCCAATTGATGAACAAGTTGCCATCTGACCGCTTCAAACCTCAGCTGGCCTACTGCTAGCCCAAACCAGCCCCTGGCAGTGGCCCAGCATCAGAAAAAAAATCTCATTTTCACAAGGAAGCACCACGGAAGGAGAAACAGTACATGGGGAACAAAAGCTAACCCAGATTAACAGAGAGACAGGAGCAGAAAACTTACCAGAGTTCCTCCACAGCCTGAGCGGCTCATTGCACCTGCAGCCCCAACAGAGGAGGAGAAGAGAGAGCAACATTTAACAGCATCTGTTCTTCAAAATCACTGCTCTTTCAAGAAGCTTCCCCTCTGCGTGGCACCAGAACAGCACGCTGCTGCTCGCTTAAAATATCCCAGTGCTGCCCCTCTCTTGCCTTGCTCAGGAAAAAGCAGTCAGCCGCTGCCTTCTTCCCCCCATGCACCTTTAGCGTCGCCTCTCCATCAGGTGCCAGGTGTTCTCTTTACTGCAACCAAATCCTCTGCAGGGAATTCTTGATCAAGAGCATCGCTTGAGAAAGGGGAACCTCTTCACAGTGACATCCACGGAGTCCTGGACACTTCGCCCAATTCCCGCCTGGGCTTCAGCAAACTAGGCAACGCAGCAATTTATCCCCCTTCGCCCCCGGGGAATCCACACCAGTGGATCCATGCCAGCCCCTGCTGCTGCAGAGGTGCCTCAGATTGTGCCACTAGCGACCGCGCCCTAAAAACAACTGCTCAGAGCTGGTTGAGCAAACCTCGCCTCTCGACTGCACGTGCTATACAACTTACCACCGGCCCTGCGAGCGCAGCCGTGAGAATAAACCCCCCCTACCACCTTGGCAGCCTCGGCAGCGAGGCCAGAGGAAGCGGCAGCACACTGTCACGCCAGAGAAGCCTCACCTTCCCCCCACCCTGCTCTGGCTACTTATGCTGGCAAAGCTTTGCTCTACTGCCCCATCCTCTGTGCCCCCAGCACAGTCCTCGCTGACAGTTACTTTTCAGGTTTTGCCTCAAAATTCACTGTGGGTCAACAGAGACCCATCAGCTAGAGCAGAGCACACGCCCTGAAGTGGAGAGAGGAAAGAGGAGCGGGACATGACAATCAATACACTTGGACCTGACTGTTCCTAGGCTCCCGATGGGGAAGCAAGTGCACCCAGGTCACTGGGACAGCAGCAAGCCGAGCTTTCAGCACACAGTTTTGCTCTCGGCAGCTGCAGACAACGATCACAAAACCACACTGTGCTGGCCAGTGCCCCTTTCTGCTGTCTTTTTGGGCACAAAGAGACACGAGAGCCTTTCCCCAGCGAACTCAAGCTTCGTGAGAGCAGACTTACTTGAGTTACCTCTCTTTAAACCTTTTGGAAGCAATCCACAGGAGCTGCGAGCTACCAGCCAAAAGCCACTTCAGGAAGTTCAAGCAGTAAGTAAAAGTTTTATTAGAACAGGTTTGGAAAAAAAAAAAAAAAAGTTTTATATATATATGGCACACCTTCAGGGCTACATTTGTTACTGCCCACTGAGATCAGAGCAATAAGATAATTTAGGTCAGAAGCAGTTGCTGTTTTAGCCAAGGACCCCACAGGGCCTCCCATGTCAGGGTCCCACCCAAATGCCATCTACTGAGCACAGCAACCGCTGGCCAAGCGGCAGAAGCCACCACAGAACACAGGGACTGAGCAGCGGAGGCATCGCAGCTCCCCTCGTTCTCCAGGCATTCCCAACGTGCCAGAAACTTTACTTTTTTCCTTTTTTTTTTTGAGTTAGGGGTGAGTAAAACAGCACTGTGCAATTTTATACATTCAGGATTTGGGGGGGGGGGTGTGCTACTGGCTTGGAGGGCAAAGCCAGGAGGCTACAACCCCCCCGCAAGCGAGGGCAGCCCCCCCTCCCCCCGCCAGCACCTCTGCCACACCCGGCCCCCTACGCTGCTAAAAAGAACAAAAATTAGGAGGAAAGGGGGCGGGCAACAGGCAGGGGGCTCGGGGGCCGGGGGGCCGGGGGCTCGGGGCTCCCCCCCCGCAGGAGCTCGCCCGAAGCCCCCGCCGGGCCCGGCCCCGCGGCTCAGACCGAGCGGGCCCCCCGGGTGCCGGACGAGCCCCACCTCGGGCCCAGCCGCCCGGCCCGCGGCCCCCTCCCCGCGGCGGGGCGAGCGGCGCGGCCGGCGGGAGGCGCGGGGAGGCCGCGGGGCAGCGGGGAGGCCGCGGGGCTGGCCCGGGCCAGCGGCGGGCGGGCCCCCAGCCGCGGCGGCCGCAGGGCGGAGGCGGGGGGGAGTGGGGCGGGGGCCCGGCCGTCCTCGGGGGGCTCTGCGGGGGGAAACACGGGGATTAGGGCCCGCCGCCGCCCCCGCCCCTGCCCGTGACCCTGCCCGCCACCTACCTCGGGCATCGGCGGGGAGCAGCGCCGGCGTGGCCGGGGGTCCGCCCTCGGGTCCCGCCGGCAGCCGCTGCCCGGCGCACATGGACTTGAGCACCTGGAAGACGGCGAGCGGCGCCACGTTCATGCGCAGCAAGTCCAGCAGTACCCTGCGGGGACACCACCCGTCAGCGCCGGCGGCGGAGCTGGGGGTCTCGGGGGGCTCCGGGCCGCCCCGCACGCTCACCGGAACACCTCCGGGTCCAGCCCGCTGCCCGCCGCCTGCGCCAGCTCGAACAGCTCCGCCTCCTCCGCGCTCAGCAGCTGCTTCCGCCGCAGCCGCGCCTCCGCCATCGCCGCCGCCATCCCCGCCGCTGCCCCCGCCTCCGACATGGCGGCGCCCCGCCCCCGCGTCCAGGCCCCGCTCCGCCCGGCCCCGGCTTCCCCCGCCCCGGCGTGGCTCTCCCCACCCGGGCCCGGCAGGTGGCAGCCGCGCTCCAGGCGGAGCCCGGGCCTGTCCGGCTCGGCGGGGCAGTCGGGCCTCCTCCAGCCTCACCCTCCCGCCCCCAGGCCCCTAAAGCAGCGGCCATGGCGATCGCTGGGCGCCTTCCCCAGGCGGGGGCCGCCCTGCTGCCGCCGCCGCCATGCCCCTCCCTCGCCCGGCGGGAAGGGGCCCCCGGGTGCCCGCCCTCACCGCGCCGCTCGGTCAAGCCAAGTTCCCGTCTCAAGGCTTCCTCCGTTGCTGGTGGGCGCCTGCCCCCGGCCTCCCAGCTGGAGGGCATCACCCACGAGGCTGGGGCTCGCACTGTCTCCCCCCCCCAGCCCTCCCCGGCTTCTCTTCCACAAGCTGCCGCGTTCCCGGCTGAGCAAAAGCTGTGGTGGTCCTTTATTTCTACGGGAGTAGACTTGCTGCGTATGTGGCCGGGGAGGCTGTGTCAGGGGCCTTCCTCTTACCCATGGGCAGGCCAGCGGGTGCTCAGCATAGGCAGCACACAAGGGCACCCCCACCCGCCTTGCTGGATTTCTTCTTGCATTGTTCCCACTGGAGGCATATATAGCCGCTGTCCTCACTGCTGTGGTCATCTGGGCAACCTCTCCTGCAGCCATCCTCTGCCCCCCCAAGCGATTTGCATCCTGTATCACAGGGGCCAACGCTGGGTGCTGGCTTCAGTCTCCTGTCCCTGGGCAGGGGCAGGGAAGGGGGCTAATGAGAGGTGCTGGGAGCACTTCAGGCCGCTGGCACCACAGCAAATTTGGGTGTGGAGAAGCCACACGTGCCAGCCGCCCCATGGAGTTACACACAGATCCGTGTTCACATACCCGACTGTCCGCCTCTGCCAGGCTGCAGCACCTCTAGCGTGCTTCAGTTCCCAAGCCAGCAGAAAGCATCTGGCATCGCGTGGGGAAGAAAATTGGAAATTTGGGTCTTGAGCTGCAACCGTGGCAAGGAGACATCAAGCTGAGATTGAAATTCCTCTATCTAAATGGAAATGAGCAGCGGCTCTGCCATCAGGGAGGGACCACAGAGACCACAGACAGACCAGCTGCACCGCAGAATGGATAACAGCACTGGGGGGTGAGATGCAGGGGTGTCCCCCCTGCCCTCACCGCCGCAAGAGACCCCATCTCATCCCTGCGCCAAGCCAGGGGAGAGAGACGCTCCCACTCCACCCCCCGAGCAACCTGCCAGCATGTCAAAGCCATCGCCACAGGGTGACCCGGCCTTGCATCCTGACGGGCGTTCAGCCTTGCTCACAGCCAGACGTTTACTGCGGCTGCTAAGGCGGGAATGAGATGTACAGTGTGAATGGCCCCGAGCAGGAGCAGCCCAGTGGGGACAATTATCGCACTGCTGATAACGGGAGCAGCTGCTGCCAGCACCAGTTACCATGCTGTTGCTATCGTCTGTGGGCCCAGCAGGGCCAGAGCCCAGGGTCACCTTGAATGATGGACTTCCAGAGGGACCCTTGGCTGAGCAGGGCAGTGCTGGGGTCTGCAATGCCGAGGGGACCAGGCGACATCCCTGTGCTCACTCTCTTGCCTGCTCTCATGTGCAATGCCCTGCTTCCTTTGGGACTGGCTGGAAGTCAAACACAAGGGCAAGAGTCCCCACCACCTGCATGATGCACTCTCCCGCCCGCGGTACCTGGGAGCTCAGCTACCAGCTACAGCAGAAGAGGGCAAGATGCTTTTTAGCTTAGCCCCTCTCTGGAAAAGAAGAAAAACAGGAACCACCTTCCCTACCGCAAACTGGAGATGTCTCAGTTTGTACTTCTTCCTTCCCAGCCCCAGGCCGATCCAGCTGGCAGCTCTCCCTTTGTGCTGTGGTCACCAGAACACAAACAGGGCTGGAGACTGCCCCAGGGCAAGGGATGAGAGACCCTGCCTCTCCCATGCTGCCTCCACAGGCTGCCATAGGCCACGGCAGTGGGGCATGCCTTCCTCACTGTTCTTGGTGTACGCCCAGATGGGCACATTCTGCAGCTTCTTTGAGTGGCAACACTCTTCTCCGGACTACATGGTCCCTTCTGCCCCCTGAAGCATTCCTGGGGGCTCTGATATCCCCGTTTTCCCCTTTTTGCTCTCCCAAGCCAACAGGTCAGTAGAGGAAGTCATTGGGATCCCTGAGAAGACCTCAGTTACTGGAGCTGCAATCTGGGGAGCGCCTGGGACTTTGGCTTAAATGGCATCTGGGTCTCGCTGCCCAGCACAGACATCCTCCACTACCTCCAGCAGGACTCCAACACCCCGCCACCACACAGCCCACAGTTTCCAGAGCAGGACAGCCCAGGATGGTGGTGCCAGGCTGCGTCTCAGCCCTTGCCAGATGCGGTTACAAGAGGGGCAGGGCAGATGGGGGCAGAGGAGGCCTGGACAGCCTGTGTACACAGAAGGAAAAGGGAATTCAGTGCAGCACAGAGCCCCTGGGCCTCACCATGAATCACCAGCTAGAGGTGGGGGTCACTCAGACGTCAGGGCACGATGCCAGCGCCTCGCAGAAAGCACCGCTGCAATATGCCTGCCATGGGGCCGCGAGGCAGACGCATGGGAAAGCAGCTCACGCACATGCAGTAAATTAGGATGTTGTGTGCACATGGAGGCCGCGCTGCGCTGCATGGAGTGCCTACCCATGGCACATGCGGTAAATCCAAGACTGCCACATGCACGAGGGGCAAATTCCCCTTGGAGAGGCATGCGTGAGCAGTGACATGAGGTGATCTATACGGAGGTGAAGCAATGCAAGAGCCTTCCTTGTAAATCAGGACATGCTGTGCATGGGCGGAGAGAGCACGCGGAGCGCAGGCACTGAAACCAGATATGCTGTGAATCTGCAGCGAGGTAGCCCCTAACGCCTGCAGTAAATCAGGCCATGCTGTGCATGCATGGAGAGGCCGCAACGCTGCATGTAGGCAGTAAATCACAGCATGGCGTGCGTGCGCAGTGAGGCCACCCCATGCAGCAACAGTGAGAGAGGACGCACATGTGCAGGGAGCCCCTGGGTCCCATGCAGGCACAGATGGGGACTTGCTGTGCGCTGCCATTTAATGGAGAAAAATCCAGTGTGTGTACACTTATCCTGGAAACGAAGAGTTGTAGCTGTGCAGGTCACCAGGCTGCACGTGATGTGAAGGACGGAGATTGCCTGAGGCAGGACCACCAGACGAGGACAGATGTTGGATGTGCAAGAGGGTCAACCAGGAGGTGCTGCACGCGACTGGGGAGGAAGGGAGCAAGGTCACTGCACTGTGCAGGAAGGACTGGATTCAGGATAACCTGGATGGGGCTCCAGTAGCGAACAAATGCAGCAGATGTGCCTCCCACATCCAGGAAAGGGAAAAGAGGGATTGAAACATACCCAGGCTTTTCATACCCTTCTGAGGTCTGGGGTTTTTTGAAGGAAATCCAGATGCAAAAGAGGAAGGCGAATGGAAACAATTTATCACCATGTCTCAGTGTAACAGAATGATTTTTCTTGGACAAGGTGATGCAGCACATTTAGGCTGGTTGGATTCAAGGACGGGGTTTCATTTGCCACCCAGTATGAGCCAGTTCCCAGTGCTGGCAGTCATGGGTATGGATATCGCGGAGGAGGAACCAGCGAATCAAGGAAACGATGGGTTGTATGAAAGGGGCTTTCTGAGCTAAGAGATGCTTCCAGCATTGTTCTTCTGCCCCGGTCCTGGGATGAGCCCACTGATGTTAACAGCAAGCAGCGCAAGGCACTGGGAAGATCTCACCCAGAAGATCTGCCCAAGCATGCTGGTTTGGAGACACTGCTCCAAAACCAGGCACAGAAAAGGAGAGAACTGCTCACAGATCTAGACTGAAAATTAGGTGGAGGCATCCAAGCATGGATGTTTTGGGACAATTTTCAAACGGGGCACTGGGAGCAAGTAACTGGTTTGCAACTGTGCTGGGGAAGCATGCTGAAGGGACAGGGCGGGGTTGGTCTCCAAGTTAGGAGTTGAAACTTGCCCCTTGTGTCAAGTATGTTGGTCTTCACAAGCAGAGTTGAAAGGAGGCTTTCAGCTGGGCCATGTGTGTGCCACATGCATGCGCGCGTGCTACATGTGCTACTCCGCACGTTTTGCTGGTAGCCTGCAGGGATCAGGAGCAAATTTCTCTTCTTTGCTATAACCTTTGGCAGCTGAGCTGCTGCTGGGTTATTCGATCCTGCTGCAGATGGCCGTGGTCGGAGACAGAACACGAGGCGCCGTGTTTTCAGAGATACTCAGGCAACTTGGGCATTGCTTCTAGGGCTGGGGTTTTAAACTAATCACGAGGCTTGGGCTTAAGGAACCGTCTCCAGGCCAGAGGGGCAGGGAGGCGGCATGGATGGTGGACACACACGTCTGCGGAGAGTTTTACCCAGTCCTGCAAGGATCAGTTGCTGGTGATGCTCTCCAGCCTATGATGGAGATGGCTGCCCTAACGGCTTGTGCTGGGGTGGGTGACGAGGCCGATGTTGGGCTAGAGGCTAACCCAAGCACTTCATTTCCAGCAGGGGGGAGGCATTCAGGACCATGGCAGAGTTTCAGCAAGCACACCCCAGCTTCCAAGGAGGGCAAGTTCAAATTTTGCCCTGCATCAGCCTTTCCCCGCTCTCGGTTGCCCTCCTCCTGCAAGACTTCACCTTTTGGCCAGCAGAGCCCTGTGCAGGACTAAGCGCAGCCCCCGGCTGGCCCCTGACCAGGCGGAGCAGCACGAGGCTCAGGGGCCAGGCCAGCTCAGCCCTGATCGCCGTGCAAGAGCACGTTCCCAGCAGTGCTAATCCAATTATGAAACAAACTTCCTTCCTTCATTATTAGGGCCTGCAGCATGCTCAAACAGCTTGGCGATTACAGCGAGAGACTGGAGACCAGGCAATGAATGACAGAGCTCTTCCGCGTGCAGGGAGGAGGGGCAGAGAACAGAGGCAGCCAGGAGGATGCAAGGGATTGCTGGGACAAGTGGATTGGGAATTGCTACAGCCAAAGGTCTCTGGTCCACCTTCATGCTCCCTGCAGGGTCAACCTCAAAGCCACACCAGGTTGCTCTGGCCCTTGTCTCTGCTGGGGATTAGCGTCCTCATGAATGGGGATCCCCGCCACCTCTCCCGCCCTGTCACATGGCTTCCCCCCCCCTCATTTCCAAACACTCATTTCAGTCATGGGACAGCAGAAGGTAGCACTAAAACACCCTTGCAAGGGAGATTCAATCCAAATATTCCGGGGAGCTCCCGATCAGCTCCCACCACAAACAGGGGATGCAATGCCCCAGCCAGACCCAGAGTCATGTACTTTCCGTGGGAAGCCCAAGATGAGGGCCCAGAAGCTGCCCCACTGGAGATCACATCCACCCCCTGACAAGAGGTCAAGTTGTGGGCTATGGCTCGGTGTCCTGCACTCTGCTCCTACACCTTTCTTGTTGGACCTCCTCCACCGAATGAGGGCCCACACGGAGCTGGAGGCTCTGCCGGGCTGGAGGTGTTGCCCTCAGGTTGCAGTGGATTTGCAGCCCTCTTCATCCCTGTGTCCAGTGCCTCCTGACAATGCTATGAAGAGGGGGAAAAAAAACCCTAGCTGGGCTTAGAGCAGTTCTGCTTCTCTCCAAAAAAAGCCCTTCTTGACTCTGCTCAATGCTAACACTGCTTGGAGCAGGAAGGCAGACCAGAGACCTCCTCAGGTCCCTTCCAATCCAAGTTATCATACAAGTGCAGCCAGCAGGTGAACGGAAGTGGTCATTTCCCTTTATTCGGCATTGGTGAGGCCGCATCTGGATACTGTGCCCAGGTTTGGACCCCACGTACAAGGAGAGAGTCCTGCAGAGGGTCCCTAGGATGGCCAGGGCTGAGGAACATGGTGTACAAAGAGATGATGCTCAAGGTGTTGGGCTTCTTTTCTTTCGCCTGGAGAAGAGAGGGCTGAGGGGGGATGCAATTGCCACAGGGAGGATGGAGAGTGGCTTAGCTGAAGCACTTGGACACATGTCCAGCTCCAGGGCAGTCCTGCTGGTCCCTGACTGATTCTGGGGAGCTGGCACGATGCACAGAGGTCTCACCCCCCTTAGCACTCAGCAGGGATGCCCCCACGATGGAGCCAGGCTGTGTGGGCAGGATCTCACTGTAAGGCTACGAGCTTGCTGGCACAGCCAGCTCTGGCAGTTTGTCCCCCACCACAGTTCTCAAGAAAAAAAATACCCCACCCCACAAGACGTGGGGAGGCTCTCCTGGGCCTCCGTTCCCTGGCTGCACAACAGACCCGAGAAGCCTCTGCTTTGCCAGCCACAGCCGCGAAGAAGGCAGCGCGTCCCATGGGACCAGCTCTGCACTGGAGCCATCAGGGCACAGCAGGGCTGCTAGAGGCCCTTGAAACCTTTTAAATGCAGCGAGGACATCCCAAGAGTGTCTCCACAGATTTCTGCATCTCCAGGCCTTTCTGCGGGCTCTGGCGTGGCACTGCTGGGAGAAAAACCCTCCAGCTAGAGCTGCCTCCGTCCCTGCCGGACAAGAAGCCTCCCTGGGATGGAGAGAAGCAGCCGGGGAGCTGCCAACAGCCAAGCAGGGCTGTAAGGAGACACCGGGCGCACAATGAGCTCCAACTGCTGCCTTTTAAGGAGTGGCAGCGGCTGAGGCATCCTGGAACAAACCCACAGTTTCAGCAGGCTCCCAACCACGGCATGCGCCCAGGGACCACACTGGCCATGCCTGACAGTCCCACAGCAGCTCACAGCCGTGACGGGCAGCCAGGACAGTGATCCCCCAGCTACAGATTATGCCTGGGAAACCCCAGAGCCCCATCACCCACGTTCCTGCCGTCGGCTGCAGCTCTCACCCACGCAAGGACCACCTTATCTCCCCCCAGCGAACCTGCAGCACCAGCTCCTTGCCGGGAGCAGGCAGTGGGGAGGATGATGCTTTTTTCACAGTCTTCATCAAGCCACCGCTAACACATCCCACCAATGCCCCAAGCACTTTGCTCCGCTGATGCAAAAGGTTTTGCCAGTCCAGCAGCGAATTTTGCCACTGCCATCCCCTCTGCTGAGCACAGTGGGACCACGCGGGGAGCGGAGGGGGGGATAACAACCAGACTGAGCTTAGTCTGAAGCATGGATGGAGGAAACGTACGTGCGCGGGTACAGTAGCAACCAACACCAGGAGCACGGTTAAAAGGCAAGGTATGCATTAAACGCTACAGAGCGCCAGATGCAGCTTCAGCCACGTGAAGAGAGGGAGCAAAGCTGGCCCAAAGACAAGGTGTCAAGAAGACAAAGAACAGGACTGGAGCCACTAAATACCCAGAGGAGGAGAACAGGAGATCTGTGAAATTCAGGGATTCTGCCCAAGACTTACAACGGGCAAAGGAAAACAAGGAGGCATAAGATCCCCAAGAGCACCCCCTTCTACAGGGAGTAACAGGCAAGTCCAAAATCAGCTCACTGCTGCCCGCAAAGCGTCCCAAAGGCATAGCGAGGAGGTGACCGCTGACGTCCCTTGTCCCCTGCATCTCTGACGAGTGAGCTGGCCAGACCGCTCGGGCACACAGGGCTCAGTGTATGCAAGAGCAAAGGAAAAATCAAATCGCTTCGAGCTGTTGTGTAATAAAATCCCACCCCGCCTGCCGTTTTGCCACACCAATCCCCCGCTCGAGGTGGTGGGATGCGGGCACGTGGTCCCCGTGGAGTGGCAGGCAACCATGCACCGCTTTATTAGGCAGCGGTGCTGCACGTGCAGCCACGACTGGTCACTATTTACATTTGGCAAAAGATGGCAGCAAGTACCGAGCACCCGTGCAGGTGGAAGCCACCACTGGACTGGCCCCTGTGCCTTGCTAGCCCCATGCAGGCCCCCGCTAGCCTCCTCACCTGCGGGCACAGCCATTTTATCTCCCATGGGCAGAGCCAGGCACCCTCATGGAGGCACCTCAGGCCTCTTAACAGATGATTTCTCCCCCTTTTCCTGCACATCGCCCCCCCAGGCCTCTCCAAGGCCCCAGCTCCAGTCCTTGCGTCCCGAGCTCTGCCCAGAGGCAGGCGAGGGCGGTGGGCAGCCGGCAAGCCCCGCTCAGGTCCTCACGCGGGGGGTCCCCCCGGCGCTGTCCCAGCGGGCAAACCAGCGCACAGGAGCCCCCCGAGAGAGCAGGACGAGGGGTCCGGCTGCAGCAATCCCCAACAGCACCAGCTGTGCCCAGCAAGCTGCTCGTGGGCTGCTGGTCCGGAGCCCATCCTTCGCACGGTGGCACTCGGCCCTGCGGATGGGCCAGTTTCTGGTGCACCCAGCCTTGAGCCTGGCTCGTGGTGGGTGAGGACTATAGGGTGCGGATAGCCACCGGGTAAAGCAAGGACATGTGCTCAGCCCCCTTGATGGGCAGCTTGCGGCTGGCGTAGTGATGAATGATCTCCGGCACGCTGTCAAAGGGTGGGCTGTGCTGACCCAGCACGTACTTGTTCTCTTGGGTCCGGGACAGTTTCATGTGCATGAAGCCCTGGCTGCTCCTGCAAGGAGAGATCGAGGCAGGGTTACAGGGTGAAGCTGGCCTCGGCCTTCCATCGGCTCCTGCCACCCCCAGACAAGCAGCCTGCCCCTACAGCTGGGCGGATGCTGCTGGCTCCTGTCCCCAGTCACAGCCCTGCCCGCACCATCCTGCTCTTGACCCGCTCCAGCGCAAGGCAGGGACATGGCTGGCCAGGCTCCACCACGTCCCCCCAGGGGGTGCCACACAGAGGGTGCAAGGGATCCATCCATGGGCAGGGACGGTGCCCGAGGCTGGGGCAGGGAAGCAGGGGCACAGCCCAGGCAGGATCATCGGGGGCTCTCACTGCAGGGTGACCTAGGGGCAACGGCTTTTGCCCCTTGCACGTGGCCAAGCCCCTTTTGCAGCCGCCTGGCTCGCACAGGAGCAGCATGGCTGACATGTGCCCCAGCCTCACAGTGGCAAAGCAGGATTTTCTCCTTTGGCCTGCAGCCCATTGCCCACCCCCCCGCCTCCAACACTGCGGGCTCCATAAAACCCACTCAGTGTAGCAAGGCCATTTCCCGGCACAGCACGGGCACTGAGCCACACGAGGCTGCGCAGACAGATCCTACCACAAGCGCTGATTCCAAGTGACGGGCTAATGGCCCTGTTGCTATTAATTTGCGTCTCTGAGGAGAGCCACAGCCTGTCTGCAGCATCTGGAATGCACATTACGGCAAAATATTGATGACTTAAAAGCAGACAGGACCTCATCAGCAATGCTGATCCGCTTCCAGCGCTGCGCAGGCCGGTCCCATCCCCCCATCTGGAGATGGTGCCTGTAATGGACAGCCCGGCTGCATTAGCAGAATGGGTTTGCAATCCATTTAGCACCGGGAGGCAGGGAGCCAGCCACCCCAGGGGAGGGCAGGGGGGAAGAGTTGCAGCCCCCTGCCAGGGGCCAAGGAAAAGCGATAGCCAGCCGCATCCTGCACCCCAGCAGTGGGGTGCGGGGAAGAGCTGCAGGGGCTGCACCACGCATGGTGCTGCATGAAGGTGCACGGGTTTGTCCTGCACGCATGCACAGTAGCACCGCTAACGTGCGGAGCTGCCTGTGGGAGCTGCCCTCAGCGCTGCACCCTGTCTACAGCTGTCTACAGGGCTGTGGAGTCTCCTCTGGAGATATTCCAACCCCACCTGGACAATGTCCTGTGCACCCTGCTCCAGGTGAGCCTGCTTGAGCAGGGGGGTTGGACTGGGTGATCTCTGGAGGGCCTTTCCAGCCCCTGCCATTCGGGAATTCTGTGAACCTGGCCCTTGCCTAGCTCTGGCAGGGGAGAGATGCGCAGGACCCCCATGCAGGATCAGTGCTGGTCCGAAACCAGAGCTCTGCCGTACAGGTCCCCAGAGAGGTGATGCTGGCTGTGTTTTCCCCAAACCGCTCCCCGTGTCTCTTGTCACAAGCTCAGGGACGTGACTGAGACCGGACCACCAGAGCGATGCCCGAGGGAGCACGCTGCAAATCTGGCAGCCTCACAGCCAGCAGCAGGGACAGGACGAGGACGAGGGGCAGGCCCTGCTCCTACCGAGCACCCCACAGACGCGAAGAAGGACCCAAACCTCTGCAGCGTGGCCTCAGCCACTCTCACGGAGGCGCGAGCCAGGAGGGACTCATTCCCCGAGCGCTTGAAGCAACAGCACTGCAGTTCTGCCCATGACGAGCAACGTGGGGCTGCCTCGCCTGGACCAGCCAGGACTGCAATGGCAGGGATAAATCCTTCCGGCTACCTGACAGGGCACGGGTCCAGCAATATGGGTACAGCCACTCTGGCTGCTCTCTCTTGTGTGTATTTTCCTTTAAAGCAGCACAAAAGGGCTTTAGGTCAGCACCGGAGCTCTCTGTAAGACCATCTCCTCGGCTGCGTCTCCTTCCTCAAGGAAAAAAGCAAAGAGTTTTAAAAAAAAAAAGAGAGAGAGAGATGAAGCCAGCCAGCCAGCTTACAGCTATATAAAAAGCAATTGGCTTGTAGAGAGGTGATTGAAAGGGGCACTTGCACCGGCAAGGGGGGAAGCCCCATCCGCGACCCCAGTGCCACCTCCCAGGCTCTCCGACACACGCTGGCTAATGCCACCCCGGAGGCGATGGCTGGGAGGACCTCTCGCAGCCTCAAACATGACTCCTCAACCAGCAGAAGCTGGTGCTTCTAAATTGCCAGCAAGCCAGGGCAAGGGAAAACCATTGAGAAAATTAAAACATCGGTAAAAATTCTGACCAAGAAAAAAAAAAACCAAACCAAAAAGGAAAGGTGGGAGCTTTTCCAGAAAGTCGTCTTGTCTGATCAGAGAGCTGCAAGTGCAGAAGGAAGACAGAATATTTTCAGCTAAACTTCTGCCCTGGTTTGGGGCTGAAGGCAGCAAAAAAGTATACAAAAAAAAAATAGAGAGACAGAGCAATCTAATTCACAGTTGTGTCACTGGGGAATAAACAGAGGAGGCTGAGACCAGCAGGGAGCAATGCAGGTACCGAGACCACTGGGGAACCTCAAAGTACAAGGGGGAAGGTGCAGGGCTACGCGGCCTGGTGCTGGGCAGAGATGATTGATGTGCCCAGTAAATACTTTTTTCACGTCTGCCAGGAACAGAGCCTGTACTTGTCCGGCAGGAAGGCAGGAAGGTATTTGCTTTGATTTTGTGGGTTTGGGCTGCCCCAAGAGTGCCAGAAGAGCTGGATGAGGAGCTACGGGCAGCTTCTCCCTGGCAGTATGCATCTGGCAATGCTTCATGCAGTTTTGGCACTAAAGGAACCTGGAAAACTTGGGGAGGGTGTAACACACACACCCCAAACCCAAGCAGAAACCAAGTCATGCTGTCGGGGGGTGAGGTTTCCCTGCTGGGAAACCAAAGCAGCGTAATCCCCTCTTTACACCACGGCTGAGCAAGGGCCTCAAGGGTTACATGGGCTGGGGGGACAGGGATGGGTACCCGTGTTTCCATCAACAACGGGATCACATAAACTTTCATTTTCCCATGAAAGCAAGCTACGAAGAAAATGGGATAACGAGAAGGCAGGGCTGGAAGTTGTAACCAGACATGTTTGAGTGAGCAGTGAGGCACAGCATTTTCTCCGTCTGAGGGATTACTAGCCCTGCCAAGGGAGGAGCAGCATGCCTCCAGATCCACAAGCCTTCCCGACGTTTGCCAGACACCAAACCAGAAGCCCATGCCACACCGTACAGAAGTCCAGGCTTCATGTTCCAGCCATTTCTGACCACCCCACAGTCACCTCTGAGTCACCCCATCGGCATGGGCACAGGCTCGCACAGAGCACCCACCCACAGAGGGTCAGCCTGTGCCACTCTGCCACTGTCCACTGCCCCCCCAGCCCCGTCCCGGCTCACTCACTTCAAGGAGAGGGAGAAGTCGTTCTTGCTGGTCTCGCTGTTTCGCACCAAGTAGCTGGCCTCCTTGCACAGCCTCAGCAGCGTCTCCGCATCGGTCCGGCTGATGGCCCCGTGGTACCAGCTGTGGGCGGGAGAAGGACAGGCTATGCCAGGCAGGGAGCAGACCCTGCCCCAGGGCAGCAGCGACAACAGCACCACTGGCACCTCCCCAGGGACAGCAGTGGTGTTCAAGGGGAGGGACACAGGTGGCATGCCGGGGCTGGGGGACAAGGGGCAGGGCTCCTGCTGGGCACCTTAGGGAGACATGGAGGGCACGTGGGGACACCACGGCTGCGAGAAGGGTGGCAGGGACAAGCCGGCAGAGACGCCGGGCCAGGGATGAAGGGAAGAAGCAGGTCTACCCCAGGGCCCCTCGTGGCACAGCCACAGGGATCCCAGAGCGGCAGTCAGGACAGGCTGGACTCACCACTGGCTCTCCAGGGGTAGGGCAGGGTCAATCCTCTCCCCGATGAAGGGGCCTGGCTCAGTGATCAGTGTCTTCGTGCTCTTGAGGCTGCTGGAGCCATGCCTGAGGGCAGCCCTGGCCTTCTCCTCCCTGCAGGGCGAGGTGCGGCCGTACCCCAGCCCCTCTGATGGACCTGCAAAGGCAGACGCGTGTTGTTGCAGCCGACGTCAGGGACAGACAGACAGGCTGGGCTCCCAGCTTTTCCCCTGCGGAGGGAGCCCACGGGAAGAGCCAGAGCCACATCAAGTCACATCAGGCTGGGTCCCATCCCCCTGCTTTAAGCAAGGGCAGGGCAGCTCTTGGCCTCCTGCTCACTGCAGTACCCCAGGACAGAAAAGGTTGGGTCCCCGCCATGCCAGGAATGAGGTCCTCGTGGCGCCCAAGCCCCTGGAAATATTTTCCAGGGAGGTTTCAAAATCTCAGAGAGGTTTTGCTAATGCAACCAGAAATTGAGCGGTTGCAGCATAGAGTTAAGTGAGAAGCACAAAGGAGAGGCTCTGCAATCTCAAGGAAAAAATTAAATTAAATTAAATTTTAAAAAAAGAGGAGAGGGGAAATGGAGCTAAAGGGATCAGTCAGTTTGGAAATAATGGACACATTTCTGCCAGCACAAGTGAAAAAAATAATCCCCCGAGGTGGGAAGGGGACATTTCGACTGCGAGGCGCCTCCCCAACGCAGCCGCCCACCTGGCACCAGCCCAAGTGCACCCACACACTGGCAGAGCATGGTGGCCCGGTGCATGGTGCCCAGCAAGTGGCGGGGGATTAACCAAGAGGTGCCCTGGGGACCCAGCCTCCCGCCCACTGTTATTTCCGTGCGGGATGATTTCAGCATTAACAATATTGTTTCTCCCTCCTCCAGAGAGTTCATTATTGCTCCCCTGCAACGCAAGCCCCCTCGCACAAATTACTTATCGATTGGGCAGAGCTGCCTTGACACGAGGCTGCCGGTGGCTGATGCCGCCAAGGCACAGGTGCCCCGGAGGCAGCTGAGCCCCAGAGGCGGCCGAGCCCTGGCGCCACAGCTCCCCTTGCCCCCAGGACAAGCTGGGCTTCCCTGGCCAGGCAGCTTCCTCCCTGCTGCACACTCCCCATCTGTTGGAGGGGGAGCCTGGTCCTGGCTTGGCCCCCTGCCCGCTCTCCAGGCAGGGGTGAAGGCTTTCAGAGCACCCCCATCTCTGCAGGCAGCAGGGGCATGCTCCAGCATCCCCCCCCACCGGCAGTAAAGCAGGGCGATGCCAAGGCCACACTGCTGCGGGGCAGAGGCAAAAAATACCCAGAGAGGGACATTCTTCTCTCTGGCAGGGCATCCTCTCAGGTGGCTGTTTGAGAGGAACCTTGTCCGGGCCCTACACAGGCGAGCAGGTCTCCAGCCCCTCCAGCACCAAGAGGAGAGGAAGGCAGCCAAGAGGAAACCCAGCCAAAATCCTCTGCACCTTAGCACATCTTACACCCTCCTGAGAAGGAGCTCGGGCAGGAGGTGCCTGGGATTAAGGTTTGATGAGCCCTGCCTCTGCAGCGGCCTGGCTTTTCACCAGCCAGGCTCACCCTTGTACGTAACATCCCGGCTCATCATCTTAAAAAATCGGGGCGATCATTAAAAAGCCAGACAATCAAAACACCCAAGTGTTTGCTGGCAGCACAAAGTCATCCTGTTAGTGGCTCAGAAGAAATGCATTGCGCCTGTCAGAGAGAGGCAGAGGCATGTGCATGATTACACGGGATATTAAAAACAAGCCCCCAGGAGAAAGAAGACATCCTTCAAGAAGTTCAAGTCATCCCCCAACAGGGGAAGTAGAAAATGAGACAAAACTCTGGCAAGATAAACTTAACACAACAAAGCAACTCAGGAAAAAAAGAGAGACTCCGTGTTGCTAAAACCAGGAAAAATGACAAACTGATGTGTTCATCGGGAGTGGGATGCATGTCGGAGCAACTGCGGGGATAATAAATGAAGGGCGAAGAGAGGAGCCTGCACAGCAAAGAAATTACTTTTCCTTGACACCTCCATTCATCGTAGGAAGAGGATCAGGAAGTTTCCTCCTGCCAGGACCTTTCCTTTTCGGGACTGATCCCAGCCTTTAGCATCCCTACAGCTTTGGGACAGTACCCTGATACGGTCCCAGCAGAGCAGCCCCATTGCTTTAGGGTGCCCCTACAATCGGCGGCGAAATTGGCCATCAGGTGCAACCTGACATTCAAACCCACCTGGGAGGCGGCAAAAGCCACGCTGTTGGGTTTGGTTCTGTTTTTTACAAAGCTCCGCAGGGATCTGGGTAACTGCAGATAAGGAAATCAGACATCTGCACCTGGCACGTCACAGCGCCTACCAGGAGCAGTGTTAGTGACACATGGGCAGACACGGCACGCTGGGGCGCAGCTGCCAGCTTGCAGAGAAAAAGTCACATCTCACAGATCCATCCCAGTTCCCCGCAAGAGCGGCAGCACATGAAGGAGGCCAGCCCAACCCTGAAAGCTTCAACAAACCCCCCCTTCCCCACCTAGTGGTCTTTGCAAAACCCTAACCCGCCACAGCATAAGAGCAAGATCCTTAAAATATCAATAATGGGTTAAAAGAGAAGCAGCAATATTTAGCTTTCATAAGCGAGCCTGCCAGCGGAGTCCGAGGGGGATTTACACCGGGGCTCTGTCGCTCAGCACACACAAAAAGGGCTTCGCAAGAAGGCAAACCTGTGATGACAAAGTGTGCCTGGGAGGTTCAGCTATTCAGGATAGCAAAAACCAGAGCAAAGAATCTAGAGGGACCTCCTGCCACCAAGCAGCAAGGTAATAAAATAGCGGAGGAAACAGAGCAGTGCTAAATGACAAAGCAAGGTGCATGGGGAAAAAAACAAACTCAACCTCAGCGGCGGGATCTGAATTAGCTGCTACCACACCTGTAAGGGACCTGGGTATTAAGAGTCGCAAGAAAACAGCAGCTAAATGCTCAGAGCAGTTGTCAAGAAGACCGTAAAAGCAGTCATCAAACATCGGGAATTCGGAGGCAGAGAGGAGAGAACAAAAGAGAAGGTAATAACTCTGCCACCGAGCAATCCCCTGGTGCAGCTCGACTGCTGCATGAGAAGAGGCATCGTGGAGATGGAGAAGATGCACAAGAGGCAAGGACAAGCATCTGGTGTCCGGCACAGGACAAGCAAATGAGCCAGGAGGAGCTGGGGGAAGGAGGAGGAGGAGGGGGGTGGATGTCTGGCAGCGCCCGCGGTCGGCAGGCAGAGCCCTGCCAGGTCCAGGCAAGCTCCGAGGCGTCACAGCACCCCGGGGCCGGGGGGGCAGCAAGGCAGGGTTGCAGCAAGCACCAGCTGCAGCCCCCATGGACACCCCGCTGTCACGCGAGACCCACCATTGGCGTCTTCGTAGCTGGGCTGGCCGTGCTGCGGAGGGACGGAGGCACTGGACTCACCGCCCAGGGCGCTTTCACCGCTGTCGAGCTGTCCCACCGGCGGTGGCCATGGCAGGTCTTTAATGACCTTGATTTCAACTGGATGGGGGCAGGGGGGGTGGGAAAGAGAGAGAAAGAGAAAGAGAGAAAGAAAGGGCTTAGAAAAAAACATCAGCAACACCAAGCCCACGGAAAAGGAGAGCAGTTGTGGAGGTAAAGACCTGAGGACTAAACTCCCAGGAACCCTATGGCAGCTTGACCATCTCATCCCCTCCCCAGCACCAAGCACAAACAGCCCTGAGGTTCATGTGGGGCACATTCCCGATGGAGAGACCCTGCTCCTTCATCAGTCTACCTGGCCGCCCCAGTCTGGGCTGGGGTGGGGGAGCCTGCACTCACCCCCATCCCACATGCATGTCCATTCAGGGCACCTTGGCCAAGCATCCCATTGCCATCTGTCCTGCCCCAGGTGCTTCCCGGCAACCCCACGGGGACCAGGTTCTCCTGCCAGGCACCAGTGGGTTGCTGCCTCATGCCAGTATCAGGTGCTCATCAGCAGGGATCTCGTAGGCCCCCCAAAGGGGGAAAGGGGCAGCAGAGAGATCCCAGCATTGCAGGAGAGGAGAAACCCCGAGAGCCACGGCAGGACCTGCTCTGGCTCCAGAAGAAAATAGGTCCTAACGAGTCCTGGGGCACAACAACCTGATGCCCTCAGAACTTGGAGCTCCCTGGGTAGCCAGACCTGCAAACAGGCCACCTCCACCCAGGGACATCGAGCAAGGCAGCTTGTCCACCTAGGTCCAGAGCACAGACACCACAGCACAAACCCAGCCCGGCAGCGCACCGCATTTCGTGCCAGAGCCCAACAAGCCAAATCCTCGGCACAGTGTGCCACGGACACCAGCCCCATGCCCGGCTCAGCCCCAGCGGCACAAGCGCCACCCCAGGCATGAGCAGACACCACAGAGCTGAGCCCAGCATAAACATCTCCAGCTCGCAGAGCCCAAACCCAAAAGGTGAGCCACTCCCAAGCCAGAATCTCCACATCTCTCTCCGCCAGCATCCCCATGCAGCACCAACAACCACCGGCTCGAGTGCCCTGTACATGCCGGCTGCAGCACAGATGCACACCGCTGCAATTAAAATGCATCCTAGATAAGAGTGTGGCAATTAGCCAGCGCCAGCAGAGGAGCCAACGCTAATACACAGCATGGATTTCCTCATTAACAAACACAAACACAATCGATCCCGCAGCACAGATAAATAGGTCAGGGGGCTGGACGATCGCCGGCCAAGGGCTCCTGGGGGAGCACCCAGCTCTCCTGCCCCGAGGAAGGAGGGATTTGCTCAAGCCCAGGGTCAAGCCTCGACCCTGCAATGCAGGGTTGAGGGGGGTCAACTTGCACCAGAGGCTGTGCTCAGCAGAGGGGGGAAGAGGCAGTGAGAGACGGGCACTGGACAGGCTGTCAAGGCAGCTCCATCCACCACTCCACCCAGGAACAGCCTGGCTCCCTGCTAGAAAGAAACAGCCTCTGGAAGTGCAGGAGCACTCCCCGAGCCATGGAAATGCAGAGGCCAACACTATCAACCCCCAAAAGACAAAGGGACCCCAAGGAGCCAGCTTCCCCCTTGCAAAACACAGTGCGACATCGCTCATTTTATGGCTGCTACCCAGCCTCTATGGCTGCGCCCATCACCCACCTGCAAAAGCTTTGGAGATCCGCTCCTTCTTCCACTCCCAGGGCTGGTCGTACTCCTCCGGTGGCCGCTCGTCGTCCTCAGGCAGCCGGGACTCCCTGGGCCTGGGGCAAGCTGGGCGGTCACCGTCCATGTCCAGCCCTCCAAGCACAGGCTCGTAGGGAGTGTCGTAGAGGTGCAGTGGCCGGGCAGGAGCCTCTCGTAAGCCCTTCTGGCGGATCTCTAGCCGGAGAAGAAGGAAAAGACCATGAGCTTTTCACCCAACACAGCCCGGTCATGGTCCCGAAAGCCCTGCTAGACAAAAGCGCTCAATTTCACCTGAGTCTGCTGTGGGGTAGGGAGAAATCAGTGATGGAGGAGACCCCCCAAACCTCCAGCAAGCGCCTGCCAGAAGAGGGGGAGCTGCTGGGAAGCCAGGTCCTGAGCAGTCCACAGCAGCGAGATGCCTTCTCTCCCCACAGTACAACATCCATGCTCTCGGGCAGCCCTGCAAAGCAGGGTCCGTGGGGACAGAGAGAATCCCAGAACCTGATTCCCAGTGTGCCGCGAGGCCAGGTTTCTTCCCTAGACACCCAGCATGGCTAGTTTAATAAAATGCCCTTCCCCTGAGCAAAAGAAAAGTCTCTCCCACAGACACACGCAGCCTCTTCACTGCTTGCCAATTTTTTCCAAGAAATGCAACAATCTAGTCCAAAAAGCCACACAAGCTTTCCAGAAACCATGGGACTGCAAAGCAGAGCTAGAGCCTGGAGCGCACGCGCCAGCACAGTGACCCTGCCTGTGCCGCAGCAAGCAAGGGCTGTGCCTTCAGGAGCGCAGGCTCCCATCTCACCTGCTTTCCAGCTATGAACAAGCCCACTGGGGACCCTGCTGCTGTGGCAGACAATGGCACGCTCTGGCCCAGTCCTAACTGCATTAAATAGCTCCCACATCCATCTTAGTTTTATGCCAGAGATATCAAATGTCAGGTCTCTCCTGGCGCAGCCTGGCAGGCAGGCACCATGGTCCTGGGGGGCAGCACCGCTGGCAGAAATATCAAGGTGCCTTTATTGCTCGGGAAGCCTTTGGGAGTGCTCTGGCTACACCGACCCCATCGCACATGGCTAAACCTGTGAAAATTTGCCTGCAAAGCGGCTGTGCACCACCGCCACAATCGCCCAAGTTTGCCTTGTCTGGAGGACCTGGTGCTGTCACAGGCTGCAAGGAACAGAGTCCATCGGCCACCAAATTCACGCCACAGGGACCACAGGCACAAAGGGTGGCCTCTGCACAGAGCCTTCCACCTTACCAGCCATCATCTTCTGGGCTTCATATGGCTCCATGTACCCATCATTCTCCGTCACCTTCTCCAGTCCTGCCTGGCTACCAGCCACCTGTGCCGCATCAAAGGGATCTGCATAGTCCTCCAGGACAGCCAGCTGGAAGAGGGAAAGGGTAGGAGAAGGGTTAGGGTACTCCCTGCCTGTTGGGGGGGGAGGGTCAGGGACCAGTTGAAGCCCCTTGAAACCACCCCGCAAGCTCTGCTAGCAGCAGCCAGAGCAGTAGTCGGGACCCCGAGCCTGCATCATGGCAGCCCCGCAGAGCAGGTGCTGGCAGCCGGTGGCTTTCCAGACACGGGCACTCGGCCGTGGAAATGCTCCAGCTGGGACAGAGCCAAGCAGAGCAGAAGGTGGCCTGGCCTCCTCCCTTACCATTGGCTCGGCGCTGCCAGTGCCCGCACAGGCACCCCGGCAAAGCCCCTGCCGTGGTGCAGGGCCGCCAGCAGTGCTGCGTCCCCCCCACAGCATGCAGATGCTCTGCCTGGCATGCAGCCATGTTTCCTCCCCCAAGGCAGAGAAGGGGTGCAGATCCTGCTAACAGGGGTGTCAGCTGGCACTGGCACAATTGGGAACTCACAGGTTATTTTCCAGGGCTCATGCGGGCTCGTTCAAAGACATTTAACAGAAGGGCTACAAACAGCCCACAGCTTCCCCTCCCTTCCCTCCCCAGACCCCACAGCATCCCCACACGCGTCCCAAGTAACACAAGACAGGGCTCCTCCATACGATCAGGAGCCACCGGGAAGCAGGACCAGGAGCCTCTCAAGTGCCACGTGCCATGGGGATGGCACAAAAAGCCCAAGGTTTACCCTTACTATCAAAAAGGAAATGATCCTGCAGGAGGATACGGGGCATGCCCTGGAGCTTGATCTCATCCAGCGCTGGAGCCACACACCTGCTCCAGCACCTCAGCAGCTTCCCAGCCAGAGCACCCCATTGCACGATGCCGCAGCCCCCAGCAAGCCTGGAGCTGTACATCCCACCTCCAGCCCGAGAGCCTGCTCCCAAAACAGGGCCAGGCAATTCCAGCAGGGTCCGAGTGCACCCAAGCACCTTTGCCGGGGAATGGCCGCCCACCAGGATGCAAACCCCAGGCTGGAACACCCGGTGAGATGGGTTCTGCCACCACAACGCAAGCTAGGCAGAGCTCCTACAACAAGGACCAAATGGCCTGAGCACGGTGCAGTGGCTGCCTAATACCACCCGGCACCAGGCTCTGTCCTCACCGCCACGTCCTAGCCAGCCTTGCAGACCAGGGCCACTCACGCATTCCTCTCCAGCTCCCATAGTCAGCTTAACACAAAACACTTCTTCCTCCTTCCTGTGCAGAGCGGCCCGACAATAGCCTTGAGCAGCAAAACCCAGCAGGAAAAGGGAACAGGAACTGGAGCTGTAAACACCTCTGCACAGCCCTGAGCCTTCACATCTCCCTGAGCTGCGGGGGAACGTGGCTCTCTATGCCCTGGCTCACCACCTCCTCCATAAACGTCCCAGCTCCGGGCTCCCCAGGGCAGCTGATGCGGTGGGGAGCTGGGGCAGCTCTCCAAGCCTGGCCCCTCCATACCAGGGCACAAGCGAGCAGCAGAGTATCATCCCTGGAGCAAACCCTGCCAGCCACGGGGCTCGCAGTCACCCCAGGCAAGCGCAAAGTGGGTTCAAGAATGGGGGCAAGGCGATGCTTTCACCCCTCAGCAAGGCAGCAGCAGGACAGAGGGCTGCTCGGGTACCAGCCTCTGCCAGAGAGAGGGAAAAAGCAAAACCTGCCTGCTGGGTCTGCAGGCAGGGCCTGGTGCCAGCAAGCCGGGACAGGGCTGCAGGAACAGCCAGCCCCTGGCTTTGCAGCAGGAGACAGGAAATCTGCTCTCTCCTCCATCATCCGAGGGAGACGCAGCATCACTCAGCCCCCCCCGGGGACGCCAAGGGGCCAGGCTGAGTCAGGGGCCTGAAGCCCTTTGCTTGCCACCACTGGGGCAAACCCCCCCACGGAAATCTTAAGTCAAGGGTGACTTTTGTGGCTGCTTGGTTGCCAGGACCCAACCTAACGCTCATGGGGCGGGGAGATGAGCAACAGCAACTGCAAATTCACTGTGGGAAGCCCCTGTTTTCTAAACACCCTTTTCTTCTCCAAGGCAAAGAAGGGTTCAGCCTGCAGCAGGCGGGTGCTTCCCACCCACGGCCTACAAGATCCCAAGGGCGAATCAGCACCTGCCACTCCAAAGAGCTGGGAGATCCTGCGGGCAGCTTCAGAAAGCTGCGAAGAGGCTCTCGCTCTGCTGTGAAAGCATCCGCAGAGCCCAGCTCCAAGCCAGCAACAGCCAAGGGAGGCACGAGCACACGGGCAGGCGTCCCGACACACACAACGCATGGGCTCGACATGCGAGCGCCTGTGAGATGGACGGACAGGCAGTGCCGTGCCTGATGCTCGTCCTTTGCAAAGAACTCTCACAGCTCCACGAGTGCCGCCAGGCTGTGAAACACTGTTTGCTGACCCTCCTGGGCTCAGAAAGGGGTTACCTGCTTGTTCCTCCCGCCCCGGGCCCAACCTGCCTGCATTCAAACCTGCCATGAACCCCACTTCCTAGGTGCATTTTGCTAGACAGAGGTAGACCTGGCTCGCTGCTGGCACCAGTCCTGGACCTTCCCCGTAAGCACAGAGCAGCTTCAAACAAGACAGGGCGCCAGCACAGCAGCTTGGTAGCCAAGAGGCTCCTCCACACACAGCGGTCATGCTTCCCAACCAGAGGAAACCCTACTCTGTATTTCCTCGGCGCCTGGGTCTGTTCTCCCAGGGAGGAAGGGACATCTGAGCCCCAGCAAGCTCGCAGGGTGACCCCCGCTCAGGTGCCTCCAGCTCCAGGTCCAGAAAGCAGAGGATGGTGGGCAATCCCAACACATCTCTGTTGAGAGCCCTAACACTGGGTATTTGGCTTGCAGGGGGGTGCAGAGGCACTCAGCAGCAATTAGACGGGACCCACTGGGCTCAGCTCAGACCCAGGGCGAATGGCTCAGATCAGGGGCTTGAGTCTCTGAGCTCCCTAGGCTCAGTGGGGTTTTGCCACACCAGCTTTACTCCTCCACCCTCTGAAGGATGCTTCTTCACAGGAGCCAAGCCGAGCACTGTGGAGTGCTGAGAACGTAAAGCCATTTGTTTTCTAAATGGGCAGATATTACAATGGAGAGCCATGGAAAAGCTGGGAAGGTAACTCCTAACTGTCTCCACAATCACTGCAACCTCGGGATGCACAATCCAAGAGGCAAGAACGGTGCCCTGAGCCCCAGGGCTGCAGGGGCTGGAGGCACCAGGCGGTGCCAGGAACGGGACAGGGCTCTCAGAGGGCAAACCACGAGGACCATGCAATTACCGATTGCATCCTAATGCCCTTGCATGTGGGGCCGAATTAAGGTTGCCCGGGAAACTGCATCTCTGGCATCTCCTAATCTGAGCGCGGGACTTTACTAGCCGCGTGGGGCTCTCTGTGGCAGCCACGGTGCACGTGGCCACTCCCCCAGTGCAGGAGGGGGCTGCGGCCGCAGGCAGGGCAGCTCCCAGGGGGGCCCCAAACCTGCCCCGGTCTGGCCCAAGGCCAGGCATCTCCACGCTTCACTCGCCTCCCGTGCGGCGGAGGGAGCTGCTCACTGCCTGGAGCCAATCCCAGCACACCACTCAGATGCCCAGGTATGCAGCACAAGGTTTGCTAGATTTGGAACAATTTGGGTGCAAAGCACATGCCTAACACGCAAAGCCACCGAGCCCGGGACGGCTCTTGGTGCAGAGCAGTCCTTCCAGAGCAGCCAGGCACCACCAGCACTTGGATACCCATCCTCTTTGTGCACGTGAGTGTTCTTCAGGCATTTATCTGCGTGGCAACACACGCCTAGGTCCCTGCTGCAGCACCAAGGCTGCTCCCGCTCTATTATTTATGCCAATTGTAACAAAAAAAAGAAAACCAAAAGAAAATTAAGGCCAAGGGCCAGATCATCTCTGGGTTCTCACACTGAAACTGTTTTTATGCTGCCTACCAGGGAAGGCGATGGACAGCGGCCGACAGACACAGAGATCCCAGAGCAGAGCAGGGGCTCTTCCCCCCACCTTGCCTCCAAAGGTCCCATCTGCCACCACCTTTTGCCGCAGGAAGACACTCCACTCTACAGAGAGGTTCCCAGAGGACACCTGGGAAGATCCTTCACTCTATAAACAAGTTTTTTGCCCTGGAGATAAAGCGTGTTTGGGGTCCCCCGCAGGAGACTGCTGGGTTCTGCACTGGAGCCACCCCGAGTTACAACCAAACTCAGTTTGTTCTCTCTGTCTGGTGCTAAATTTCCTGGGTTTTACCCACCATGCAGCTTGGCTTTGGGTGGACACTGAAGCCAACCCCAAAAGCAAGCCTAGCACTGGATGGCCGTCCACGAAGGGTTCACCCCCCTGCCCGAGGGGCACGGCTGGGCCAGGCAGTGACCCCTCAGCTGCACCTGCGGCACAGGAGGAGGGAGCGCAGGGCGCACAGCACAGCATCGCACAGGATGACTCAGTTCGGGGAGGCTCTGGCAGGAAAGACACACGCCCAAGAGCTTCCTGGCCAGCCGTTCCCACACCCTGCAGAGCTGACCCCACACTCACAGCAAAATGCTGGTGACCGGTCCCAGCGGGTGCGAGACAAAGCCCTCTCCCAGGGCAGGTCCCCAACCTTGTCCCCAGGCATACTGTGCCCTGGGCGCAGGCGTCCCCAGGCAGGGGGGTCCCTCACCGAAATCTCTCCCCACTGCATCCTGGTGGCATTGCTCCTCACACCTAATCCAAGCATGGCAGAGCAGACATCTCTGGGGCATCCGTCTCGCTCAGGTGAGCTGTTCGGGGCCAGCCTGTCATCCACTGCTGTAGGGAAAGGACTGCCCAGACCAAGCAGATGGAGAGGGGCCTTGTGCTGGTCCCCACCACATCCAGCAAGCGCTTATAAGGGCACAGGAGCCATTGCAGAGCCCACTCTAAGCACGTTCCCACAAGATGTTGCGGATCCCGTGCAAGGCAGGAAGATGTGACGACTCACGCGATGACGGCAAAACATTGCATGGCTCCAGCAGGAGGGATGCCATTGCCGAGACGTCCCTGCCCATCTTCAGTTCTGCAGAACAGGCAGGACAGCTACGGCCAGCACAGGGCTCCCGGGGAACACAGTCAGTCCCCCAGCCTCAACACAGAGCCCGTACCGCAAACCACACAGCCTCAGCCAAACCACGCAGCCAGGAACCGGTGGCTGCTTCTTCCACTTCTGTCCATTCCCGTCCTCCCCATGCAGAAGGGCTGCACATTTTATCAGTCACTAATTTCCCTGTCAGTCATTAGCAAAAAAAGAAAATCCCTTTCTGCTCTAGCAGCCTTGCCTGTAGCTAGAATTGTCCTTCGCCATCACCACAACTCAAGGCCCACAGCAGGTAGGGAACTGTGCCCACCACCTCTTCCTAAGCATGGGACAGTGCCAAGCCCCCTGCCATAACCATCATCTCAGTTTGAAGAGCTCAGCAGAGGCTCCAGCCTGGCCCCAGTGTGCCTTCCCACCCGGCTCCAGGACATCTTGACATTGTCACCAAGAACAAGAGCCGCAAGCATCAGCAACACACCCCCCTCCAGGCGCCTCCATCCTCCTGGACCACCTCCAGAAAGGACCACCACGACCTTGCAGCAAATGGGGAACCCTCCCACTGCTCAAGGCCAGCAGACAGGAGCTGCAAAGGGTGCTCAAGCCCAGCAGAGACACTCCACGTGGTAGATGCTCCTTGGCCCCTCCAGAGAAACTTTTAAGGGACAGTTGCATGCGCTATCAAATATTCCCACCTTATCTCTGGCTTCACCCAGCCTTCGGAGCTCTGCCTGTGTCCATCACATATTGCAGCCCTGAAAAATTAGAAACCTCCTCCCCACAGAGGCACACAGGAAATCAGGAGATAACCTGATCACCATCTATCTCGGATGAGATGAAGGGTCTTCTCTGGTCTCATGCTGTCAGCAGGGTTTCCCCCAACATGCCCCAGCTTTTGGCTCTTCGCTAAGCTTCCCAGCTTCTCCCCAGCCCTCAGATGCCCACACAGCCTTGGCTGTACCTGTCCGCAGCCCCCACCTCCCACAGCACCTGCTCAGCCCGAGTCTTTCCTGCGACGACCACCCACCCACTCCTGGTCCCTCTGATCCCACACAATGCCTTCTGGCAGAAAAACCACCCAGCCTGCCTCAGCAAACCGCATCACCGCAATGGCACTTCTGGTCCCCACTGCCAGTGCCCTCCTCCTCTGCTGCCCACAGAAGGCCAGTTTACAGGATCCCAGCTTAAAAGGGGGTTTCTGCCAGGCCCCTCCAGAAACCTCCCCAACATGATCAGTCAGTACGAGAAACTTTCCAAGATCCACCAGCGACAAGTTTTTCCATCTGCTTAAAATACTCCTGAGCAGGTTTTGCTCGGAGCTCGTCTCATCATGCCGCCCGGCAATGCCAGGACCACGGACGGGATCGTGGTATCCACCATTCCCTCCGCCAGCCAGATCTGCAATCCCGTCAAGCTCGCTCGACAAGCCCCATCTTGCAGGCAGCAGCGCTAGCGGGCACTAATTACCCCTCCTGCCTTTATTTGCGCAGTCCCCACATCAGCCTCTCCGCCAAGAAGCCCAGCACTGATGGCCGCAGCCCCGGTGGGTTTATTCCTCTATCGGGTCCTTGTGCTGCTCAGAGCCTATCTCCCTGTGGGGTAGCTTCTCCTCAGCTCCTGCCTCTTGCCAGGGACATTTCTTGCCTCCTTCCCAGCACCAGCAGCGCCGGGCTCCGCTTTCAGCCCCCAAGAAGCCGGCGGGGAGGCAGCAGACAAAGAGGCGCTGAGGCTCCCTGACAAAGCAGCACAGCAGCTCGGGGGGGCCCGTCTGCCACCACTGGCACCGGGCAGGCCCTGGCAGGGGGAGACCTGCCGAGTGTGGGGTGGAAGGAGGCCCGAGGCCACCAGCCCCAGCATCAGAGGCCACCAGAGAGAGTCCCATGCCGCACGGGGCCTTCCTGGGCTGGAAGGTCTTCGTCTCTGTAGAGCACCAAGCACTTGGCTGCAAAGAAATGGCAAGAAGGGAGGGGGGGGAAGGTGGCCAGCAGGCCCCACGCTCTCGCACCTCGGCAAGCAACACTTCCCACTGGGGATTGTACCGGCCTCCCGCCGGAGCTGCTGGAGGACAAGCCGGGGCCACCCCAGCAGCTGCTGACGTGTGACCGGCATGTAGGTGCTGCCGGGGCACGGAGGGTCCTGCTGTGGCGAGCCCTCGGAGGCCGGGCTCGGCCCGCCCCGGGGGTCCCAGCCTTCCCCGGGGGTCCCGGCCCTGCTCCTCACAGCGGGCGCTGAGGGCCCGGTGGGGCGACCCCGAGCATCCCCCGCCCCGTCCCCGGCCGCGGGGCCGGTCCCCTGGGGGAGAGCAGCGGGGTGCCCGTGCCAGGCCACTCACCTCCTGCGGCGGCTCGTCGGGCAGCTCGGGACCGGCCGGGGGCGAGCTGGGGGCAGCGGGCGGCAGCGGCGGCGGCGGGGGGCTGGCGGGCACCTTCTCGGCCGCCTCCACCTTGATGAGCCGATGCTTGGGCGAGACGTACCGGGGCCCGTCGGGGGCGGCGGGCGGCGGCGCCCCGCTGTAGGGGTCCTCGAAGTCGCGCTCCTTCTGCAGCCGGTACGCCGCCAGGATGTCAGGCTGGGCGGCGGGCGGCGGCTCGGCGGCGCCCCCGGGCGGCGGGGGCGGCTGCGGCGGCGGCCCAGCGCGGTAGTCGGGCTTGGGCGGCGCGGGGGGCGCGGGCTTGGCGCTGCGGAAGCCCAGGTGCTCGCGGAGCCAGCGGGCCATGGTGCCCACGCACTGCGGAGCCGCGCCGGCTCCCGCCCCGCCGCCGCCGCCGCCGCGCTCCGAGCCGGCCGCCGCTCCACTCAGCAGCATCGGCGCTGGCGGACTGAGCGCGGCGGCGGAGCCCGGGCCGGGGGGGGGGAGCGGGGGAGGCGGCCGGGGGAGGCGGCCAGTGCCACCTGCCGGAGCCGCCGCGCCGGCTGCTCCCAGCGGGGCTTCCCCCCCCCTGCTCCGCCCGCCCCGCGGCCCCGGACCCGCTCCGCGCGGCACGGCCTCCCCGCCGCCCGGCACAGCACGGCACGGCCCGCCCCGCTCCCCGCGCCGCCCGACCCGCCTTCCGCCGCGGTCGGCCCGGCCTTCCCCGGCGCTCGGGGCCGCCCCCCCGCGCTCCAGGCAGCCGCGGGCTCTAGGCTCCCTGGCAGCGGCCCCGCGTCCCGCCCCGGCCCCGGGGCAGAACCGGCCCCCAGGGGCGCCCGCCGACCCGGAGCCGGCACCGCGGGCCTGATCCGGCCCCGGCAGGCTGCGGGGAGCGTGGCCCGGCTCCGGGAGCGGAGGAAAGGTGCCCGCGGCGGCACCGGGAGAACGGCCGCGGCAATAGGAGCGAGAGAGGGTCCGTCGGTGGCAAATCCACAGCCTGGGGGGCGTTCGTGGGACCGGCCCCGCGCAGGACCCGCCGAGCAGATCGCCGCAGGGAGTCACTGAAACACCACGGACCCCCCCAAGAAACAGCGCGGGATCGGGGCGAGCAGGGGCAAGCCAAGAGAAGGCGCCTGGGGAGAAGGCTGAGCCATGGCTAGGTCTGCGGGGATGTGGGGCGAGCATGCACATGGGGCCAGGACGCGGGCCCTTGGGTACAGCCAGGGCGGGGCTGGATTTGCGGTGACAAGCGTGCAGAGCAGGGCAGCGGTGTTGGGAACAGTGTGTTGGAGACCGAGGCTGTCGCAGCAGAGAACAGGGCGCTTACACGTGTTCTGACTGTTACCCCTACAGACGCACCCATCACCAGCCACCGCTGCCATTTGCTCACTCACCACCCAGAACCGACTGTTTCACTGTGCCCAACAGCCACGCTGCACAGCCCTGTCTCCAGACCTACGGCCCTGAATCCTCCATGCCCCTGCCAAAGCACACACCACCGTTCACCCAAACCTGTTCCCAGCCCTGCTCACAGGCTGAATCCCTGGATAGGCCGTGGTCAACCATGCCTGAAAGGGAAGGCGGCCAGAAGCGGGATGCTCTGAAAGCAAGACCATGGCAGAGGTGGAGCCATGCAGTGGCATGCAGTGAGGAGGAGAGATGCCACGGCGTGGTCCTGCCCGTCCTCACACTGTGAGCGGGGCTCCTGCCGGGCTGTGGTTGTCGGGGTGCCTGCTGCAGGGAGGCAAGGACACCTGGGGAAGCTTCTCATGGTGACCCCCACTTCCTTCCAGCACAGGAGGGGAACTGGGATGGGGTTGCCAAGGAGCTGAGCCTGCCATGCTAGTGTGGCACAGCACACACATGCCCACTGAGTCACAGATTTGATGATTTATTGAGCCCGTGCAAGCTGCACGCTCCTGCCCAAAAAACCCAGTGAGGTCCCCCAGGTCCAACCAGTCACCAAGGGAGCTTCCTCCCTGAGGAGAAGACAGCCGTGGCACCCAGACACCAAGAGTGGGAATTTCAGAGCGTAGGGGATGCAAGACACAGAGGGCATCCGGAGGAGAATAAGTGTCTGGCAGGAATTGAGTGAATACAAGGCAGTGTTTGAGGTCTAGCAGCAGCCCTCAATCCTGGCAGATGGGGATGATGAGGTTGTTATTAAAATGCAGAAAAGCCAGCAGTTCTCAGTAAATCTGGCTGGCTGGCACTTGGAAGGAAGCAGGCTGCAGGGCTGATGGCACATGAGACTGAGGGTGCTTCCACCCTCTGTTAGTAACCAAGGAGGATGTTTGGCAGCATCTGTTGGAGATGGCCCTTGTTAAATCCTCAGGCCTGGAAAACACGTGCTCAGTGTCTCCTGAGAGATGGCTGAGAGGGGATCGAGCTTGTTGTGGTGGCGGTGTTTGCTTTTTTTTAAAAAAACACTACCATACCAGGGGGATAGTGGAGGTCCTTCCTTCCCATCCTGCCCTCCTGTCACTCCCTCCATGGTGAGGCACCAGGGCCATGCTGGGGATCAACAAGGGTCTGCGGCCTGAGCCCACCCAGGACCCCAGCACCTCCTCACCCTTCGCTGAGCCTACTTCCCTTCCAAACTCCTCTGTGGCCTTTTGGCAGGTGGGCACTCAGCCCAGCACAGCCCCATTCTCCGATCTGTGCCCCATGGGGCATCCTGCTCCCACCAGAGGCTTCAGCAGAGCCTGGAGGGGCATCAAGAAGATCCCTGGACCCCCACGAACCCTCAGATTTGAGCACAATATTGGCTTCCCTTGCGCCAAACCACCCAGACAGCATCAGCCTCGTGGGGCAGCAGGGTGAGGAGAGCATAGCTGGGGTGGGAGCCCCCACTGAGAGGCTCCTTTGTGCTTGGGCAGCTTTGGAGGGGAGTCCAGAAGGAGACCAAATGAGCTCCTTACATCCCGTGTGGCTTGGCACAGGCACGGGGCTGCTCATGTTTCTTCCTGCAGTCGTGATGAGACGCTAGCGACATCATTCCATTCACAGCAGCTCGTTTCAGGTTTGGAGAAGTGGCGACAGATTTCTACGTTCGCGCCACCAAAGCCAAGCTCCATCTGCGTCTCATGCTGCAGCTGGTGTTGCTCCAGTCCCCAACTGTTTGCATCCCTCGCATCTGATGCACATTGGGACCCGGCTCTGGTGCCTGCACCATAGAGGCTGGCCCCGATGCCACAACCATGGTCGCAGTGCCGCTCTGCCTGCAAGTCCCCGCGGCCCAGTGGATTGCCATGACAGATGGCTGTCACGTAGCATTGCTCCTGTAGGGACTGGCAGGGGACACGGGGCGGGACTGGCAGACGGGAGAGGATCAGGGAGCACACACTGCACCACTTGTGTGCCAGACTCCGCATTTCGGCTGCTCTTTCACACAGCCGTGGCAGGAACACACACCCCCCCCCCGGTGGGATGCACAGCCCCAGGGGCTGCCTGCTGCTCCCACTGCCCCGCAGCCCATGGAGCCCGCAGGAAGGAGTGCAGGATGGCAGTGGAGCTGCTGCGCATGCAGTCCTCAGTCGGGAGCAGAACAACCCCTGGCTGCGCAGAAGTGACTTTTGGCTCGCTCGTGTGGACCACAGGGACAGGGAAGCCAGGAGGCCTTCGGGAGTGGCCTGCAGGGACCCAGGGCTGGACCTCTGCACTAGGAGTTCTGCTCCCTCCACCTCTGGAGGGTCCAGAAGCTCTTCCCTGCCGTCTCTGGGCTGGAGCTCACAGCACGGCCCTTCCTCTCACTGGAGGCAGCAATCGCTGCTTGCCTGGGTAAACACTTCCCAGGCAGGTTGGGGCACGCACCAGGAAGAAAAAGCCAGGCAATGTCTTCCGGGCTCCTGCCAGCCCTGCAGGGAGCTGCATGCGTCCTCAGCCCTCGCCCGTCCGCCTGGGTGCAAGGAGCTGCTTCGGCTGCCCCCAGTGCTCCTTGTGCTCGCCCACAGCTGGGGACAGGAGCCCTCTTTGGCAGCCCAGGCCAAGAACAAAGCACGGGGCCTTCCCTGGGTCTAGGAGGGCTTGGGCCACGTGGCCCCAGTAAGCCTTCCCTCCCAGTTTAACCCTGGGGGATGTGGACACAGCCCAGCGTCCCCCAGGCAGCAGCTTTAGGTGACTCAGAGGAGGAGGCCTCCGCTCCTGCACGCTCTTGAGGAGGTGCTGGAAGATGATTCACCCGCTTGGTGATGCGGGGGCTGAATTTCATATCTGACACTTGCCAGCCTGTCACTTGAGTCAGGTGCTGGGTCGACTGCTGCCCCTGATGCCAGCATCTCCCCTGGCTGGCAGGGAAGCGCGCAGCCCTGGGAATCTCCAGGCCCTTCTTCTGCAGCTTCGAGTAAAAGCCGTCCCCGGGAGCTTAGAAGTGTCTGCGGTGACTCCAGACCCTTCTCCTCTCGGGAGCCCCCTATGCGAGCCCTGTTGCACTGCTCGGCAGGGACCGGGAGGATGTCACGTCTGCTGGGGAATGCCCCAACCTCACCCGAGGTCCGGGTGCAGCGGGGGGATGTGAGGGCTGGAAGATGGCAACTGTGACACCAAAAGCGCTTCCCAGGAGGCGGCCAAAGAGCCACAGACTGATAAATGACACATCTGTTCTCTACAAATGAACAAAAATTGGCATAAGGAGTAGGAAACTGGCATCGTTAGGGGACAGATGGAGAAATATGACATGTTGGAAAGAGTTGACGCAGTGCGCTCACAGCAAATTTCTTTTTTCCAGAGATAGTGGCTTTCTTGGAAAGAGCCAGCAGGCACCTGAGGGCAATCCAGCTGAGAGAGGCCACCTGCATGTCCACAACCGGGTCCTTTGATGGGATGAGGTCAGTAGGGAAGTGACAAAAGCTGCTAATAATATTGAATTATTCCGGATACTGCGGGTGAATGCTAAGAATTGCAGGAGGATGTGTAGGAGCTGAGCAACTTGGCAATAAAACAAGACGAGAGCCAGTGTCAAGGAAGCGACACATGTGGGGAAACCAAGCCCAGCCTCATGTCTGAAGTGATGGGCGCCAAGGCCAGGAGCTCTGACAGTCCGTGAAAAGATCCTCTCAGCAGTCAGCAGAGGTCAAAACTGCAAAAGCTCCCCGTCAAAACTGATAGGAAGGGTTGGGAAAAGACAGAGACGATGTCGGAGGCACCACTGTTCATTCCCTGGTCGATCCCAGCCTGCATGTGGTCCTGGTCCCCTCATCCCAAGGGTACGGCGGAGCTGGGAAACGTGCAGAGAAGGGCAACAGGAGGATGAAAGGTTTCTGCATCTGGAGTGTGTGATGAACCAGGAAAAAGAGACAACAGGGGTCACAGGGCAGAGATCTGCGTGGCTGGGGGAGGGTGGGGAGAGACTGGTAGATCAGGGATAAACATGAGGAGGTGACTCAGCACACAGCAGCCCTCCCTGCCATGGGCCGCTGCCGATGCTACGTGGTTTAGGAACAAGACCGGACAAATCCAGAGAAAAGAAATACAGATAAATACAAAGACTGGCACAAGGAGCCTTGCAAATATTCAGAGGCAGAGATCGCATCCCGGGGAAATGTTGCGCTGCATTTGCACCAGGAGACCATCAAAGACTGGGCAGTGGGCAAGATGGGCCCCCTTCGCGGCCGCAGCGGCCCATGTCAGGGATACTGCTCCCAGATATATCATGCAGGCAGCATGCTCTCACTTGGCAAGCCATTCCGAGGCTGGAAGATCCCTCTTCCAGCAGCCCCTCTTCTGCCCACCAAGTGCATCCCCCACTGGTTGCTCCGCAGCGCTTAGGAGCCTGCAAGCTCCATTCATCCCTTCCAGCTATCCCAGCTCCCATCAGGCTGGAGGAGAATGGCGTGGAGCAGTCATGACCACCCATCCTGCCTCGCTGCCAGGGCAGGGAGTAGGCTGGCGAGGAAGGGATGCTCTGGCCAAGATGCTCTGTGGCCCCCTCTAACCCCAGCCTGCCGCGACAAGTTGCAGAAGGGGTGGCGAGGGCCAAAGGCAAGCAAATTGTTGCAGGAGCACAAGGAGGAACGTGGAGAACATGGGCCCACACCAAGTCCCATATGTGACATATGCTCCTCCAAAGCATCACGAACTAGGGCATTTCCGCATCAACACGTGCGCGCCCAGTGCAGACCCGGGCTTTGTAAGCACGTTCAGATCACTAGGACGCTGTGTCTGTCCAGACATGCAGGACATGCCCAAAGCCTGTGTGTTTTACCAAAGGAAGCAAATTCTTGCAGATGCTTTTTGCAGCTCCCCAACCTTTCTGTCAAAAGAAATCATTACGCAGCTGATAACATAACTGAAACCATGCTAATTGGCCAAAAGAAGAGACGACAACTCACTGACAGGCATCCGCCAGCTCAGTGCCAGACACGTCGGTCGTCACCTCAGCTGCGCCAAGCACCTTTCCTGTCTCTGCTCTCAGTGCTGTCAGCCCTCTGCACGTCCCCGACCCTGAGTGTCCTAACTTCTCTATGGCATGATCCGTTATTTCATTAACACTTGACAAGGTGTGGAGAACCTCATTTCCACCAGTCCGGGCACAGCACCCTGGAAACAAGCTAGCAAGAGCACTGGGTGACAGACAGGAGGAAAAAAAAAAGACTTCAGGACTGACACGGAGTGTGAGAAACACCTCCTTCATTGACAAATGCCATGGGTCACTACGTAAACTCTTCAGCGTTACTTTTTTTTTTCCCCTGTAAGATCGTTGCGCGTGGGCTCAAGCCCTGGAGAGCTGAAACTGTACTCGGTGCCCATGGGGACAGTGGAGCCAAGCCACAAGAGCCCTCTGCAGCTGCCTTGGGTATTTCCCCAGCAAACCCAGGCTCGTGGCAGGGAAGCCGCGCAAGGCTTGGTGGCAACAGCTCTATTATGTCACGCAAACCTCATGGCCTCATCCAGCTTTCACACTCTGCCCAGCCAGGTCGACGCTTACCAGGGGCTCCAGCCGTGGCAGAAATCCAACTCCTTCACTGCTGGCCCTCGGGTGGGGAGGGCGGGGAGGAACGTTGTATCCACGGTGTATTCTTTGCCCTTGCTGGGGGGCTGGACCCTGCAAGGGCACAGCGATTTGCAGGTGGGACAAGATGCCTGAATTCCTCCTCTGAACGAACAGAGGAAGCAGGACCAGCTGGGAGAGCGCAGATCTGAACTTGATAGCAAGCGGTAAAGTGGAATTGATTGGAGCCACCTGCACACATCGATCGGAGGCAGAGCAAGCTAAAGCGCTGGAGCATTTGCAGCTCAATCAGAGCGATGTGCCGGTTGGAGGCCTGTGCTCTGGGGCTGGCAGGGGACCTGCGTGCCCCAGGAAAGTGTTAATGTTGGGTTTGATTAATCCAGCTGCAATGGCCACGCTCACACAGCTGAGTCCTTCTCCGAACTGACTCTGGCTGGCTTCACATTGCCTAGGGGCTGTGAACCACCCTTGGCATCCCCCTTATATCTCTTAATAGGGCTGTCACCACCCATCAGGAAGATGGGCGCGGCTGACAAGAGCAAGACAGAGGCCATTCCCCCCCCCCCTCCGCCACGCAGAGGGGAACATGACAGAAAATTAAGTTGAATTCAGAGGAGGGTGCAAGACCTGGAGCGGCGAGGGCCGGGCAGACTGCCTGGCAGCAGGGCCGCCTGTTTTCTGCCCACTCAGCATCACAAAGAGGGGTTAAGAGGTGGCTGTGTGCAGGCTATAAATCCCTGCTGTGGGAGGAGGCTCCCGCTCCTGGTGCAGACAAAGGCAGAGTGGGAGCTCAGGCTGGCAGCTGGAACCAGGCAGGTCACGCATCAACACGTGGCAGCATTTACAGAGGGCTGTGGGGCAACTAACTCTCCCCTGGGCTGACTTTATCACATCCCAGCTCCCGCTGGATGCTGGACCCACAAGGAAAGGGCTCAGGAGGTTGCTCCAGGCTTTGTGCTTCCTCGAGGTCGGACAGGGCAGCTTTGGTGAATCCCTGCTCTGTACATTCTGGGGACCATTTTCCTTGCTCTCCAGATGCTGGAGCCAGGCAAGGGCATCCTAAAACATAAAGCAGAAAATCAGCCTGTCGTAGCCTGTTTGCCTGCCCTGCAGCTCAGGTGCGCTGTCCCTTGCCCCCGAATCCCACCTAAACCCTCACCTGCAAAATTATCCCAGCCCCAGGACCCTTCCCAGGCCTGCCCTTGCTCCAGCATCCTGCACTGGCCTGGCAGCGCCTGTGGGTATGGGAGTATGGGCTGGAGGGTAGAACTCAGCGGAGGTGCTCTGATTTCCCTTGGAAGGAAGGTGCGCTTTCAGCAGCCGAGCAAATCGCAAGCTGAATTTATGGCCTCTGAATACCCAGAGATGACGGTGCTGGCCTGCGTCAGCTCTTGGCTTTCTATCGCCAGTAAAACAGGGAGCGCCTCCTTGCAGCACTGGCATCCGTCCCGGGCACCAGCGCTGCTCCTGGGGCCGTTTCAGGGATCTGAGACCAATAGAGGAGGCGGTGGGGCTGGCTCTGCCTCCCATCAGCCTCCTTGAGATGGGGAAAGGAGGCAAGGGGCTGCCCCAGCAAGGGAACAGCTGGGGAGGCCGCTCAAGGGGCAGAGCAGCCCAGGCAGCCATGTGGTGATGAATTGCTCTTGTCGCTGTGCCAGCTGGAAGATTTATGTGTGTGCCATGGAGTGGCAACGTCTGGGCCCAGCAGCGCTCTCTGCCTGGCTGCACCAGCATTTCAACACTGCAGGCACCTTTAAAATCCCATTGAATGCAACCCACAGGCATTAGAGGACTTGGAGAAAAGCCAAGGAGGGATGGAGCAGGCTGGGAAGAGCAGAGGAGCGTGCCTGGAGTGGCCATCCTGACAGGTGCTGAGCAGAGCCCAAAGGGACAAAGACAGACCCCCAGTGCCCCCACAAGCTCATTCCTTGTCCTCCAAGCCGTGTGAAGACGTCCTGGTGGGTCTGAACCATCCAGGCCAGACCACCAGCATCCTGTGGACAAAACCATGCAGCAAAGGGCTGCTGGGGCCCTGATGACCTGGCACAACTTTCATTAGGAGCAGTTGGGGAAGGCAGCCCGTGGGCAGGGAGCTGCGCTGGAGCAGGGCCACCGCCACTGGCGGTGGGTGGCAGCAGCTTCATGCACCTGCCAGGCCCCTGACACTTATCTCCGTGTCCACGTGCCACGTCCCTGCTCACTTCCATGTTTGGCCGACTCCTCATCACTGCAGCATTTATCTCAGTCGCGCCTCTTCCAGCAGTTGAGATCATTGTTATTCTGCCAGCTTCCCCCTTCCAGAAACATCTGCTGAGCATCCAAAGCACGAGCCCCGCCGCGTCCTCCCTGCCCACAGAGAAGGCTGCGCTGTGCACACCGCGTGAGCAGCACCTGGCACGCACCCAGGCAAACATGAGCCCTGCACCACGCCAGGCCAAGAATCGGGATCAGTGGACACCAACCTCAGGGGTCATGCTCTTCCTGCCCCTGGCCACTGCGCGCGTTGCTGTAGGTTCTCCGTCCCCGCTGGGTACGAGCAGCATGTCCTGCCAGAGGTGCTCCATGTCTCCACCACCATCCCACCTTCTCCCTTGGGTGCTTCTTCCCCAGCACGGCCATGCTGACCCAACGCAGCAATTGCCCAGGGCCATGCGTGAGGGCAGGCTGGCATGGTGCTGGGCTTGTCCTTTCACCAGTGACACAACCCAGCTCAGCAGAACTGCATCACCACCGGCTGGGTGTGGAGGAAGGCAGGAGAGGCCAGGCACAGGGCAGTGCAAGGACCACTCCCCCCACAAGCTCGTGCCTTGGGATTTGGAGGCTGTGATGACTCCACCTCTGCAGCTCGGCTGCCCCCTGTCCTGCAGATGTCTGGGTGGTCAGCGCTCTCTCCATGGTGTAGCCAAGAGGCTGAAGAACGGTGTTAAACTCCCTGGACATGGGAGGAGGCACACATATCTCCTACCAGTGACATTGCACCCGCTGTAGGTCCAGCATGAAGGCTTTGGATGGTGACAGGGTCAGCCAGAGATGAGCAAGAGCAGGGTCCCCACAGCCAGGAGGGACAGACAGGGATCCTTGGAAGGCAGACAAGGGAGGAAGAAGGGCAGCACTGGGGCAGGAGGGCAGTACCAAAAGCCACATGGGCACCCAGGTCATTCAGTGATAACACCAAAGAGCCCCTCCTCCCCCCATCTCCCGGTCAGCCAGGTTTGACGTTGTGGAGAGCATCTCCCATCGCGAAGGTTCCCACCCTTGTGGCGGGACCAGCATGCACACCAGTGCCCAGGGCAAGTCAACAGCGAAGAGGCTGAGGGAAGAAAGAGGAGAGCACAGAGAAAGGAAGGACACAAATGGCCGTTGTGTCTTCCTTCCACCACTCTGAGCATTTCCGGGGCAGGTGTGAGCCAGATGAGGAGGTCAGGGTGGCAGGAGCATTTCCTTCTCCTACTCCACGGGGTAATCAAGCTGCTCAGGGCCTTCCTCTGGTTTGTCCCAAGCCTCAGGAAGACCCTTTTAAATTTGGGATTCACCGGCTGCAGCAGACATACAAGGGCGGATGTGGTGCAGGGACGCAGCCCTGCCCAGCACGGGCAGCATGGCTGCAGGAGCCCCCTGCCTCCTCCTGCACGAAGGCAAAACACATAGGGGTGCATAGATGCGATGCCAAGTGATGAGCTCATTGCGCACACAGGAGCGGAGGCTCCGCCTCTTCCCAGTGAGGCAGCAGAGGCGTGAGTCATCTGGGCCATCCAAGTGCCTTCAAGTGCCAAAACGGCTCTAGAAATGTCTTGCAGAGAGGAATCCTTTTGATCCCAGGTGTTTTGAATTCTTTGCATACCAGTGAGAATGAAAGAGCCTTTAATACTCTGAGCTCTGTTAAATATCAACAACAGTGGTGACGGCAAACAGGCATTAACTATTAATGTGCGCTTCACCAGGACAGAATGGGAGCAGCGGCGCTGGCTGACACCTGCCGCTGTTCTGGGCCACAGAGGCGGTTTCATTCTTAGTCCCATGTCTTCCTTGTTAGTCTGGCGTCACCCTCTCCCAGTCAGTAGGCACCACCCTGGTGTGCCGAGTTGTTAACGCCGCAGTAAAGAGGAACTTTACTCCCCGAAAAACACGCACGGGGTGGTGTTGGGGGGGGTGTTAGGGGCACCGTGAGGGTGGGGATATGGGGCAGGATGAGGGGCAGGGTGGGGGTAAGAGTTGGGTGGGGGTCAGGGCTGTGGCTGGAAGCAGGGACGGGGTCAGGATCACGGCCTGGAGCTGGGCCAAGGCCAGAGAAGAAGGGGTAGGGTTAGGAGTGGGGTTAGGGGGGGTTAAAACCGGGGGTAGGGTGGGGTGTCAGGCTTAGAATCGGGGTTAGGCTTGGGGCTGGGGTGAGGGAAGGAGGTAAGGCAGGGTTGGGGGCGGGTGTCAGGCTTAGAACCGGGGTTAGGCTCGGGGCTGGGAAGGAGCTAAGGCAGGCTTAGAGGTGGGACAGTGCCGGGGTTTAGGTTCAGAGCGCCCTTCCCGCCTCATCCAACCCCCGCGCAGGCGCACGATGCCCAGGGCGAGCGACCGAACGAAAAAGCGCGCGAATCCACGGAACGCCTGTGTCATCATCTCACCCCGCCCCCGCCCCGCCCCGCCCTATCAGGGCCAAGGGCCGCCGCGCCGACACTAGCACGCGGAGCCCCGGTAGCGCGCCGTGATCGTATAGTGGTTAGTACTCTGCGTTGTGGCCGCAGCAACCTCGGTTCGAATCCGAGTCACGGCATCGCCTCGGCGGTACCACGGCAAAGGGGCTTTCTTTTTTAAGTTTTCCACTAAAACGAAAGGAAAATAAAATAAAGCCCAACGCCGGCGTTGGGCTTTATTTTATTTTCCTTTCGTTTTAATTTCTCCTCGCGCCGCTAACCACCCTTCTGCGCCGGGCGGGCGCGCGCTCAGCCCCTCAGGCACCTCTCCCCCCGCCCGTAGCCGCGAAACAACCCCAAAATCGTGACTAAAAATTTACCTGGAAAAGAGAAAAAAAAAACCAAAAAAGAGACAGGAACCCCTCTGCCGTGCTATCGCCGAGGCGATGCCGTGACTCGGATTCGAACCGAGGTTGCTGCGGCCACAACGCAGAGTACTAACCACTATACGATCACGGCGCGCTACCGGGGCTCTGAGGTGCTAGTGCGGCGCCGAGGCCCTTGAGCGCGAAGCAGGAGGGCCCGGAGGGCATCGGTTCTACTCAGCGCGGCCTCGCACTGGCGAAGGGGTTGCCTGGGTTGTCGCAGGAGGAAGTTCACACGTGTGGTGGCCCACAAGTGCCCCAACATTGGACGCCCAGGGACAGGTTTGCAGCAGCATTGCCCAAGCCACCCTCAGGGTTTTTTGCTCCTCGCTGTCCACCAGCTTGGCCTCCACAGGCTGGTGCTGAGCACCCTCATGCTACACCAACCCCAAATTTAGGGAGTTTTAGCAACGACCCTAGATAAAATCCATGGGGAGAAGGTAACGTTCGCCCGCATGGGGGGGAATGGGCAACAGGGAGCGTTGGCATGTGGGCACCAACCCTAAATTTAGGCAGCTTTAACAACAGGACTGGACAAAATCCATGGGGAGAAGGTGCCCCTCACCCACATGGGGAGCATTGGCATGCGGGCACCGTGTGGCATGTGGACGCCCCGAGCATCCCTGCAGCAGCGTTAATCGGCAATCTCTGAAGCAATTCCCACTCATCCCCAGGCGAGCCGCATCGCTTCACCACTCCCCGTGCAGATCAAAAGCGGGGAGGTACCAGCTGGGTGCAGGCACGTGGGGATGCGACTCCCGATGTCCTGCATGAAAAAAGTGGTTTCCAGCACACACCGTTGGGCGATGTTTTTGCTGGCTGCAGCCCTCTCCGTCCCACGCTGCTCAGGGCACCGGGTGGCACGACTTTGCACCGCTGTAGCTTTGGAGGCCACTTGTGCCCAGCTCTTTTCCCGGGAAGCATTTCCTGCGGTGGGATGAAAGTTGGATTTCTGCTTTTAGTATCTTCCCTTGAGGCTTGTTTCACCTGGGGGTGAAAGTATCCTGGGCAACCCTTTTTTGGGCGGCACAGTGACCTGCACGTGGCCGCCCTGCCGGGCTGCCCTGCACGCCCTCATGGGCACCCGGGCGTGAGCCCCAGGAGGAGCCAGGGCGGCCCCGGCCCCGCAGTGCCCAGCCCAGCTCTTTGGACCGAGTTGTTAATCGGTAACTGGGGTGCGGGGCCAGGAGCTGCGCGGACGGCGGGGCTGGCAGGTGAGCATGGCAGGGGGCTGGCGGGCGCCAGGGCCGGGGCGAGCCGTGGGGCACGGGGAGGGTGCAAGGCCGTGGGGGGCGTGTGGGCACGAGGACACAGCAGGTGTGAGGGGCGTGGGGTGCAGGGACAGAGTAGGGAGGGCAGGGGGGTGTGCGGCCGCGCTGTGCCACGAGGCCATGGGGGTCCATGGGGGACAGGCGGGCACGTCAGGGGGCATGGGCACAGCACGAGGACACAGGGTGCAATGGGGTGAGGGGGCACGTGAGGGTCGTGCACCTGCTGCCCCACTGTCTGCCTGTCCACATAGCCCAGCCCCTGAAGGGGAGGGCAGCCAATGAGGTGTCACCAAAACAGGAGGTAGATGAGCCACCCTGGGGGGGTTGCCACTGGGGGGGCCACAGAGGTGGCATCAGCCAGGGCATCCTGCAGGGCACTGAGCCTGGGGGGGATGGGGAGAGCCAGGGTCCCAGAGCCCTGGGCGTGCTGGAGGGGTCACTGAGCCCAGAGGGGTCCCTGGGGCGGTATCCCTAAAACGGTGGTGAGCCTGGGGGGGGGGGGTGTCTGTGTCCCTCATCCCTGCCTCACCCTGGTGAGGTGTCCCCAAGCCCCGGGGAGCACCAGGGGTGCTGGAGGCCCTGGAGAGGGTCTGGGGTCCTGAGTTCCTATCATGGCCTGGGGTCCTGAGTTCCTATCATGGTCCTGGGTCCTGCCCTGCTGCCAAGGAGCCATGAGCCCACAGGTCCCCCTTGGTGGAGCCTGCTGCCACCTTCAGCTGCTGTGAGGTCCCACGTTGAAGGGGCTGTTCTCCAAAGCTCCTCACCTCCACTAGATTCATTTGGGGCTGGGTTGCTCCCTCCAGTGGACCCTAATTCTCACACTGCGAGAAGCAGACAGTGAGCCTGCTATCTCCACATTCTCCATGCAGACTGCTACGACTCTCCTCCGAAGCAAGGACAACTCCTTAGCCCCTCTGTCCTCAAACAGAAGTGCTCCTACCATCGATCACTGCCTCCTCTGCGCCTTCTCTGCTCTTCCCTCATCCTCCTCCAGGTAGAGGAACTGAGAGGGTGTCTGAATGGGATGTTCCAAGGGTACCTGCCCTGGCATAACACTGGTTCTTATGGCTTTTCTGGATCAGCTCTCCCAGTATGATCCTCCTTTAGGACCAGCCCCCATGCAAACTACCACTTATTCCTACCCGCCACTCCCGCAGGGTACTAGTTGTCAAGATGGAAGGGCCGCCTTCCTTATCTTACTCGGTTGCACTAAGAACTCTCGATGAGGGATGCAGCCGGATTTAACTTTTGCAAAATCCCACTCACAAAGGGGCTCATGGAGGCCAGCAGCGGCCACTGCCACCAACTTGGAGGAGGATCACCAGCTCTCCCTGCTGCATCTAACCCTCTCCTGTAATTCCTTGCAAGCAAGGAAGAGCAAAGACCTTCCCAGTTACAGGAGAATAAGGAAGCCAGCACATCAGCCCCACAGCTTGAGCACGTCACGGGATAGTCCCTTGATGTGCTGGTGCAGGAACCGCTCTGAATCCCTACCACAAAGGGCGTTTTCCTCTCAGAGACCCAGAATTGGAAATCGGGGCTGGACATTCATCCATTCCAGAGCTGATCCTGTTTTTCTCTCCCCAGCCAGTGTTGGGCCCTCACAGCACTGTTTCTCTAATGCATTGAAACTGCAGCACTTGTGGAGATGGAAGAAAAACAGATAACCCTGGACAACCTTGAGAAGGGTGCAAGTAACCCAGCTTTCAGCCCCATGGTAAGAGCGGCCTTCCCCTCCCATTGGGGTACAGGAGCTACTCAGGGTGCTCCAGCTAATGATGTTTTCCAGGGGGAGGAGAAACTCAATGAGGAATGTGATGAGCCATGTGGTGAGAATGAAGAGAAGAGAGGAGAAGGGAAAGGGAGATTCTCCTCCTACTGCAGGTAAGATAACCCCTGGAGATGTGTGTAGGTAAGGGTATTTCCAGCGGTCATTGCAAGTCCGCAATCCTTGGGCTGGCGATTCTTCTGGAGCCAAACCTGGTCATGACCTGGCTCTGTTGAGTTGCATTGGGTTGATCTTCAGGATCCATCTTCTGCACTTCTCATGTCTCTGGCATGTGACTCTCCCCAGGAAGGCCCTGCAGCCAGCATCCAAGGCAAAGCGCTTCTGCAAGGCTCATGCCAAGGTGTTGAGAAGGGTTTTCTTGGGGCTCCTTGGAGTAGGTGAGGACTTCCCAACACTGAGACCCCTGTCTCCACGTCCCTTTGGCTGGCTGTACCGCCAGCCTTCGAGCATGGCCACCCGTGTGGAGATTGTATCTGCTCTCACCAGCCACGCTGCATGCCCCCTCCTCACTCCACCACTCCTGTCTGTGAGGGCTACTGGCACCTTGCTGTCCTCTCCTTTCTCCACCTACCCAAAAGGTTTGCCATGCCTCCTCTGCTTGCTCCATGTGCCCCCAGACAGCCAAGGTGCTGTCACCGGTGAGCCTGGCTGCTGGAGTGGTGCTCCCTAAGCCCTCCTCCCACACAGATGGGAGCCTCAGGGGTGGCCAGGGGAAGGACATTTGGAGGAAATGAACCCTGGTTAGTCTTACGAACCTGTTATCCTACAACCCTGATGTTTCTGACCCGCCATGTGCCTTCCCCAGCCTACCTGTGCTACTTTGTTGCGGCCTGTTGGCTCAACTTCCAGCGAGCCCTTGCCTTGGTTGTCATGACTGCTGTGGTTGTCTTCTTCATCTGCTGGAGCCTCTTCAAGAAGCACTGTGGGGCAAAGGTATTGCTGCTCCTCAGTCCCATTTGGAAATGCATCGAAAAGTCCTGGCAGTGGCTGAAATGGTGAGTCAGGAAAAGTCCCCTCTCCCGTGGCTGCCTTGCCAGTGCGACCGATGGCTGGTGGCGTTGGGCACGTGCCCTAGTGCTGTGCCCCATGAATGATGAGGCATGGCCCAGCGAGGACACCACTTAAAAGCCGTGGCAGAAACCTCTTGCTACTCTACCTTGGTCTCATTTGTCTCTGAGCCCCAGGTTCCTTCAGATGCATGGACCTTATGGTGGCATCTCCCGCACAATTAGCTCCTGCCTTTTGTGAGCTGCTCTGCCCCTGGGGATGTCCTCTCTGTGACAGTCTGGGATTTCCTTTGCAGGCTGCTGCTTCTGGCCCACGTGGGAGGCCTGATAGCGTTGCTGGTACTGGAGACCAAACATCCAGAGCAGTTCATCTCATTAGCTGGCTTCTGCGGTTTGGTGCTGTTCCTCTTTGCCTGCTCGAAGCACCACAGTGCAGTATGTGTTTCAGGCGTGGCTTGGCCATCGGTCCCCTTGCAGGAGGTGGCCACCCAGCACTGGGGAATGAGTGCTTCCTTCCCACTGGCATCGCCTGAGGGCCCATTGCTGGGGCTCCCTGGAGGAAGCAGGAGCCCAGCAGGGCTCCTGGGCAGAGCTGGGCGCAGCCTGGGGAGCTGAGCTGGTTGGGTGGATGGACCCCCAAAGCCACCTTGCTGCTCTCCTTCCCACTGCTCAACCCAGGGCTCCCCCACGTGCCCCCATCCTCTTTCCCACCGTGTCCCTCATAGTGGGTCAGACCGAAAGACCCAGCACTAGACCCATGCCTGAGCTTCAGGTGCCTGTGGGTGGAGGGGTGGGCCTGAGCTTCGGGTGCCCAGGGTGATGTGGGCAGGAGTGATTGAAGTCCCAGTGGCTTCCCACACAACCTGCTTCAATGTTTTGGGCAATGCCTCCACCTGCCTCCTTCCAAAGGGTTAATGAACAGGTGGCTTTGGTCTGTCGGGTCTGCACTACCAGTCAAACCCTCAGAAGGTCGCTGTGGCCATCTCGTCCTGGGGAAGTCTGGCAGGTTATGTTCCACCAGCCAGTTCTCGCCAACTCATCCTCTTCCTCTATCACCCAGCTGTACTTGTGGGCTTCTGTGACGCATGTGTCCCCATGGCCCTCACCCAGGGCACTGTGCAATGGCTTTTACCACGTGCAGCTGCTGAAGGGGCAGGAAGCCAGGGAAGGATGTCAGCAGGCTTTGCTAACCTCTCAGTCTCCATTATTCTGCTTGTGGTCCCCAGGTGCGCCGGAAAACCGTTTTCTTGGGTCTTGGCTTGGAGTTCTTATTTGGATTCCTCATCCTCCGAACAACTCCCGGTGTCCAAGCTTTCCAGTGGCTGGGTGACCAGATCCAGGTACTGCAACTGCTCACCCCATCCCGTGCTTGCGCCCTCCATATAACCCCCCCCCTCCCTGGGATCAGCAAGAAGAGCAGGGGGTGGCACAGGGCGGAGAAGCTGCAGGGACTGCATTTTTGTTTGGGACTGGAGAAAAGCCAGCTCTTTCCCGCTTTTCCGAAGTGGCCCAGGCCCTTTGGTGCCGTCTCCCTTGCACAGCTGTGGCCCGTGGCTTGGAGACAGCCCACCAGTGTCCCTGGCTTAGCTTTCAGAGGGTCATTCTCTGGTGGGGTAGTGAAACGAGGCAGGGGGCTGGGGGTACAGACCCCTGGCTAGGTAGAAGTGAGATGTCCGGGAAAGAGCCAATGGAGGTCTTGGTCCCACCACATAACTTCTTCTCTTGCAGTTCTTCCTGAGCTACACCAAAGCTGGCTCCAGCTTTGTCTTTGGGAACACGCTCATTGAAGAAGTCTTTGCCTTTCAGGTCAGCTTGGGGAATGGGGTATGGGGAGGGAGAGGCAGAGCCTGGTTTTCTCCTGGTCTGGCTGCCTTGCTGGGTCCTGGAGAGCCTGGAGCTAAACGCAACCAAGTTTGCTGCAGCAGAGCTCAGCCAGCTCAAGGATGGGTCTCACTCAGCTTTGTGCCCACCTGTGGGCCTCCTCAGTGTCATGGGGAGGTTGCGCTGGTCCCTGTCCCTCCTGCCAGCCTGGCCCAGTGTTGTGGCACCCCAGTAGCATGGGCTGGCTATGCAATACTGCACCATGCCCAGCTCCTGAGAAAGAGGGGCTTGGTCCCCAGATGTACTTCGATATGTGCTCAGCTCTCCTTTAACCCTGCACCCTGGTGCCTTGCCTGCAGACTCTGCCCATTGTTGTTTTCTTCAGTTGTGTGATGTCCATCCTCTACTACCTCGGCATCATGCAGTGGCTCATTGTCAAGGTAGGGCCTCATGCCTGGCTCTGGAATGATGGTAGAAAGGAGGAGGAACCTGGTGGCTTCTCTGGCTACTATGGTCAGCTGAGGAAAGTCCCAGTAAAACTGGCATGGTACTAATTTGGGGTGATTCATCCTGTTTAGAAGAATAGACACAACCCCCCTTCTCCCGAGAAAGCCCAACCCCAGAGCTGACGTTGCTACCTGGTCTGTGGGCGCTTCCCAAGATCACCTCTGTGGAGCTTGAGGGCCAAGTGGTCCCCTGCTTCATGGGGTGGGTGGCAGGGTGCCTTTGTGAACATGGTGGCCTTGTCTTTCCCCAGATCTCCTGGCTGCTTCAGGTCTCGATGGGTACCACTCCCACTGAGACCCTGAGTGTGGCGGGGAACATTTTTGTGGGACAGGTAAGGTCCTGGGCAGGAGATCCATCTCCTCAGCCCTTGCAGCTGAGCCTGTCCTGGAGGAAGGGTCTTCTCCTCCCTTCCCAGGAGGCCTGCGTGACCTTGTGTGGCCCTATCTCAAGGTCAACAGGGTTTTCTCTCTTGCAGACTGAAGCCCCGCTGCTCATCCGCCCGTACCTTGCAGACATGACCCGGTCAGAAATCCACGCTGTGATGACTGGTGGCTTTTCCACCATTGCAGGCAGCGTGATGGGTGCCTACATATCCTTTGGGGTGAGTGCGTGAGCAGATGTACGCCACACGTGCCCTGCTATGGGGTCCTGGCATGTGAGAACTGCCCTAGGCTTGCAGGTGGGAAAAGACCCCCGGCAGGTGCCCCGTGGTCCCCTTCCACAAGCAGGATGAGGGCAGAGCGCCTCAGTGTCCAGCCTCACCTTCGTTGGCCTGGCCAAAGCTCTGGAGCCCTGCCAGGTGGAGGGCACTGCTGTGGGAGCCTCACCTCGTGTCCTCGCACAGCGAGCAGGGCAAATCTCACTGGCTCACAGGATGATTTAGCCTGGAAGGACCCTCGTGGGGGTCTCTGGTCCACCCTCCTGCCCAAACGAGGCGATGGCAAAGCTCAAGGGGATGCCTTGTCCAGGTTGCTGGTGCACATCCCCACAGGTGGAGATCTCCTCCCACCTCTCTGGTCCACCCCACAGGTGCCTCAGTCACAGGGAACAATTTTTTCTCTTATATCCAACTGGAATTTCCCCACTGAAATTGTGCCATTGCTTCCCACCCTTTCACCGGGCACCTCTGAGCAGTGTGTACCCTCCAACCCCCTTGTGAGTCATTGGGAACAGCGACTACAGCCCCCCCCGCCCTGCTTTCTCCCAGCCCTGCTCCTCTGGCATTGCCTTGGCATGCCCCCGCCCCCCCGGGATGCCCTCTCCAGTTCATCAGTGCTTCAGCCCTGGACTCAGGGTCCAGATGCGGCCTCATCAGTGCTCCATAATCGGGACCTGCTGGCTGAGCTCCCACTATTTAAACATTAATTAATCTCCTTAAATGGGGAGCCAAGGGTGAAAGGTCAGAGAAATGAGACATTGCCGCTCGGCGGGCAGGGAAGGGGTGAGACTGGGAGCTTGGCTCCTGGTCAGCGGGTGGAAGTTCACAACGTTGCGCAATTTATTGCTCTGATACTGATAAAAAGGGACAAGGAAGGGACAAGAATCATCACGATTAAGCCAAACAGCAGGAGAGATTAGCATCTCTGCAGCCGCGATTGCTGCAGGCTGGCCGAGATGGAAAGAACAGAGACATTTTTCCCACCCTGTGCAAACAGAGCGCCCTGGACTGCTCCGAGCATCGCTGGCTGATGCCAGCCACGCGCTGGGGTGTCCCAGGGTGGCACACCATGGGGCACGGCCTTGCCCAGAGGCGCCTCAGCCCACGGTCTGCGCGTTGCAGATAGATGCGGCATCACTGATTGCAGCCTCCGTGATGGCTGCGCCCTGCGCCCTTGCCATGTCCAAACTTGTCTACCCCGAAGTGGAAGAGTCCAAGTTCAAGGACAAAGCAAGCATCCGCCTCTCCAGGGGGTGAGTGTGAGGCGAGGGATGGTGGAGTGGGGCTGCATGCATCCTGCCAGTGCGGGGAAGCCACAGGGGCAGTTTGCGGGCACAAGTGGACACTGCGGGTGGCCAGCGTTTGGGAGAGCCCGTGGTATGCAGACATCCACGGAGTCAGAGCTGACCTTGTGCAGGGGATGCCTGGCCACATGAGCCCACTGGGTTCTTTTTCCACACAGGGAAGAGCGGAATGTCCTGGAAGCTGCGAGCAATGGGGCTGCTACCTCCGTGGGGCTCGTGGCCAACATTGCAGCCAACCTCATTGCCTTCTTGGCGGTGCTGGAGTTCATCAACGCTGCCCTGCGTTGGTTTGGGGAGATGGTAGACATTGAAGGGCTCTCCTTCCAGGTAACCCCAAAGGCAGCCCCGTGGTCTGGGCTGCCAGATCCTGCACCCCCTACTCGTCCCCACCTTTGCCCACTGCCTCAGGAGGCTGCTGAGGCCCTGGCTGGGTGTTTGGCAAATGCTGGCAGCGGGACTCTGAGCCAGGGGCTATGCAGATGGTCAGCTCAGAGTTGCTCCCTTCTGGGATGCTTTTTCCCAGGTGATCTGCTCCTATGTCCTCATGCCCGTGGCCTTTCTCATGGGGGTAGACTGGGCAGACTCACCGCTGGTGGCCGAGCTCCTGGGGATCAAGATCTTCCTGAATGAGTTTGTGGCGTACCAGCAGCTGGCCACATACAAGAAGAACCGTCTGTCAGGCCTGGAGGAGTGGGACGGGAGCCGGAAGCAGTGGATATCTGTGAGGGGAACCTGCCACCCTGCTGGGCACGGGGCAGGGATGGAGCCAGCCACAACGGGGCCCGGGCCCTGGGGCCCGGGGCCCAGGCAGGCAGATGGGTGGCGGGCAGGCAAGGGGATGGTGCTGTTGGGGGTCACCAACTAGAGTTGGGTGTTCACTAACTGCTGGGTACAGGGTGATCCTGAAGGAGTCAGTGAAGCCCTTTCCCATTTATCCTGCTCCGTGGCGGGGCAGATCATGGTGTGACGGGCCCCCCCATCCCCCCAGCCCAGCCTCTTCCGTGGGTAGGCTGCCTACCACCTGCATCCTCGCTCCCAAAAATAGCTGAAGGGAAAAGGTTTGGGGTGGGGGACTCATTTCCATCCTGTCTGGCTGGGCTGGGTGCTCAGCTCTGGGTGCTCCGAGGCTGCTCCTGGGTGGAGGTGACCATCCCTTGCTACTGTGCCCTCCAGGAGCGAGCCGAGACCATCACCACCTTTGCACTCTGCGGATTCGCCAACCTCAGCTCTATTGGGATCATGCTGGGAGGCCTGGGTGAGTGCAACCATGCCCTGAGTGCCTGGACCCGAGGCAGGGAGTCCTGGGCTCTGGGAGCTGCCCACAAGCCTCCATATTTGGTCTCTGCCCGCATGCAGATAAGCAGCAGGATTAGCATGAGGCAATAGGGGTGACTTTGCACTGCACACATGGGCAAGAGCACGTACTTGGCCCACAAGCCCAGGTGCCACCCAGCCATGGGGCAAAGAGCAGAGACTCCAGTGCTGACAGTGTCGAGGGCTCTGGCTGATCACCCATGGGTGCAGGGTGGGCATGGCGCTCTGCCAGCACCCACCGCTGCCAGGATGGGCAGACAGCATGCTGGGTGCTGGCTGGGATCACTGTGTCCCCCAAGCACCAGGGGTTGGGGTGGGCAGAGCACCATGCAGCAGAGCCAGCTGGGGACCTGGGACACGTCCCTGTCTGGCCCCAGCGTGGGGTAGAGCTAGAGCAAGGATCTGACTCACCCCAGTCCCTGCTTTGCCCCCACAGCCTCCATGGTACCCCAGCGCAAGGGCGACTTAGCCTCCCTCGTGCTGCGGGCCCTGCTCACCGGCATCTGCGTCTCCATGCTCAATGCCTGCCTGGCAGGTAGGTCCTTGCCCACAGCCAGCGGGGCCAAAGAGAACCGGGGAGGGAAGGACGGGCCAAGGGCTGAAGGCAAGCATAGGGATGGGGGTGGCTGGCCTGCCACTCCCCTTCCCCCCCCCCCCCCCCCCCCCCCCCCGCCCCCACACCCCCCCCCCCCCCCCCCCCCCCCCCCAGGACTCTGCCAGGCCTCCAATCCTCTGCTCTCCCCTCATGGCTTTGCCAGGGGCTGCCCAAGCCTGACAGCTCTGCTGGGGCCCCTCCTCCTCATCTGGGCTGAGGACATTTCAAGGGCAGCTTTTGGGAGCACTGCAAGGAGTTCCCTGGGGTCACTGCAGCAACGGCCTCGGGGGGGAGGTGGGATGGTGCACAGGACCTACAAGCACAGTCCTGGGTACAGGATTTGCAAGTGAGCAGAGTCGGGGCATGGGATTTGCGGGCAGGGTTGGGGCGCAGGACTTGCAAGCATGCTTGGGGTGCGGCGTTTGCGTGCCTGCTCCCTCAAGAGCCCCAACCAGGAGCCCTTCTCCCCCAGGTCTCCTTCACGTGCCAACAGAGGTGGGTGACTGCGTGACCTTCCTCAGCTCTGCCAACTTCAGCTCTACCAGCTACGCCATGTACACGTGCTGCAAGCAGCTCTTTGCCAGGTGGCGTGAAGGGCCCCCATGCCGCATGGTCCTGCCTGGGAACCCCAGCGGTGGGGCAGCAGCACGGCCTGACCCTGCTTCTCTCCTTCCAGCTCGGTCCTCGAGAACGGGACACTCTCCTTCACAGGAGCCTGGGAGGGCCTAGTGGAGAGCGCGCTGTGCCTGACGCAGTGCTGTGGGCACTACAACCACACATCCTGTGTGGGGACAACCTAGAAATGGGAAGGCAGCTGCCTGCTGCGGGGGCCTGGGAGCACCAGGTAGGAAAATCCCCGGCACAGACCCGTGCACATGAGCCTCTCTGCTCCAATGATGATGGACAGCTGTGTGCACCTTGCAGCCCAGTGCCCTTAGGTGCTGGCCCTGCGGACACAAGGGAACTGCTCCCAAATAAATCACAGAAATCCCCCTGTGCTTGCCCCCCTCTCACCGTAGCTGTCCCACACAGCACGAGGTTGCACCCTGCAACCACAGCAGCCGGTGTTCGCTGCAGATCTCGCAAGCCGAGCCTCCGCCAGGTGCCAGCTTTAGGATCCAGTCCTGGGTGCGCTCTTCTCCCTCGCGGGGTGTGGACAGGGGTAAAGCCATTACCTGAAGACGTTTCCTTCCCCTGAACACAAAGCCACCCGGCCCTGCTGTGCTTGTGTGTGTCTTTTCCGCAGGGACCACGGTGCCGAGCAACAGGCCAGTCCTTCTCGCTTTATTGCACTCGAGAGCACCCATTCACCAATGTGGCCATGTTATATACATCGTTATTTTACAATGACCCAACAACAAAGCACTGGGACCCCAGAGCACGACACACTCCCAACCCGCTCCCTTCCTTCCTCTGCCAGGCTGCACCGAGCCACCGTTTCAGACACCACCGCGCAGGGTGGCATTGCTGGCACGTGGCACCCTCCTCCAAAGCCCAGGCAAGGGTGATGCTCTGCAGCAAGACCAAGCAGGCAGCGCTGGGGCTCTTGCTGCCCGCTGCCACGCTCTGCCAGCTGCAGCAGGCCCGAGTGCACTGAGGGGCGCAAGGGAGGCTCGATGCAACGCAGGGTGCTTTCCTTTCCAAGCATGAGCATTGCTGCCTGTCCACTGCTGCCCTCTGCCATGGGGCAGCGGGGTCTGGGGTCGGTGCTGCTGGCTGCCACTAGGATACAGCATGTGCCAAGCAGGGGCGAAGCAAGCATGGCCAGGTCATGCTGTGGAGCTGGGCAGGGCGTATGGGGTCTGCGTATGGCAGGGGGGCAAGGAGGGGTGAGTCCCATGGGCTGGACACCCATGTGTGCTAAAGCAGTGCCTTTGCCCTGCTCCTGGGTGCCCCATGTGAGGTAGAGCATCCTTACCGTGGCGCCAGCTGGCACCCAGAGCAGCACCACTGCCCTCCAGCATCCACTCGGTGAGGGGGTGGGAAGCTCACCCCGGGGCGCAGGGGAGGCTGGGAGGGCAGGGGTGCAAAATCCCATCCCCATGCAGCTGCCGGTGCCGATGCCAGTGCCCCACCATGGGACTGGCCCACACCCTAGCCCCATGCAATAGCAGCAGGAGCCCTGCAGCTCACCACTGAGCCCCTCTGTGGCAAAACCTTCTCAACCACGGTGTGCCAGGGCCAATGTGACCGCCTGGGCGCTGCTGGGGTCCACATCCTTGACACAAAGCACTGGCAGGGCTTGGTGTGGTTGCTTTGTGGAGGATGTGAGGTGGCGGAAGCCAGGAGGGCAGCCTGGACCCCCAGTTTGCTCGGGGGAGCCAGGCAGGGGCCACAGCACCTGCAAAGCCCGAGGGAGTGGGTCTGATGGCCCCTGCCTTCAGGCAAACAGAGAGAGTTGAGAGAGGAAAGCAAGCCCGAGTTCAGACAGGCGCATGGCCCCACAGGGTCCACCGCCAGCAGGGGCTCTTGTAAAGAGACATGGTCAAGGGGCTCCGTGCTGCCCATGGCTCAGCCCCCCCATGGCCCCGGCCGAGCCACTCACACTAGCAAACACCACACAACGCAAGCGCTGCGGGCCGGGGCGGGAGCCAAAGGGAGGAGAGCGGCAGCGGCCACCGCTGCCAGGGTCTCCCCTTCCCAGCCCAGTCACGCGCTGCCTCTGGGCTGCTCGCACTGGGGGCCGGAGCTGGGGGTCCCAGCCATGGCGGCTCCGGCTACTGCAGGCAGCCAGCCCTGCCGCTCTCTCCTGACCCAGGTTTGGAGGCTGCCGGGGCCTCCCCCATTTCTGCAGCTCTCTGGGAGCTCTTGGGGCTCACGGCAGCCTTGCGGGTACCCTGGGGACTCGCCAGCCCCTTCTTCTGGAGCTGGGGGCTGGACTGGGCAGATTTCCGACCCATGGAGGGGCTCTTGGAGCCCTTGGGCTTGGCTGGCTCCAACGTCTTCAGGCCCAGGATGCTGCAGTAATGGTTACACTGGTGAGCAGCCACAAATTGCTCCAGCAGGGAAGGGAAGCAGCTTTCCTTCAGCCCCTGGTACCTGCCAACACAGCCATCCTCAGCCCCTGCTTCGCACCAGGAGACGTCCTGCTGGAGCAGGGAGCCAAGGACGGAGCCTGGCTGTGCTCACCACTATGGCCCTTTGCCACCCGAGTGGCAGAGCTGGACAGCTGGGGCCACCCTGGAACAGCAGCTCAGGGTCACTCACCCTTTCAGGTTGGTGGCAATCCGCACGTTGGTCATCTTCCAGCCCACTCCTGTAATGAAAGGGAGGACAATCAGCCTCAGCCCAGAGAGGGGCGGGCACTGGCACCAAGTGCCGGTCATCGCCCTGGGAGCTGGGCTCCATGGCTTATGGGGAAAGAGGCAGGAGGGCAAGACTGGGGCTTTTCCTCCTCCTTTCACAGGCCAAGAGGGTGGCAAAGGGCCCCAGGAATCAGATGGGAGATCCCTTTACCTTCCATGTCAGTCACGAGGATGTTTCCATTTGTCCACTGGTAGACCCAATGCTGGAAGGTGCAGCACTTGAGCACAACCTCTGAGGTGCCTCGTGCCACCAAGGTGCCGTCTCGCTCGGTGACACAGTACTGCTCGCAGGGCCCACCCAGGTCCTCCTCCATAGTGGCATATGGGATGTTGTTGGCCGGTCGGTAAATCAGGTACAGAGGAATTATCCTGTGTCGGGGGCGCACAGATGGGGTCAGCACCTGGTGAGCTCTCCCACCACAGCAAGTGGAGATTCACACCGCGGTCTGCAACCCTGGCTTTTGCCTTCCGTTTGAGGGTGGGAGAAGAGTGCGCTGCCCTTTGGGATGTCCCCAGCACCCAGGGGGAACCCTCCCACCATCCCCCAGGATGCTCCGCCGGGATGCCAAGACAGTGGAGCCACAGCACCTCACTTACTCGGGCACTGCTCCAAAATCAGGGATGGCTCGTGCCTCAGCAGCAAAGATCTTGCAGTACTCACGGCTGGAGTTCTGGATTTTACATTCCTGGAGATGCAAACAGAAGAGTCAGGGGCCTGTCCTGCCTTGCACCACCGCCTGGGACCCCCCACCCAAGACCACTACCAGTTGTTTTGCTGTCCTGGTGGTCAAAGGACAAGCAAGGGGAAAGCTCTGAGCAGCTCCATGTTGCTCAGAGGGAAGAGCTGAAGCCAAGAACAACAAGGACATCACCAGCCTGCTGCAACACGGCCTGACCCCTCTGGAGCATTCAGAAAGTGGAAGGAAATAAAGGAAGCGGGCACAGAGCTGGGGGCCATGGCACAGACCAGGGGGGAAGGTGTGGGGGACACAGGTGGATGGTGCCCCATGAGGATGCCTACCTGGATGGTGATATCATAGTTCTTCTCAATGAGGCTGTTCTCATTCTTGGTCCCAAAGACAATGAAATTGTGCACTTTGATGACGCAGGTGCGGCCGGACTCAAAGACAGGCTCCAGGCCGTAGATGGCTCTGGCACGGCAGGCTTTGCGCAGGAAACCGGCACCGACTTCCACATCCTCGCTCACCACGCGCCCGAAGAGCTTATCCCCCCAGTAGCCTGCATCAGCCAAACCCTTTGCGAACACCATGGGCGTCATCTCAATCTCCTCTCCAACTGGCGGAGGGAAGAGCTGGTGAGGGGGGACAAGGCGGGCACGTCCTGCCCCTGCCATGGGGCTGCCTGCCCCCAGCGCAGCAAGGGGCACCAGTTGCAGCTCATTGGCACGTGGCCCTTACCTTCGATCTCCTCCCGCAAAATAAATCCTGACAGCACTAGAGGAGAGAGAAAGCAAAGAGGTGTCAAGGTCCTGCCCCGTGCACTTCCACACCAAGGGACGGCAAGGAGGATGGTGTGAATCGCTCATAAATTAGCTCATGGAGGCAGATGCACCTCGCAGAGGTGGTGTTATGGGGCGTGCAAGGCTCCCCCTCCTGGCACCAAGCCCTCTCCGCAGTTCACCATGCAGCCCCACAGCTGGGAGAGTGCCCAGGCTGCTGAGGGCTCCTCACCTTCTGGGCTGAGCAGAAAATCGGTGGAGTCAGTGCCGTACTCGTTGCTGATCACACAGCGGTAGACCCCGCAGTCCTTCTGGGATGCCTGCACGACAGCCAAGGCTGCCTGGCCCTCGTCGCCAGCGCTGGAAGAAACCGGAGCGTGGCCTCAGCCCTGCGTGAGGTCTGGGGGCACACGGGAGCCCCGTCGCAGGCACTGCAGGTGGGCACCATACTGCCCTTGCAGGGCTGGAAGAGGGCTACAGAGGAAGCCAGCCCCAGGCCATTCCAGCTGCTCCCCTGGCACCTCAGGGCACCAGAAGTCCTGCTCTGCAGTCTGTACTCACAGAGACGCTTGTCCTCCAGGCAAGCCCTGTGAAATCTGGCCAGGACTGGGCTACACACCGATAAAGGTACTTGCCTCGGAGTGTGGCTGGGAGAGGGCTGTGCTTGGACTAATAGACCCGCACCCGGATGGGACGGCTGGAAGCCAAACAGCCACAGAGGTGTGCAGCATCATTTTCGGCTGTTCACAAGTGAGGGCAGACACCAGTCCCCATCCCGCAGCCTGTCCCCCTCCAAGGGACCGGCAAAGGACAAGCTATTTATCAGCAGACTGCCGGTCTTCTCCAGCCGGCAGCACCAAGCTTTGGGCTGGCAGTTCCTCTGGCCAAGGCAGACGGGTCTCCACAAGAACCAAAGGCCTGTTTCTGCCCTGCTCGGCCAGCGTGAACCAGCAAGGGGATGGCAGACCACAGAGGGAAGAGGTGAGACCCTCGTCCTGAGAGCCACTGGCTCAGCAGACTCTGCTCTGGACAGCTAGAAGGCGATGGCCGCTCCTGGTTCATCTGCCCCAGTTCAGATTTCTGCCGTAGATCATTTCTGCCCCAGAAGCACCTCTTTCTGCCTGCTCATTAGAAAGGGAGCTTGAGGGAGGCTCAAAGGCATCAGACAAAGCCTGTCCAATGTGGATGATGTTCCCACACAAGCTCCCCTGGGAATGAAGGAGCATCCAGGATACAACAAGCCGCCCAGCCGCCCGCACACGCTCGCCCTGTGCAAGGGCAGTGCCAAGGGACAGAGAGGGCACAGCCAGAGCTGCTTTTTCCCTATTGGTGCCTGCATGGAAGTGCCTGCTCGGGTGCAGCGTGCAGACCCTCCCAGCACAGCTGCCACCCTCCTGTGTGTCACTTGGGGTCCCAGTTTGGCAGCTCACACCCAGATCTCAAACTCTGAGATGGGCACAGCACCTTCCCTGCCCTCCCCGAGGTTCAGGTTCAGCCCCTGCCCTCCCGAGGGCTCTGCTATGCAAAGCATCAGCCCTTAAGCCAGGCTCCATCTGGAGCATCAATAGGACAAATTTGGCAGCAACTGGGTGATCCCTCCCTCCTCAGGTACTGAGAAGATAAAGTTCATAACAGACCGTGCCATGCAACGAGCTGCCAGTAGACGCCATGACCATGCCATGCAACTTCACCCCAGCAAACGCAAGGAGCTAGATTTAAGACACAAACCCAGGGCTACATGCAAGGACTACAACAAAGCGGAGCTGGCAGGTTACCTCCTTTGGGCTTCTGCTACAGGGGTCTCGTCCTTGTACCACATCAGCTTAGAATCACTCAAAATATTGAAGAACTGGCACCAAAGTTTCAGGTTTCCTGATGCATCGGAAAATTGTTCTGCCCTGATCTTACGAATCACCTGTGGAGCTAAGGACAGGGTGCAAAGAGATCGGTGGTGAGACACACAGCGCTAGCTACAGCTCCGGGGACAGGCCAGCCCACCCCAGTGCCACCGCTCGGGGCTCCGGTGTTGGGTATCACACCTATGTCAGCACAGACTGGGATAGCACCACCTTCCCAGGGAAGGTCTCGGAGCTCCGCCCGGATAAATACGGTGGGATACAAGTGGCACAAATTCATTCAACAGCACAGCACTGCAATACCTAGCGCGGCTTGGCCAGAGGCAATGCAGAAAAGCACTGTCCGAGGTCGGAGGAGACATTTATCTCCTGACGCAGGGGTTTGTCAGGGTTACCTGTACTTCTGCCAGTGCTGATTCCTGTGAGGGTATCACCTGGCTCCTGCAAGCGCTGCCACACTGGGATCATGCCTTTTCTAATTCGATGCCGCGAGGGATCAAATTAGCATTGACCATGGCAGTGGAAAAGGAGCATGCACCCTGCTGATGCCCGCTGGGCTCCCAACCAGCGTGAGGCGTGGTGAGGACCAGGGCATGCGGACCGAGAACAAGAGCATTATACGATTTCTTTGGCCAGGGAAGTCCAGGCCGTGGAGACAGCCAGCCTCCTGCCTTCCTCTGCTCTCCCTGCGCTCAGGAAGAAGTCGAGGCAGACGTTTGGCTTTTGCATGGCCAAAGGGCAACGCTGAAAACCCTGCAAATGTGCAAAACGTGTGGGGCCCCAGCTGACTATCACCAGTTCAGTTGGCCAGGCTCCCTTCGTAGGCGACAAGGGAACATGCTCCATGGGAATTGCCTCCTCCCTTACCTTTAAATGGGTTATTTGCTTTCTTGGACTCTGCTGGCTGTGCTTCTGGCTTAGCATCTTCAGGGACCTCATGCTCACCACTGCTGTCACCTGCGGGCTCCTCATACAACTTAGGAACCTCCAATGTGGCCATCTTCCTGGAGAGGGTTGGCGAGCGCTGCTCTGCAGGAGAGGACGGAGCCAGGGCAGGCGACTGCAAGAGGGCCGCATTCTTCCTGGATTGCCGTGGTGAAACAGTAGGACTTCTCACATGCCCTAGGCTCTCTGGGGTTGCCTCCTCTTCCTCTCCTATCTGCTTGTTTTTTGGCAGGTATATTTTGCGCCGGGCCCCGGAAGCAAGCTCCTCTGGTGTGGCACAGGGTAGCATTGCCAGAGGGTCCCCAGGGCTCTCTTTTTCAGGGCTCACTGGAGGCAAATCAGAAATATTACTAGGAGGCTGCCCTGCTCCTGCTGCTGCCATACTGCCCACCACGATGGAGGGCACAGAGAGCTGGAGTGGCCCCTCCACCTCAGGAGCGACCCGGGCACGTCTCTTTGGTGGCACAGGCCTGCAAGCCAGCATCTCCTGGCTGGTAACAAATTCCTCGTTAATCATGCCCGTGATCCGCCTGGAGGTCCGGGGGGTCAGAGGCAAGTTCTCTGCTGTCTGGAAGAGCTGATTGTTTTGTACCTTTTCCAAAACTCGCCTTGAGGTGCTGGGGCTCAGGCCTGCAATGCCTATCTCTGGGAGTATGGCTTGCTCCGCATCAGGCTGCTCCTTGCCTCTGCGCTCAGTGTCTTCCTTTGTGGCATCCTCACTGCTATCTGACATTTTTAAAAGCAGCAGCAGATAGCTCTTCAAGGAGGAAACAAGAGTTTTGTGCTGCATCTTCTCCTCCAAAGACATCTCCTGAGACCTCTCGGGGCTAGGCAGGACCAGTGATATTGGTGGGTGAACCTCAGCATCTCCTTCAAAAGTGCCTGAAGGTGCTGCCAGCTCCTGGCGTGGAACTGTGGCTGTTTGCTCTCCTCCTTCCTTCCCCTGAGGTCCCACAGGCACTGGTTTGGCGCTCTCCTCCCCTAACGTGCCGGCTGAAACCTTCTCTTGTGGGGCAGATCCATATGCCTTTTTCATTTCCCTCTCTCTGCTCGCAGGAGGCAGCAGCTGGGCTCCAGACAGGACCTCTCCTGCCGTGGCCTCCATCCCTGGGGTGCCAGGAGCTGCAAGCGGTGGCTCCTGAGCCACTGATGTCCCCACTGTGGGAGCAGGAACCAGCTCTTCCTTGGCAAGTCGAACTGAAGCAGGAGCTGGCGTTTCAGTCTCCCCGTGTCCCAAAGGCGTCCCTCCAGCCTCCCTGTGCGCAGCCCCAGGAGATGGCTCTGCTGCACCACTCCCTCCTGACTCTGCACTGGGACGGCTCCCAGACAGTTCTGCTCCTGCCTCCTTACTCCTCCCATCCTTGGCTGCTGCCTGGTGTGGGATTTGCTCAAGAGAAGTGTTTTCTCCAGGCTCTGGAGGACTCGATTCCTTTAGCAATGGCTCTTCCTCCCCTTGGCTTTTGTCCTCTTGATTTAACAGTCCTTGCTGGCTCGCTCTGCCCCCAGGAGCATGGGAATGTCCTTCTGCCTGCTTCCTAGAGGGAGGGTGCTCCTCACCGGACTGCACCTGCTCTGGAGAAGGTGCTGACAGCTTTGGTGGCTCCTGTGGCCTCAGCCGAGGATTCGTCCTTTTCCCACCCACCCTGGTCTCCTGGCAGACCAGCTTCTCTTTCCTGAGCTCCTCTAACTTATTGGCTTGCTGACCGGTCTCTGTAGTTGGACCAGACACGGGACGTTTTAGGTCAATAGTGGGCTGTCCCACTGTTGCTGCAACCTAGCCAAAAAAAACAGAAAATAGAAAATTAGCATAGTTTTACTGCCTGGGACCGCTCACTGGTGCTTGTGGTCCACCTGTACCATATGGCACTGCCCAGCTCCTCCTTGGATCATGAGAATTAACCTGGTATCGCTGACACTTACTCTTCCAGGGCCTCCTGACTCCACCATCGCCCCAGTGGGTCACACAGCCCCCTGTCATGCCACACAAAACGTTTTTTTCTTGTAATCAGCTCCACCTCTTCTGCCTTTCAGTGCCATGGCTGTGCACAGCAGCGGGAGATTTGCCTCTCTAAAACATCCAATGGTTTTTGATTCAACCTCCTCTGACATGGCATCTCCCCAAGGAGCAAAACTGTCCCATTTTCACCAGCCATTGCCAAGACCTTGTATAATTTCCTTGCTTTCTTTTAAGACTCGGTACTCCCCCTACACTACATCTGCAATCTCCACTCTGCGACAGGGCCATCAGCATGTTGCACCCTATCTGGATACGGCCGCCCAAATGATTTATAGCGAAACCGTACACCGTGACGTTATCTGCGCTATCCAACCATCCTGTTTCTTTGACATTCAGGAGGCTCAAATGTTTCCGACTGCAGCTGCACACCAGCGGGCACTTCAGCAAGTGGCCCGCTGTGACAGCTGAGCTTGATCCCGAGAAGATCTGGTGAAATCCCCCAGCCAAGGGGCACTGTCTATTTTTGTAGGATAAGGCTTGGGGAAGGCAGCGACACTGCCGATAAAGGCTGTGCCTGGCTGATGCTCAGCCAGCAACATCAGGACAACCGCAGGGGAACAGGGCAAACCTGCAGACAACAGGCTCCCCTTCCATCCCAGAGGGTTTTCTCCTGAGGTCTATGAGCTTTAAGCCTCCAAAACGAGGTCTGTGGGAAAGGAGGGCTGTCGCACTTAGCCTTTCCATTTTGTGCCACACCGGCTTTGTTTCAACACTTGGAAAAGCCGGGAAGGGCAATGCCTGTCTCTCAGCAAGCCCTTCCCCAAGCAATTCTTGTGACAACATGAGTATCAGAGGACTGGGGTGGGAGGGGCAGCACTGGGGGGGCCATTCCTGCACACAGAATTCAAGTCTGCTTCCTTGGTAGAGTCCAGGGGATGCCAAAGGCCAGGCAGGTTTCTGTCTCTGCACACAGGGCATGCAGAAATAGGGACCCAGTTTACAGGGTTGCAAAGGCACCCCAAAGTGCCGCACATCCCTACTGCTGCTCCCCTACAGCCACGTCCACAGCCTGCTTCGATGGGCCGAGCGTCACAACACAGCACCCCCGTGCTCAAGCTTAAAAGGTTTTATTTTAAGAGACAGGCGAGCTTCACACAGTGAAACCCCCTGGGTTTTACCCCAGTAATTGGTCCTCCATGGCACAGAGAGGGATGGGAATGAACACAGCCCAGTCTCACCACAGGGTCAGCCCTGGTCCCTCCGCTCGGGGGCTGAGCGCCCAAGGGGGCTGGGGATGGACCGGGTTCACAGACGGATGCACAGAGGCGGCTCTAGGCAATGGGGCTGGAGGGGACTTGGGAGAAATGTGCTTATCATGGGTGCACGAACTAAAGCTTATTCAGAAAAGCTTTCTGGGAGCTTTTCAGGAAAGTGTCTGTCTGTAAGTAATCGTTATAAACACCCAAACTAGGGGCACATAGAAGAAATACAATAAAATTATCAAAGTTAGGCAAGAGCAATCATCACGCAAACCCAGCTTCTTCTCTGCTCTTGTGCATGAGGATGTTCAGAGGTCTGGCATTTTGCAAAGCCCTTCTGCTATGGATAAATCCAGCTCAAAAGAGAAGTCCCGATCGTGAGGCCCAGCTAGTTGCCAAGGCCAGGAAAACACTCGTGCTACGACCCTGTCTTGTTTAAGGGAAAGATTAAAAAAGAAAAAGACAAGCAACCCGTGTCCTGGGGGATGAAAATATCCTCAAACACATCCGGACGCAGCCTTAAAGGGCTTGAAAATAGCTTATTTGGTCACACAAAAGCCTGAGCACTTTCCCCGGCATCACTGCCAAGCTGAAGCATTCAGATGCAAATGAAAAGCGTTGCCTTTTATCTGCTCAAAGGCGCACCAGCTGGTGAGTTACAGGTTTCCCTCTATGATCGGGTTTCTGAAGAGGAAAACACCTGACAGTGGTCAGAGGCTCAGGGATGACAGCCCAAGCCTGGCTGCTACATACCAACACTTTCCACCCTCCTTAAGAGCAGGAAGCGTAAAAATGAGTGGAGAGGGGGAAAACGAATGGCTTTGCCACTGGCCCGCAGGCACCGCAGTGATTTCTGCAACAATATATGGTGGGTAAGGTTAGAGATGGGTTCAGGGCAGGCACTGCAGCAGGGCCAGGACCCAGACGCTGGCTTCAGGACCCTGAATTTTAGAAAAGCAAACTTCCAGCTCCTCAAGGAGATAGTCAGAAGGACTCCCTGGGAAATGGTCCTCAGGGACAGGGGAACAGAACAGAGCTGGCAGATCTTTAAGGATGTGATCCTCAGAGCACAAGAGCTCTCGATCCCTAGGTGTAAGAAATTGGGCAAAGAAGGGAAGAGACCAGCATGGCTGAGACGAGAGATGCTGGTCAAACTAAGGAGGAAGAGGGAACTGCCCAGGCAGTGGAAGCAGGGACAGGCATCCTGGGAAGAGTATAGGGACGCGGTCCGGTTGTGTAGGAATGGAGTCAGGAAGGCCAAGGCGCAGCTGGAGCTAAACTTGGCTAGGGATGCAAAGAATAATAAGAAGGGTTTCTACAGGTATGTCAGCTGGAAAAGGATGGTTAAAGAAAGTGTAACCCCGCTGATGAGCGAGACCGGCAAGCTGGTAACAGCAGATGAGGAGAAGGCTGAGGTACTCAACAACTTTTTTGCCTCAGTCTTCACTGGCAACCTCTCTCCTCACCCCTCCTGAATTGATGGATGGCACGAGGGGGACCGGGAGGGCATAACCCCTCCTGCTGTAGGAGAAGATCAGGTTCATGACCACCTGAGGAACCTGAACACACATAAGTCCATGGGACCTGATGAGATGCATCCCAGAGTCCTGAGGGAATTGGCCGATGTAGTCGCCAAGCCACTCTCCATGGTATTTGAAAAGTCATGGCAGTCAGGCAAAGTCCCTGGGGACTGGAAGAAGGGAAACATTGTGCCCATTTTCAAAAAGGGTAGAAAGGAAGACCCCGGGAACTACCGACCTGTCAGCCTCACCTCTGTGCCTGGGAAGATCATGGAACAGATCCTCCTAGAAGCTATGCTAAGGCACATGGAGGCCAGGGAGATAATTCAAGATAGCCAGCATAGCTTCACCAAGGGCAAGTCCTGCCTGACGAACCTAGTGACTTTCTATGATGGTGTGACAACAACAGTGGACAAAGGAAAACCGATGGATGTCATCTATCTGGACTTCTGCAAAGCCTTTGACATGGTCCCCCACAACATCCTTCTCTCTAAATTGGAGAGCTATGGATTTGATGGGTGGACTGTTTGGTGGATAAGGAACTGGCTGGATGGTCACATCCAGAGGGTAGTGGTCAATGGCTCGATGTCCAGATGGAGACCGGTGACGAGTGGTGTCCCTCAGGGGTATGTACTGGGACCGGTGCTGTTTAACGTTTTCATCAATGACTTGGACAGCAAGATCGAGTGCACCCTCAGCAAGTTTGCGGATGATACCAAACTGAGTGGTGCGGTTGACCCACCAGAAGGACGGGATGTCATCCAAAGAGACCTGGACAGGCTGGAGAGGTGGGCCTGTGTGAACCTCATGAGGTTCAACAAGGCCAAGTGCAAGGTCCTACACCTGGGTTGGGGTAGCCCCCAGTATCAATACAGGCTGGGGGAAGAAAGGATGGAGAGCAGCCCTGCCAAGAGGGACTTGGGGGTGCTGGTGGATGAAAAGCTGGACATGAGCCGGCAATGTGCGCTGGCAGCCCAGAAGGCCAACCGTACCCTGGGCTGCATCAGGAGAAGCGTGGCCAGCAGGTCGAGGGAGGGGATTCTGCCACTCTACTCTGCTCTGGTGAGACCTGACCTAGAGTACTGCGTCCAGCTCTGGAGCCCTCAGCACAAGAAAGACATGGAACTGTTGGAGCGGGTCCAGAGGAGGGCTACAAAAATGATCCAAGGGTTGGAGCACCTCTCCTAGGAGGACAGCATGAGAGAGTTGGGGTTGTTCAGCCTGGAGAAGAGAAGGCTGCGGGGAGACCTGATTGCAGCCTTTCAGTACCTAAAGGGGGCCTATAGGAAAGATGGGGAAGGTCTTTTTAGTAGGGCCAGCTGTGTCAGGACAAGGGGTAATGGTTTTAAACTAAACCAGGGTAGGTTTAGACTAGATATAAGGAAGAAATTCTTTACAATGAGGATGGTAAAACACTGGGACAGGTTGCCCAGAGAGGTAGTGGAGGCCCCATCCCTGGAAACATTCAAGGCCAGGTTGGATGGGGCTGTGAGCAACCTAATCTAGTCAGCAGTGTCCCTGCTTACTGCAGGGCGGTTGGACTAGATGACCCCTAGGGGTCCCTTCCAACCCAAAACATTCTATGATTCTATGATTCACTGGGTAACACGTCCGGTTCCTTACCAGCCAACGGTGCTCCCACCTACGGCTAAAGAAATCTAGAAGAGGAAGAAAGGGATTTTGTTTTATGCTGTCAGTCCCACTTTCTGCATCCTGCACGTTTCCACATCCTGAAGTATTTGCGTGACCTACTGAGGGAGACGCGCTGCGCCCGGACTGCCTCCTCTGATAGCCTTGGTCTATACTGAAAGCGCGCCCCTACCATAGCTCAAATGCCAAATCCTCTCGGCACCTGCAAATTGGACTCATTGAGAACCTTTTACTGCAGAAGGGGCCATTAAAGAAAAAAAGGATAAAAAAGAAAAAAGACTGGTAGCTTCCAGTCTACTATTTTAATGGAAAATGCTTCAGGTTAAGTGACAAAAATAGAATTTGACAGAGAGATGCAGTGAGGGTCAGGAGCAGGTGCCATGCCTTGGCCCTGCACCTCCACCACAGTGCGCCTTGCCACAGAGTTTTTCCAACAGGGAAGAGCCAAAAAATAGCCCAGATCTACTGTATACACACATTGCACTGTAAACAAAATTCAACACCCTGCCCGGCGGAGCTCGCATGGTGTACCTGGCATGCTGCGCTCATTTGCATGGGGGGCTCATTAAACACCAGCTGAAGCCCAAGCTCAATTGCTAAACCCAACAGATGTCATCAACCTCGGTGCCCGTCCTATGCGCGAGGCAGCCACCCCCAACTATAAATAGCCATTCAGTGTTCCTTGCTTAACTGATTTGGAAATATTTTGTGTGAGGTCAGCCTGCTGATTAAACCAGAGAGCTCACAGCACGCCCCGGGCCAGCCGGAGACCAGCTGCTCGGCCGGAGGGCCCTGACGCACCACGCTTCCACTCACTACCTCATCTGACATCTATTTGCAAATGGGGTGGAAGCTCTGTGGTCTGGGCATACAAAGTCTAGAAAGCCCTTTTTCCTGGGAGCTTTTGCCAGTGGAGACCTCAGCAGCAGATCCCGTGGGGTAGAGGCAGCCTCCCAATGCAGGTGCCACCACACAACCATGCCGCACAAGTTATTTTCTTGTTGCAACCCCTGCATTGGCTGCTTTCTGCCCTAGTTACCTCTGGAGCGATGGCTTTGTTTCCCTCCGACTTCTGTGGGGGGTGCTGGCCTCTCTGTCCCTCGGACGGCACAGGTCCTGCCTCCGACACCTCTGAGGACAACAGAGCATCCTCTGTCTGCCTGCTGACTGCCACGGGCTGCAGGGCAGCCTCCCTCGCAGTCTCTTCCTTGGCTCCCGCCTCCTCCTTCCCTGCCACCGGCTTCACTTCCTTATCAAAATACATCTCTCTCAAAGAGAAGTGCACGTCGCCATTGATTTTAGTGTCTGGGTTCACAGCTTTCCCAGGCTCTTTGATTTCTGGACTGTTTTCCACTTCTTGATCATTCGCTACCCTCAAACGCGCATTCCTGCGTAAGGGGACAGGAGGGGTGAACCTCGGGTTTACAGAGGGGTTGGCCCTGTCTCGCCCACTTTCTTCTCGCTTGGAAACCTCTTGCTTTGCTGCTGGGGGAGCCTCCACCTTCTTTTTCTTTTTAGCTGCAGAGTCCTTTGCCACGGGCTTAGTCGATAGGTCCTCCACCGTCTCGTAGATGTATGCGAGAAAGCTGTTCCCGTTCTCCTCCACACTTTCCAAGGAGGCATCTCCATTGGTGGTCACCTCTGCTTTCAAAGGCACTATCAGTTTGTTTGAAAAGCCCATCATGGCATTGACTGGCTGCTCTGCCAGCTCAGCAATATCCTCATGCAGTCTGGACTGAGAATCGGTGACGTGCACTTTTGCTGCATCCTTTTCCCACGGAGAAGCTCCTGACCGGAGATTCAGATCCCTGGCCAGCCTCCGCTTTCTCTGGAGTCGGTCGGGGCTCATTCCCTGCAACTTCTCCATCTCCACATTTTCTTTCCCTCGTTTCTTGCCCTGTTCTATCTCTCGCAGCTTTTCTTCAGCTTTTCTCTTAATTCTTTCAAACCACTTCTGATGGATTTTGAACTCCGTCATGGTTCCCACTTCCAGCACACCAGAGCAGGTCACGATGCCTTTGTTATTTCTAGCTGAGGCCTGGTAAATGCCTGCATCTTCTTCTCGGCACCTGGAAACCAAAAGCTCTGTGTGAGACCTGCCCGCCCTCCCCAGGCATGCACGCTCTCCCACTTCTTGCTCCAGAGGGGCCAGAAGACGAAGACGAGGCCCTTGGGGTGCCCACAGTAGGTCTGGAGGCCTGGAGCTGGCCTCCCTTGCCAGGCTCTGCCTGTTCTCAGCTCTAACAGATACGCAAGTTGGACATTAAGTCAGTGCCCAGCTCTCTCCTGGGCTGTAACTCTGGTAAGAGAGGGCTGTGATGGAGGAGGAACAGCTAGCACCAGGCTTCCCAATTGTTCTTGGCCACATTCCTCTGCAGGATCTTCTCCGCTCCACTCTTCACAGCCTACGTGACATTTCTGTTCTTCCTCCACCCTACTACCTCACCAAAGCCTTCCCGCCCTACTGCACAGGCACCAGCACAAGCATGTGCGTGCTGTCCCTGCTGTCACCCCTTGGGGACACCCAGCCCATGGAGATCCCTGCTCGAGTGAAAGGTGAGCCAGCCTCTGATGAAAACCTGGAGCACACCTGGAGTTGGAGAAAAGCCCAGGCTAGCAGGATGAGGATGACAGGACCATCAGCCATACCGATATTTTGCACTTTTGGACAGTGCTGCACCCACCTGACACCCCAGATCCAGGACTCAGGGTGCGACAGGTCTCTGCTTGCTGGGGACAGGGTGTGCCTGGGTCTCCACAAACACAGTCCTCATTTAAAGTTAAAAGAAGCTGAATAAAGGAGGCCCTTGGCTCCATCAGTTGAGCGCCAAAGCAGCCCTTTCCTTCCCTGACCTTGCGGTGAGAGCTAGGAAAGGCCCTTCTGGGACAGGGCTGAAGCCCCTTCCCCTCTGTGCCCTTGCTTAGGACGCTCCTATGAACTGTTTCTGCCCTTGTCCTTGCTTGATCCCCTGGACCTGGCATCCTGGAGGCAGCCAGTGCTTTCCCTTCGCTCCCCTTCATCCAGCCCTAATGCTCAGCTCCTCCCCGGTGCAGCCATAGCACACGCTGCTACCAGTGCTGGAAGGCTCTGGAGGGAGGAATTTCTCCTGACCTTCCTCTTGCTTCCGGCATGGCAGCTATCCCTGGATGCAGTAACGGATCTCGTGCTGATGTGATCGGGGAGTCATCAGAGCGAAGAGCTGAAGGGGGAGGGACAGCTGGGAGCATCATGATGGGGAGCAGAAGGGGCCAGCAGGGGTGCTGGGGAGAGGTTGCTGCCAACAGCCAGCTCCTCCGAACACTGAACACACACTCAGAGCTCCCGACACCAAATCCGACCACTCCCCAGCTTCTTTACTCACTTGTACAACTGCAGAGTGTGACGGTTTCCATGACGGAATATCTCATACTTGGGTAAGCCACAGTAGCGGTCCATCTCTTCATCATCCTTGTACCATGTCACCTCTGGCTGCGGGTATCCTGGGGAGGAGATGGATGGCACGTCAGGGCATGAAACATCCCAACCAGTCGCACAGCAAGCCTGCTCTTGTGGGGACAAGGTATTGACAACAAAACCAAGAGCTCCGGCTGAATAGGACACACGTTATTCTGTGCTCACCACGTTCTTTAAATCACACAGCAGAAAAAGTATTGTGAGTGGAAACCTGATGGGCTTATCCAAGTCTTTTATCGCTCCTAGGAGTCATGCTATTTTTGAGAAAAAAATCCCAGCACTTCATTCCTGAACAGAGAGGAGTGGATCACACGACCATCTCCTGTAACACTGGCTGGGAAGAGAAGGTGAGCATACTGTCACTTTTATATCAATAGGCATGTTTTGATGAGGCTGAGGCTAAGGTTAGAAAACAGGCGTTCACCCCTCCATGGAGCTCACAGCATTTCGCTAAGTGTCACAGCCTGTAAGTCGATCCAAAAGTTTCCATTGAACAGAAACAACCTTGATTGCATCACAGCCAGCTTGGTGTCCTACAAATGTCACTTGACAACAGATGTCACCTGCTTTTTCAGTAGAATGACATCATGACGTGTGTGACTGGCTGGCTAGCGGGCTGGGCACGCAGCTACATCCCCCGCTGCCAACCGCAGTGGTGGATCAGCGTGAGCACTCCACACGGGCCAGTGCTAGCTACAGCCGTCATTGCCCATCGACTGCAGTTCTAGCTCAGAATAAGAGATGCTTCCAGGGGAAAACTGCTTGAGCCAGCGGCTGACCTTGGTTCCCGTACTTCACACGGGCCTCCCAGCACAGCCAAGCTGACCCTGAGGGCATGGGATAAAAGTTTCAATGATCATGTCATGCCTCCACTTAAGTCAATGTGCTCAACACTTGTTCAAAGGCCCAAGGTAGATATCTGAAGCTTATCTCCTGCAAATGCCACTGCTGGCTTTCTGTGCTGCCAAAGTGAAGGAGTCTGGCACGCTGCTCACCTCCACCGGTCCCCAAGGGTCTCCCCACCAGCCCCCTGCACCCCCAAATGCAGCGGGGGGTCAGCTCTCATGGACAGCCCCAGCACGGGGCTAGGGAGGGCTCGCCAGTAATATCCCAAAGTGCCCAGACAAAATGGGCCTGAAGCAGAGAGGGGGCAGGGACAAGGCGCTACCTACCTATCCTGGCTACTTCCCAGCCGCCTACCCACTGGTTTCAGGGCTGACCAGGACCCTTTCCACCGCCAGGGTGAGGAGCCCTCTGCTTGCACCAGCCAGAGATGCTGGCAGCCTGCAGCAATGCCTGAGCCCAGCTTATGCTTGCTCCCATGATAGTCCTAGGGCAGGGGCGAAAGACCAGGATCAAAGACTCGTCAGCAGGATTTCAGCCTGCTTTTGGCTGATACAAACGCCTCTGACCAGCAAAGGAGCATATGCCAAATCTCCTCCTCATGTATTGCTTGTTTCCCCCTGCCCCAATCTGCTCTTCTGATGCACTCCCTGTCCCCATCCCTTGCTTGTTGGGGCTCTCCTGTGTCCTCTGGCCCTTGGAGGGACTTAGTCCACTGGAAAGGCATCCATCTTCAGGCTGCGGAGTGAATACATTCCCCTGGGCCAGGGCCGGGGACCCGCCCCATCACTCCTGGCACATCCCCTGCAGCTGCAGCATCTGCAGCTTGTCTGACTGCTGCAACAAGACAGTTTCAAGGGTCCCAGTGGGACGGGGCAGCTGAGCCAAGGGCTCCATTGCCTGGCATTGCAACGCTGCAGGGTGCCAGACGCCCACCCTTGGTGTAAGCACATTGCAAGACAGAGCAGCCATTCATCAGTCAGGTACTTGCCCTCCCAAAACCTGCCACTCCCGCAGACCCCCCCGCCCCGTGCAGCCGGTGGGGGAGGGATTCAGCAGCTGGTCCCCTGCACCCACCGGCAAGTGCCCCACTGCTGCAGCGCCGTGCTGGGCATTCCTGGGGAGGAGGGCCAGCACTTGCTGCACATCTTCAAGCCCAGAAGTAGTTTTCCGGGAAGCACATCTTCAGCACAGGGGCCTGCCACTGCAGGACCCAGGAGACTTTTCTGAGCAAGAATTTTATTTTTTTTTTTCATGGAGATTGCCAGGTTTAGTTCAAACTTTATTTTCCCCAAAGCTGTTGAAGTCTGAAAAGTCTTCAAAGCTTTGGTGACCTTATCCAAAACAGGTCTTGCAACAGCTATCCAAAATTACCCAGAGAAGCTCTGTTTAAAGCAACTTTTTTTCATTTGGGGGGGCCAAGTGAGTTAGTCTTCTCCAACTTGGGAAGGTGGAGAGAGTTTAGAACAATGACACACAATCTCCACGATTTTCTGTTTCTGCTCTACACAAGCTATGTGGAGTGGGGGCTTCAGGCAGTTTGGGGAGGAAAAGTCATAGTAAGATCTCATCCTTTCTGGCTTTATGGATTTAAACCTCCCCGTCACCCGAAGACAAGGAGGCTTCCAGTAATGCTGTCAGGAGGGACAGGTACTCACTAAGAGTAGCAGCTCCCCATGCCACCCACCTGCGAGCGGTGCTCATTCTCCATCCCTCTCTTGCCCTGGCTGCCCCAAACCCAGGCATCCTCATCTCCTGCCAGGCTGCTCTCTGCTCCTGTACTCACTGCCCCGTTCCCAAACCCACCCATCCACCCCTCTTGCAGGCCCTGCATGGCTCCAGACAGCCTTCACCCAAGCACTTCACTCTCATCCTTCAGACATTTCTCTAAGAGGGCCACCATGGATGCAGCAAGCCAAACTCCTTCATGCTTATTAAAATCTTCATCTATGAAGCACATGACTGTCTACTTGCTTTACCCCAACTCTCTTCCCAAGCCATGGGCAGAGCCCTCTCCCCTCCGTAGCCCTGCAAGAACACCAGACTGTTTCTGGGCACGTTGCTTTGTCCCCACCCCCTCCGGAGATGTGCTACTCAACACAGTGCCGATGCCCACGTTGACCAAGCACTGGGAGCCAATGCCCATGTTGACCGAGCAAGGGAGAGGTACCAGGCCGGACGCTTCTTCAGCACAAGCACTGACCCATGAAGTAAGTGATGGGACCGACCTCCTGAGCTCACAATTTGGGTAGCCAGGTCAGAGGGGTTGAACCTGCCTAAGGAGGGCTGAAATGACGCTGCAGAGGCAGCTGTACAATGGCAGGCAATAGCTGGTACTGACATATGATGGTCTTGGCTAGATCCAGTCATCACCTCTCCCGGTTGGCCTCATCCCCTAACAAGCAGTCACAGACCCAGGCCCCACATCTGAGCCCCCACATTTCATCAGCCGATACCTCTCCTTCCCAGCCAACGCTACACAGAAATGACTGAAAAGTTGTAAAATCCTTGTAGCAGCACCTCCAATAAGGGCCACCCTCTGAGGAGAAGAGCCCAGTATCCACTCACTGGGAAGGACCTGTCATGACCCTTGAGATCCTGAAGCTCAGACAGACCCACCAAGGAGAACTCTTGGTGCAGACAAGCAGGGCGCGCTCTGCTCTGTAAGCAACTGCACAGTAAATGGAAATGTTCTCATTCCCTTTTTCACACCTCTCAGAGAACAAAGGATGAACTCATTTTGTCTAAAAAAAGAAAACACATCATAACTGATGCAGGATTTGACCCAAAACAATCAAATATAGGGACACAGGTAGTGGGCAGAACTAGGCAACAGGAGGAAAGGAGGGTTTGTGCAAGAGCATCAGGATGTCTCCCTCTGCCTGACTTGTTTTTCTTGCCTGCACCACCCAGCACATTTTGGAGACTGGCTCTTCAAACACTTGCATCTTGCTGCCTTCCTAGGACATGCCCAGCAAGAAACTGCTATTCGCGGATGTGGGACTACCCTGTAGTTGGTCAAGAAGCAGCAAAAAAAATATTAAAATGTTATTGTAGGTCACGTAACCATATTTGGGGCTTGAGAGTCAAAACAGGAGCAGCTGACAGTCTGCCCTTTGCCTCCTGCAAGTCTATGAACCAAAGTGTCCTTGGACTCCAGCCACAGCGGTGGACTGAGCTGGTTCCTCTCTGGTCACTCGCCAGGGATGCAACCACCACTTCCTTTCTCCCCATTATGCCTCCCAGTTGAACGTAAACATCATGGCAGGGGCTGATATCTAAAGTCCTGATCAGACTGGGCAGAGTTCACTTTCCACCTCACACCCCTCTTTCCCAAAGAGATCCTGAGCTGCTAAGGCAGTCCAAAGGACTACATGCAAGAGATGACCATATGACATAGGCGGTCCACAAAAATTCCAAATTTTGTAGGTGTATTGATTTAAGTGCATAAAGACATCCTCCAGTCTAGTTTACCAGGTACAAAAATACTGCGATAGCCTACACACTGAAGATGCTCACTTGACACGTTCCTTTCCTTGAGTAGAAAATGAGACCAGTATCAGGTCAAGTTTCCGATTTGGTGTAATGCAGCAGGTTGTACTACGCAGCACCAGCAGGTCATCCAAAACTGGAAGGCAGCATCCCGCCTACCAAGAGTAAGGGTTGACTGCACAAAGGGGCTACACACTGGGCAGAGAGTGTGTCTGTCTGATTGATACTCTCATTTGGGCACAAGCAGAGGAGTTTGTTCTTTGGCAGCATGTCTCCTGCACAATGTATGGGGAAGAGTTTCTCTAGCTTTTCCAGGAGGGATGCTGGAAAGGACATGGACATGGCATTTACCACGCTTCCGTGGTAGGGCTGACTGAACTCTCTCTCCTCTGGAGAGGAAACTGAGCGTGTTGGCATCACACGTGCCGGGCACTTCCCACCCCACCAGCCATCCAGCCTAATGGTGAACGAGAACTCAGCTGCACAAATGCATCTCTCATCTTGGCAAAGCCCACTTGCAGCCGATGGTATCATGTGGACTTTGTAGGAGATCACATTTGTTAGAGGGAACTGTCAACCTCAGGGTGCAGTCGGTGAAGACTTGAGCCAGCGAGAGAAGCCAGGACTAGGCACTTCAAAAGGGGCTGGGAATCCCAAAAGGGAGAGCAGTGTGACCCCATGTCCTTGCAGCAAGCGGTCATGCTCCGGGCCTGCAGCACCGCTACACTTTCTGGCAAGGGGAGGTGGAAAAGAGAACTCTATCTGCTCTTACTCAGGATTTCCTAGCACATCCAAACTTCACTCATTTTTTGACCTCTGACACTCACGGCTTGCAGAACGGTGAGTTCCGTGCTACCACGCAATATGTCAAGCTCTTCTAATGAATCACTGAGGGGCATGGCTTGGAGGTGTCTCCCTAGCAGCCCACTTTTGGCCTAGAAGCAGGAAGTGGTCTGCCGAAGTTAAGCATCAATAAAATCAATGTATCAGTTGTACCCCTGCAAGTTTGGAAAGTCAGACCTGTAAAACAAGGGAATCTGTATGAGAAGAGCCAAGAATTCAAAGCCGGCAGCTCTCAGAAGGGCTGTCTGTGCTTCCTGGTGCACAGGTTATGTACAGCGTGTTTCTAATGGCAAACTTGGCAATCTTAGGAAAGCCTTGGTCCTTGTGACTAAGAGGCCACTGGAAATATCCCCCTCCTTCCAAAACTTACAAACTTGTTTAATGTCTCTCACTGAGTAACCTGTCAGAATAAATAATATCAGGAAGGATCACGGAGTTGTTAACAAGTACATCCTACAGAAAAAAAGAAAGGACAAAAGCTCATCAGCAAAGGAGCCACTTGCCCTTACACCAATGCACTGCTGTGCCAGATCACCACAACATCTTCTTTTTCAGCCTCCCTCTTCTCCTTTTGGTGGCTGAACCCCTTCCTGCCCAAGGTTAGGCTCACTGGGCAGGAACGGACTTTTATTTCACATGTTGACAAACACAGCAGTTTATCAAAAAGCAGCTGCACTCCAATCATTTACAGCCAGCAAAGGGAGCCCGAGCTGGCTCCAGTACAATAGCCTTAGTCTTCAAAACAGCACATTCCTGAGCTATAGAGTCCAGGATTAGCAGAGATTAGGACAATAAAATGCAGCTGGTCCAAGCAGTAACCGGCATATTCCATTTTCCGGTCTTTAACTTGCCTTGTTTGAGATGTTAGGTTATGCCTTTGCCTCTTTACAATCTCAGGTGTCGTGTGTGTGTGTGTGTGTGTCCCCGCTTAAATTAAAGCTGAAATCATCATGCAATTGCTGAATCTTGGCAGTCTGACAACAGCAAACTTGTTAAGTGTTGCCTTGTTATTGCTTGCTCTACAGTTTAACTAGTGCACGTCCAGCAAGCGAGGCAGGACCCGGTTATTCAATGAAGACACTGTTACCTGTCACTATGCATGTGAATTTAGCATCAGAGTCCTCGGACACAGAACGGGATTTGATAGTGGTTTCAAATAGTGGCTGGGTTTCCTCCGTCAGCTGAGAAATGATTGCGCAGAAGGTGCTCCTGGAAGATTCAAGAAGCATTTCTTAGAGATCAAAGTACTAGAAAAATCAAAGGGTCCCCCTCCTATCTTGTCTCAGAAGTCTTGCTGTAAATGCCCTCCTTTCCTCCTATCATCCCTACCCCAGGCTGTTCACAATTCCAGTCCAGCATCAGGGTATTTGACTGTTTTCTCACTCCTAAGGTGACTCTGTCACTTTAAAGTGTCATTTGCCAGACGTTCCCTTTGTCTTAGCCCTTATGGCCACCAGGGTAATTAATGTCAAGAACCATTTTAGTCCTTGATTACACCAGAGCATTTCTTTGATCAGCCAGCAGGCTCAAAGCAAGGCCCCAATGGAGTCAGCTTCACATTCCCGGTACCGCACCATCAGTGATTCAAGCGTTGTTCTGTTCACTGGGATTTGACTTTATTTGTGAAGACTTCACATTGTCATTCCAGGCCAAGTGTGAACTGAGCGTGCCTTCCAAATACAGCAGCCCTCTTTGAAAGCTTTGAGTTAGGAAAGGCTCCCTGCTGCGGGGACAGCTCACTGAAGGAGACTTTGAGCCTGGCTTGCAGCTTTCTGAGCTCAGGAATTACATGTGAAGCTGACATCCGCTCCCTGTTTAACCTCTCACTGCTGCAGGGAGCCGCTCCCACTACATACGCTGTGAGTTCAGGCACTGACCTCAAAGTTCAGGCTGTGGGACACCCAAATAGCCAGAACTATCCAAACAGTGCAATCTGTGAAGCTCAGAAACAGACCTCAGGTTCTCCAGGCATTTAAGGACTATTCAGTGATAGCAATAAATCAGCGTATTCATACAGCACTGCCAACCCTGCTGGAGCATCACCAAGAGAGGCCACAGAAGATCTGGGCTTTCTTAAATAAAGGAAAATCATTTAATTCCAAGTTGGGTCTTCACTCGGATAGTGCTCTGGCGCTCTTGGAAGGGAAGAGCTTCTTCTTTCATTTTTCCCTCTGCAATTAAAACACTTCACATTTACACTAGGAGAGAGGACCCCAAGATCTCAAGTGCAAGGGTCTTAGGAGAAACAGCAAATATTGCAAGAGAACCGGTAGCTGGCAGCTCTACTTATATCATTTTCAGCAGTGAAAGACATTCCTTGAACAAGTGAGCAGCTTCTAGAGACATGCAAGAGGTGGAACAAACCCCCAAACCATTCCTGACACAGCTCCACCATGAGCAGAAGGGTTCATAGCACGTGGTGAGGGCTCCACGAGGAAGATCCCAGCCTCACAAGCAGCCCCCGGTTTGCAGGCAGGATGCTGGTGCTGCTGCTACTCATGCTCTACCTGCTGAGGAAGCAGACTTGCTCAGGAAAAACAAAAAAACCCTAAACCCACATTTAGCATGAACGTAGCAGGGTCAGGAGCACTGATGGACTCTGCAGCAGGGACTGAACGGCACGCACGGCTGAAGGTGCCGGGATAGCTCCAGCCACAGCAACTGCCTGTTTCATCCACCCAGAAAACTTACCTGGAGGCTGCAGCGCTATGATTTTCACTCTGGCTTCCTGCTAGAATGGGTTTGTAAGAGATGCAGGGAGATGAATCCCCGAGAAACAACTGGGATGCAGCGGGAGCCTTGCCTAGCTCCCAGGCACTTTGTGTTGGGTAAGGGAACAGGACAGGGGCAGCTGGGGCTGTTGCAAACGTGACTCATCCACTGAAGGAGGGTTAAAGCACTGTCCATATCCAAACGCATGTCTGGGATGGGGCGAAAAACAGACGCCACAGCTCAGAGTCTTTTCTGTGGAAACCAGTGGTCCCCAGGAGGCTGGTCCTGGCAAGCAACTCTTCACACAGCTACAGGGCCAGGAACGGGCTGTGGGAGCCAGCAGCTGTTTCAGCCCAGAGAAACCTTTCCATACTCCCAACTCCAGGAGAAAAAACTCCCATTTCCAAAGAGAGAGGCAGACAATCCAGTACCAAGGCAGTTACTTGGGTTTTGATGGCCCCTTCAATACGGATCCCCATCCCTAGACCAGTAAATGCCTTTTACATACATACAAGGAACTTTCCAAGCATCGGTGAACATTTTTTACCCCAGCAGAAGAGCAATCAGATCAGCATCTTAAAAAAAGTGATGTGCACACACACACAGTGACACTCAGGACCAAGTTTAATCCCAGTACCATGCCATCAATATCAGCAGGCAACACCAGGAATAAGTCTGGTCCATTCAGTGCAGATCCCAGAGTAAGGTGAAACAAGAGCAAAGGCTACTGAATGCTTTAGGGAAGCAGCATCACCAGAAGCTGGGGGCTCCACAAGCACAGCAGATGAATCGGAGGAGACTTGCCCAGTGTACGCTTGGCAAGAAGCCCTGGAAGGTCTATTTAATCTTTCAAAGAAACCATTGTATTAATCGTGGGGAGGGGTGGAGGGGTAGCAACTGCAGCACTGTGGGGCTCTCAGCTGACTCGATCCAGCTGCAGCGGAGACTTGTCCAATCCATATTGCTCTCTAAACCAATAATTTGGAGCATTCAAGAAATCTCATACAAGGTGGCAGCTGCTCTTCCTCCAGGCCTTCCTGAAACTTTGTCTTTGTGGCAGAAAAAGCCCTGGAGCCAAGGAAGAGGACACCGGCAATTCAGTAGCCTTTTTACATTAAAGAGGGATTTCCATACAAAAGCAGGGCGGGGGGGGGGGGGGGGGGGGGGGGGGGGGGGGGGGGGGGGGGGTGGGGGTGGGGCGCGGAGAAAGGAGATTTAAGAATCGTGTTCCTCTTTATCATTATTCTCTTTTCCTGACTTTTTGGTTAGCAATCCCACAGCTGTAGGGATGTTCTGGAGGGGCCTTTTCCTCCACCACCATTCCTCTACCTGCTTCTGCAGCAAACCAGTAATGCCAACTGACTTCCAAACGCGTTATTTTGCCAGAGGCAAAGTACAGCCCTACCAGTGCATTTCCATGCAGTCCAAATGAATGAAGATCTTCACAGTAAAGCACAGGATGGCAGGGGGAGAAGAAAATTTCTTCTTTGAAAGTCTTGGGGAAGGCACATGTAATTTTTAATGTCTCTGTATGGAAGTCTCACTTTAATATCAAGAAATAGCTGAACACCCATCCTTTGGCTTAGAAAGGGGAATATTTCTTGCACCTTAACAGGAATTACGATAAACATTCACTTTGCTGTCTGCAGTTCAAGCAAGTGTTAGGGATCCAGTCATGCAGAATAAGGCTGTTTGATCACTTCAGGGCTCTCAATTAATTAGTACCAAAGCATTACAGATTAATCATGTGCAGTCAGCTTCAGCAAAGTGTGTGGTCAGAGCAATTTAATGCAACATCGGTTTACCTTCCTAAACTGGAGGGAGAATATCTGCTGCTTGATAAGCTAAGCAAAAAACAGCATAAAAACCATTAGACAGAGAAGCATGGAAAGGAGCTGAAATAAACAAACAGTTACAGAGACTTATTAATGATGAGCCGTTTTGCACAGGTCAGAGTTCCTATTAAAAGAAGGTACAGCTGCCTTACTCAGGCTGGCAGCCAGGACGAGCAAGCCACATTGTCAATTGAACTCAAAGGCTGTAAAAATGAAATGGTCGTTACTGCAGAGAATAAGTGTCAGGACGTTTATACAAGTAAGTTTCCAAGAAGCAGCACCTGAGCCTTCCATGCACCATCCGCAGCGCTGTGCTCAAAGCAGGCAGCTCCACCCTGGGAGATGTTCGATTAAACAGCAGGCAGGACGCTGCAAGCCCACTCCTCTGCTGGCAAGCAGATGGCCTGAGCTGGTCACCCTCTGCGCTTCCAAGGACAGCTCTTGGGAGAAGCTGAAAACTTTCTGGTCACTATACTTTGCTTTCCAGCATGCCAACCAAATCACTAAGGTCTGGCAAAAAATTAAAATAAAATAAAAGTAGACTTTGCAAGAATCCACAGGTTTTGCTTTCTTTGCAGGAACTTGTTATAACATTAACCAATCCGGAGAATAAAATCAAACACCCAAGTCCTACACAAGGGACACCCAGATGAGCTACTTACCTGCAGCCACCAGCTCTCCCAAAGGAGTGTCTTCAGGGACTCACATTCTAGCCAAAAGGCCATGTTGCCATTTTGTGGCAGCAGCCCCTTGCAGCAGGTTATAGGAAATAACCTCTCAGCATTGACCCTCAGCAGTAGGAGCACCTCCTCAGACCCTGAGCTCACCCACACAGCAATCAGAAGCCTAAAGCTTACTAGGTACCAGCTAGTCAACAGCACATAAGCTCAGTGATTGCATCACACCAAGATACATGTTTAATTACGCCTACGCGATAACCTCACCACATGGCCTCAGAAGTGGCCATAGCGTAGACATCCCCTTTGGGATATAAAAAGTCAGACTCCTGCACCGGTACATGCAGACGGGTCGAACCTTCTCAGCCTGGTGCACCGAAGACCACCATGGAACAGCCACACTTCAGTGCTTTATGACGATGCTAAAGAAGACAGCATAAAGAACCAAGAAGGGTGGATCTCTTCAGGTCTCCAACCCCAATGACAACATCCAGGCTCTGTGCAAATAGCGCAGAAGACAGCAGGACTTCAAGACTTGCCCTAAGAATGACCACGGAGGGTCTCTGAAAACTGCCAGCCATGTAGCACTTCTACCTGTGGAGGCAGAATCTCCGTGCCAATAATAAGTACCAAAGCAGTTCAGCTTGAAGGCCTGACACTTGGCATGAGTAATCACACATTTTCACTGGGAAAAAACCCCAGCACTGTGAAAAGCAAACTGACTCCTCTCCTCCAGATCAGGAAAGCAAAGACAGAAGTTGTTTTAGACAGCTGTCCAGGAGTAGCTTTAGTCAAACAAACATGGGTGGCACTTGCCCTTTTGGCAGCAGTTTCACCCTCTCCACCCCCAGCTGCACGATCCTGATCCTTCCCCAATGCCAACTGCAGCCAAAGGATGAGCAGACCAGGCGTTATCCAGCTGGAAAAATTAAACACAGACCATAACAGGTTGAGGATCAGCCACTCGATCCATCTCGCATGCGCTGTGCTGGCCCAAGGGAGAAGCCAGACAGAGGAGCTTTGTCTTTCCAGCTGAGCCCCACCAGCTGGGGCGTCCCCTGAGCCCCATGTCCTTCCCAGCGCTGCAAGGCACGCCTTTGCCTTTGCATTACCTGCCTTAATGACCAGCACCTCACCTTGTCCTCATCCCTCCCTGCCACCTGAACAGCTTAAAGAGCTCAAGGGCCACCTCCAGCCACTCTCACCCTGCCCTGACCTCCCAGGGGGATGGAGCGTCCTCCTCCCCACAATCCTCCTGAGCACAGCTGCCCCAGGCGATCCCAGGGGCAGCAGCACCGGTGCACCATGCCCCTGTGCTCTGGGCTGCCCCCAGGCAGCTCAGTCCAGCGGGAAGCACAGCACATGGGCATAAGTATGAATTATGTCTCACCTTCCGGCTTTTCCACAGCAAAGGAACCCAAAACCATTTTGCAAGGGAAAAACATCCTTTTGGCCTCAGGAATACTAAGGACGGGGGCATCACTTGAGCAGCCAACAGCAAAGATCCTAAAATGCTTGCTGGAGAACACTAGCGTAGGCATAAGTGTGGCTTTAATCACGGTTTCCTGCATGAGACAAACGGGAAGGTGTCTTGGCTTGGACATAAAGAAAATCATTCAAATAGCAAGAGCCAGAATGAAGAGTGCCTGTGCCACGAACCCTTTGGGCTCAGGAATGTGATCAAACACTGAGCAGCATCAGGACCTTCTTTAATCTCCAGTGCTGAGCATAAAACCTGGGCTTTATTCACCGCACATCCTGAAACACAGTGCTGAATACCGGACTGAGGGCCTCCTAAGGACCCTTGGTATTACCAAAAGAAAAAGGCCATCACTGCAAAGATTAGCTAAAGTTTAACCTCAGTATGCTAAGGAACCAAGCAAAATTTGCTTTACGGACTAGATATTTCAGCCCAGAGAGAGCAAGATCAAATTCTGAATGCCTCAGCCAGAACAGCCCTGCCTGCAGACAGCTGGCATTCCACTTCATCTTAATTCCATTCACAGCATACCCGCACAGAGCTGCAGCAGCCTAACTGCATCAGGCTCTAAACCGAATCTATCCATGTGGAAACCTGGGACTCCTGAGCAAGGCATGGCAGACGCCCCAGCATGCCCAGTCTAATACGCTTTGGGACTGGACTGTGTCCTCAGCTCTCCAGAGACTTGTTAGCACACACAGTAGAGGACTGTGCCAACAGCGTTGGCAGTGGATGTGTCTTCCCCAAGCAAGCTTGGGGCCATTATAGTTGCTGGAAGAAGGCAAACGCTTATCTTATGCCGAGGCACACATCTAATGCAGGTGAATCGAGGTCTAAAGGTGCTGGTTTCTCTCTATAGTAAAGGGGAGCTCAGAGAGGTCTGCTGCAGGCATCTCCGGCATCGGTGGGAGGAAGCCTCCTCAGGTGTCTCACATCTATGAAATGAAGCACAGAACTGCCAACAACACTCAGTTTTGTAATCGTAAAAATATCATTCAAGTGGATGGCCTGGGCTGGTACATCACACCACGGAAGTCAGCTGTTTGAAAAACATAGATGTTAAATCCAGCCCCTTTTCTAAGCTCCCTCATGCAATCACTGCATGAAATTCTCCTCTTTCTGTGTTCGTTCTTCCTGAGATAAAGAAATCTTTCTCCTACCAGCTCATGTCCTTATATGGAAGTCGACAAGAGCTCAGAAGACCTTGAAATAGGCTTCACAGTGGCTCCATCCTCACACGTACAAGTACACAGACTTGGTCTGCAACAGTCATTGCTGTATTTCAGTGCTCTTGCACAGCACAAAAATTGAGCCACACAAACTGTCCAGTGCAGCAAATAAACAGTGAAATGCGTCAATGACAGCAAAGCTGAGACCTCTGAGCTGTGTTCTGACGGAAACCGCGCTGCCCAAAAGCTCCTCAGAAGAGCCCACCAGGAACAGGGCAGCCCTTCCATCCCAGGAGCGGGACAGCGGGCTGGCCCTGGCAAACCCTACAGACACTCCCTCTGGCCGGCATTCCGACCCGTGACATTATTGGACCTGTTTTGCACATGCAGACTTCCAAGTATAAGATTTCATATGAACTTCTCTGCCTCCAAGGTTAATACTACTTGAGACAAACACAAGCCACCCCGAATGTCTTCTCAGCTGTCAGAAGCCAACCATTTTCAGTATTTAAAAGCCAGCAATTAAGCTTTCATGTACATATGGTTATCCTTAAAGCTTCTTTCCTGCCATGTGTCCCGCTTCTTATCAAGCACTTCATGCACACGCAGAACAAGCATGTTTGTGTTCCATATACCATGGCAGTAATTATCAGCAACCCCATGATAAAGCAGCTGCATGTGCTATGGGGCTGTACAAGACACATCATTATTTTACAGGCTGGAAAATGGAGGTATTGAGTCTTTGCTTGTCAAGGTCATAGAATGAATCGATGTCAGAGCTGGAGAAATAGGGCTTTTTTTTTGGCAGGTAATTTATTTTGAGCGGAGATGAACACTGACTTGCATGTAACAATTCAGAGCTAGATTTCCCTAACGGAGAAGGTGGAAAACAATAAATGAAGTCAGATGTTCCTGTATCAGCCTCTGTACCACTCTGAAGGTGGCTCAGATCTGTATGCTTTAACTCTGAGTTATTGCTGCCTTTATTCTCCAAATTAAACTGGTAGCTAGTTGAAAGCCATCAAGGAATGAGAAAGGACAAACAAAAGCAAAGCAGATATTGGACAATGAGACACCCAGGGAAGCTGACATCTTCCTGGTAACACATTGTGCGTAGAAGATTCTTGTGGCTGTGGGTCAGAAAAGCAGCAAGATGAAAATACAGTTGTTGGTAACAGCTCTTCTGCCTTCCTCTTCTTAGACCAGGAGATGCTGTAAAGTGCGAGAGTCAGTGTGAGAGAACGGCCTCATTCACCCCAGACCTTCCTCCCCGTGCTGAAGCAGAGCAAGGACACAGAGGGTTTTAACTCTGTCTCCTGGAAACTGCCTCTGCTGTGGGACGAGAGGAGCCTCATTTGGAGGAGACTGTGCTCTCCCCTCATGCAGTCAGATGGGATCCCAGGCCTGGGAAATGTCTCCATTTATGAGGTTTCCAGAGAAGAGCAGAGATCACGCATGCGATACATTCTGTATTTTAACAGTGGTCCTGACGGGTGCTCTTTGTCCAGCTCCACATCTTGAGCTTCTAGCCTAGGTTATTGGCTCATCAGCCTACATACTCAGCTCTGCTTGACTTTCTAGGAGATATGGACAGGAGGGGCCTGAAAGGGGGCCGAAAAATGCATCTTGGGATTATTATTCACTGTGCACAGCTGGCAAGGAGCCCCACCAACAGGAAAAAGACCCCTCTACCCCAGAGACCCTGGACATGAACCCAACGATGCCTTGGCTTTTACCTTTCAAGTGTGTAGCAGATGTCCCTCCTTTCCAAGTGTGGGATGTTTCTGTCAGACAGGATGGATGCACCTTTGGAAAAGAACCTGGGGGTATGGAAAAGGACCTGGGGGTGTTGGTCAACAGGCGGCTGAATATGAGCCAGCAGTGTACCCAGGTGGCCAAGAGGGCCAAGGGCATCCTGGCTTGTATCAGGACTGGTGTGGCCAGCAGGAGCAGGGCAGTGACCGTGCCCCTGTCCTGGGCACTGGGGAGGCTGCCCCTCAAATGCTGGGTTCAGGGTTGGGCCCCTGACTCCCAGAAGGACACGGAGGGGCTGGAGCATGTCCAGAGAAGGGCAAGGAAGCTGGGGAGGGGTCTGGAGCCCAAGGCTGATAGGGAACGGCTGGGGGCCCTGGAGGTGTTGAGCCTGGAGAAGAGGAGGCTTATCGCTGCCTACAACTGCCTGACAGGAGGGGGGAGCCGGGGGGGGTCGGGCTCTGCTCCCAGGGAACGGGCGATGGGACGAGGGGAAACAGCCTCAAGTTGTGCCAGGGCAGGTTTAGGTTGGACATTGGGAAAAATTCCTTCCCTGCAAGGGCTGTCAGGCCCTGGAAGGGGCTGCCCAGGGCAGGGGTTGAGTCCCCATCCCTGGGGGTATTTAAAGGCTGGGCAGACGAGGTGCTTAGGGCCAGGGTTTAGTGGTGGGATGGCAGGGTTAGGGTAACGGTTGGGCTTGGGGATCTGAAAGGTCTTTTCCAACCTAAACGATTCCGTGATTCTATGAACTCCTTCAGGTGCCACAGCTGGTTTCTTGCCAGGGATTTACACCACTTACTGCCAAAAGCAAGGTCCTGTAAGAAGTCACAGGTACCCAGCTGCTGAAGAGATAACTCCTTTGAACTAAGAAAGCTAAACATGCTTTTCAGGAACTAAGCACTCCTGTGTTTTCAGCTCACTTTATTATAGTAACAGATCTTTCACCTTCACTTGATATTATGTGCAAAGCAAAAGGTACAAGGCTGGGAATGGTTTCTAGCCAGAAAAGCCAGGTGGCAAGGCACTCTCCTGAGCTCAACTGCCACCACAACCAGAGAAGCCATCCAAGAAAAGATCAGAGGCAATGTCACTCTACTCTAAAAATATCTGCATATGATGAAGCTATGACAGCAGACAGATATTTAAGCAAGGAGGCAATGCTGTAATGAGACTGAGGAGCAGACATCTGCATTAGCCAAGAGGTGCAGATCACTTCCAACAGAGGAGTTTGCTTGGGGCTCAGATGAAGGCTCTGCTGTAAGTTTTTACATAAAACTGCATCTCTCTGCATAAGCCCATCTCCAGACTCAGCTAGTTCTTACAGAAGGGACACCTAAAGAGAGGTCTTGAAGTTGTGGCCCATGAGTGCAGCTAAGGTAGACCCTGGGCAGGACTGACAGCTTCTCCTCTCACTTTGCAAAGTAATTACAGTCAAGTGCTTGGAGACATAAGAGTTTTTTTTAAAAAAACCAAACACCTAGCCCAAAATAAGAAAGCCCTGTCAGCTGCCAGGGCAGAAGGCAAGTCACCGTGACCATAAGCTGCTCCTCACGTTGTTTGTTACCAGGTATGTTAAAAGACCAACGAAGGAAAGCCAGTAATCTCTTGTCACCAAGCTACCTGCTCAGAGGGGAGATTCTTCCTAAAGCCCAGTTCCTAAGGGCACAGAAAGGAAATATCCTGAATACTCTGGTTAATAACGGGATGATGTCCTCTCTGCAGCCATTTTCAGCACCTCTATTCTTTTGGCCCCTGCAGCAGCACCTCCGACAAATTCCACAAGTTAAAAAAACCAGGGAAAAAAGCATACCTGTTTCTAAATTAGAAACTTTCAACTTACACATCGTTTTCCTCCTGTAGGATTACAGAGGCCAAGTAAGACGATCTGGACTGTTCTCTACGTGGGTCATGAATGCAAGCATATAGGTGGAACATGTTCCTGAGTCACCCCAGAAGCAGGGATCCCTAACCTCAGTTTCTTTTCATACAGACATTTCCATGCCTGTAGGTACCTCTGTCATGTCACTACACTTTCTATAGCTTTAAAAATGGGTGAAGAGAGCAGGCATTTCTGTTAAACACACTTGACAAACACATGTAAAGACAGAAAAAGAGAAGCCTGAAAAAACCCATGCTTTCTTCAGATTAAAATACCCATTTTTGTTTTCTAACCACCAAAGCAGCCTCTCACCGCAACTCTGCATCTGCATCACTTGTCCCCCACTTTTGTTAGGCCCAAACTCATACGCGTTCTGCATTAAAGAGAACTGCTGAATGTTATCTCCCAGTTCTGCATGTTACCCGTCCTGCTTTTCAAGTTCTCCCAGGCAAGGTCTCCAGATGTTCCTGGATTTAATTAAACTCCTAATTGCTTTCTGAAAGTCTTCCTGCTACACCATTCCACTCACTTGCTCTCCAGAATTGTTATGTTGCATCATTTAATTACAGGACAAAAAGCCCCACTTCATCCAAGCCCTTGCCCTGCATCATAGACGAGAGTTCCACATACCGTGGCTCAAGTCTTCAGTGCTTGCAGGCACACTTAGGGCTGCACAGGGAACGAGACTTTTGCCTTACTCCTCCATTATTCACTGGAGAAACTGGAAGGGGCCATGAACCCAGGGCAAGGCCAGTTTTGCTATTTAGCGAATATTTATTCACTGCTTCTTACAACAGAAGGGGCAGCCACTGAGGTTAACAGGCAAAATGAAACGACCTTGCCACAGGCTTTGACGACTCAGTCCATAAGCAGGCTGAAAAAGGGATTGGACAGCTTGTGGAAAACAGACGCATTGCTGGCTTAAGTGTGGCAGCACGCTTTCCCTTTGCCTGCAAAAGCACTCGGCTCCCATGGACAGCAAGCAGGCTGCGACCACCCACAGCACTGGCCTGACAAGTTCAGGGTGTTCAGGACTCAGACCTTTCCAGACACAGGCTGGATTTACCATGCCCGGACCGCAGCGTCAGCCAAGCCAGAGGACACCGAGGCTCACCACATGCGAGCGCTACATTGCCCTGTGCCTTCCTCAGTGGCCTTGAGCAAAACTTTTGTGATTCAGGGCCGGCAGGACTGACAAACCCTCCTTTATGGCTAAACTGATTAAAGCTGCAATTTGAACATACTCGGGAGGGGAATAAAAAGTCCGCCTACTGGCAACCAAAACACCTCAACATCTTATTTATTAAAGACCCTCTCTGCTTGTGATCCGCAGAATGGGATCATCGGACTCGATTACAGATTTCCTCTCCGTGGCATGGCCTGAGGTCACGGTTTGGTTGTGGACTCTGTATGGGAATTTGTTGGTACTGAAGGTGGCACGGTATGTGGGCAGGCTGCAGTTAGATCACACGCTACAAGCACAAAGGAACTTAACTTCGGCATTGCCCCAGTTTTAACGTCTGACTTCCCGGCAGCACGGTTTTATCTCTTTTGGTCCTGTATTTATTTTTATGAATCTCAGCTTCTTTGAGGCATCAACTCTCGACATGCTGGAAATGGATTATTTATAAGTCATCAGCAGGGAAGAGGCACACTCGTTTTGAGAGCTTTACAGACTGAAGAGCATTCCTAGTGAATTCAAAGTAATGTATAGGCTTTGCTTTGAATGACTAACACAATCACCAACGCCATCGCCTTCGCTGGCATGTTGCCTTATGTTTGCTAACCTCAGCCAGTCTCAGTTAACAACATGTTTATCATAGCTTCTCCCTTGTGAACAAAGCCTTATTCCTAACACGGACCCCCTGCCTAAGGCCATTTCTGACCCAGGAATGCCATTCCCAGGGCTGCTCGGCCCGTATCTACATTGTAGAAATACCTTTCTGGCAATAAGATAAGGCATACGCGCAGTGGGCCCCTTGCTTGGAGCCTGGTGTCGATAACACAAGCGGCTTCACTACAATGGAGTCAGGAAGGTCAGAGCAGTATCCTGCACGCAAGTTTAACTTGAGAGACGCAGAAGCTCATGTCCGTCAGGATTTCACAAGCACGGCCATCGACTTAGCACACCTGCCCTGCTATAAAACGATGTGCAACGCTGACAACCCCTGCCCCGGCAACAACCGCAGGAAAACACAGCCCTTATCTGGGAAGTGAGGGGCTGGCCCACAGCAAACAAGCTGGTTTTGGAAAGCCCAAGCCATCGCTTGGTCTTTCCACCCTGGAGAAGCTCTCCGGGGAGTAAAGGCCCAGGCGGCCACGCTGCTTCCAGCTCAGCCACCACCCCGGTCCGCTCAGGGCCAGGGTATTATTGCCTTATGGCTTGGGACGCTGCTAGCCTCCTTGCCTCCCGCTTCGCTTCGTGCCCCCGCTTCCCCCGCGCTGCTGTCCTCCACCTGCCTTTCAAATGTGGCCCGCAGGCTGCATCCCCATCCCAGGGCCCGGTGGTACCACAGACCCATGGCGGCAGCTGGGCGGGGGGCACCCGGCTGCCGCCAGCCCCTTCCCCGCGGCCCCCTCACCTGTTGCGGGGCCGGATGCCCAGCAGGTAGCTGCGCCGGTCGGGGCGGGAGGCCCAGGCCGCCTTCTCGGCCTCCTCCGCCTCCTCGAGGCTGCCCGTTCCCCGCCCGTAGAGTCCGGCGAGGGCCCGGCGGGGCGAGCCCATGGCGGCGGCCGGGCTGCGGCTGCCCCTGCCCCCGCCGCCGCTGCCCGCCCTGTCAGTCACCGCCGGCATTTATAGCCGCTCCGCACATGCTGCTGTCACTCGGGGGCGGCAGCGGCCTGACGCGGCAGACGCGGCCCGGCCTCCCCGGCGCTGGGGGCCTGGCCTCCCCGGGACCTGGGGTCTTCCCGGGGCCTGGCGGCCCGGCCTCCCCAGGACCTGGGGCCTCGTCAGGGGCTGGGGCCCCGGCCTCCTCCTGCTGCTCCTTCCATCGCCACCAGCTCGACTTCATCTTTTTTTCGGAGAAAGTGTATTTTCTATGTTTTTATAACAACCGCCACACCGCCCGCCTCTATCTGGGGGGATTTCTTGCACCTCGAATATGTCTCAGGATCAGCTAAAACATTCCCCAATTTCTTGCAGGCACAAGGCTCCCACCCTGGCTAGCAGCACAGCTCAGTGCAGTCGTGGCAGTCACATCCTCGCATCGGCCCCGGGAGCATCTTGGGGCAGCCTGGTCTTTATCTGGGGCTGCCCCAGAGAACATCTGTGCAGGTATTTATTCAGCCTCCATGAACAGCACAAAAGAGGGCTATAAAGGGTGGGTACATGTCACAAACTATTATCGGCAGCTATTTAATACCAAATGAAAACATAACGCATAATAAAATTGGATTTATTCTTGTTCCACCTTCGCCTTGCCTGTCAAGCCGTTGTGTCGTGCGCCGCAGGCAAGTTGCTGGTGGTACCGCATCTCTCCGGCATGGGATTGATGGATGGAGCAGATTTGCTGTGGATCAGCTGTCTGCCCACAACCGCAGAGCAGCAATTGCTGCAGAAGTGGGAAGATGATGTCAGAGAGCTTCAGACTAGGGAAAGACAACAGGCTTTGAGCTGATCCTATCCTGGAGAGAGAACAAATGCAGCAGCAGGCAGCGGGGCAGGTGATGGCCTCATGGGTCACTTGGTGCAGGACACCCTGATTCCTCTTCCCCAGCAAATACTGTGATTTGGAAGGTGACTTTGGATAGGGGCTGGCACAGGGGTGTTCACGGACACACACAGTGCATGCATCACCTGTACAGGTATGGGGGCGTGCACAGAAACAGATGGTGTGTGCACCACCTACACATGGGCACAGGGACATGCACAGACACACACACAGTGTGTGCATCGGGCTGATACAACTCAGCCTTGACCCAAGCTGTTCTCGTTACTGGTGTATCACACCTCAGTCCAAATGGAAGGGGTGGTTACAACCTGAGCTGGATCTGCATGTGGAGAAACTGCTGTCCACTGAGAGAATTGCCAAGCCCAGCAGATGGGGGGGGGGGGGGGGGGGGGCGCCGAAGCGGGGAGGGGGGGGGGGGGGGGGGGGGGGGGGGGGGGGGGGGGGGTGGGGATTCAGCCATGCAATCTAGTAGAGCAGTGCTTGCATACGCCACCAGATCCAAAGCCAGGGCCCCCAAGTGAATTCTACTCTCATATAAAGTTTCTTGGATCCTGTGGACCTGTCAGAGTCGGTGTATACTGGCTCAATCATTTGGTTTTTGTGGTTGCAGTAGTTATGATGTGGTCCTAAGCACTCCAAATCTGGATTTATCCAGCTGGTTGACAGTGGCCGGATCAGACTTGTTCCACTCAAGCCCCAGTGAAATGCTTTTCTCAGTTCAGATCTCAGTGCAGTCGTGCATTTGAGCAGTGTTTTGGGAGGATCCTTCTCTCATCTCAGGTGTAGGAGTTTATTTGCTTTTTGCAGGTCACCATGGCAGGCAGTTAAATTATCAGGCACATGAATAGCAGGATTTGTGATACCAGAGAGGATACTTGGTCTTGGCAAATGCAAAGGAGATGGACCTCATAAGGCATTTGGATGTGGTCCTGGGAAATAGAGGGAAAGAGGGTGGTCCCAGAGGGCTGACCGAGGATCATACCTTCACCAGGCAGTAAAATAACAGATGAAATTGCATAAAGTGAATGTAACGTGCTCCATAGGGGAAACAATGATACTCATTTTCCATAGGCAGCAGCGGGCTCTGTGTGGGCTAATGCCATTCAAGGAGTAATCCATCTCAACAGAATTCAGTAGACCTGAAAAAAAACAAACCCCAAACTCACGGAATGGCAGCAAGGACACCCAGAGGTCCAGACTGGCTGCTGCATGAAGAATAACTACATAGACTGGGACTTGTTGGCCTAGAAGGAGCAACTGAGGTGCATATGACCAAGGTACACACAGCTGTGAGGGACAGGGAGAACATCTGGACATGGGGATCGAGGGCACCCTCAGTCAGTTTGCAGATGACACCAAGCTGGGCAGGAGTGTGGATCTGCTGGAGGGGAGGAGGGCTCTGCAGAGGGACCTGGCCAGGCTGTATCCATGGGCCCAGGCCAGTGGGGTTCAACAAGGCCAAGGGCCAGGTCCTGCCCTGGGGTCACAACAACCCCACACAACACTACAGGTGAGGGGAAGAGGGGCTGGGAAGCTGCCCATTGGAAAAGGACCTGGGGGTGTTGGTCAACAGGAGGCTGAATATGAGCCAGCAGTGTGCCCAGGTGGCCAAGAGGGCCAAGGGCATCCTGGCTTGTATCAGGACTGGTGTGGCCAGCAGGAGCAGGGCAGTGACCGTGCCCCTGTCCTGGGCACTGGGGAGGCTGCCCCTCAAATGCTGGGTTCAGGGTTGGGCCCCTGACTCCCAGAAGGACACGGAGGGGCTGGAGCATGTCCAGAGAAGGGCAAGGAAGCTGGGGAGGGGTCTGGAGCCCAAGGCTGATGGGGAACGGCTGGGGGCCCTGGAGGTGTTGAGCCTGGAGAAGAGGAGGCTGAGGGCAGACCTTATCACTGCCTACAACTGCCTGACAGGAGGGGGGAGCCGGGGGGGGTCGGGCTCTGCTCCCAGGGAACGGGCGATGGGACGAGGGGTAATGGCCTCAAGTTGTGCCAGGGCAGGTTTAGGTTGGACATTGGGAAAAATTCCTTCCCTGCAAGGGCTGTCAGGCCCTGGAAGGGGCTGCCCAGGGCAGGGGTCGAGTCCCCATCCCTGGGGGTATTTAAAAGCTGGGCAGATGAGGTGCTTAGAGACAGGGTTTAGTGGTGGGATGGCAGGGTTAGGGTAACGGTTGGGCTTGGTGATCTTAAAGGGCTTTTCCAGCTTCAACGATTCTGTGATTCTAAGATCAGGGGAATCAAGTGAAATTAGCAGGAGGTAAAATCAGAAAAAGGGAGATGCTTCCTCCCTTAACTTGGCACTAAGCTGCTTGCACACAGTGCTGTGGCTGCTTAGTGTCAATGTGGGTTAAGAAACCTCATAGGATAAATCTGTGGAAGGAAAATCTCTCAAGATTTACTCAGGACAAAGATACTACCTTTGGTTCAGGAAGTCTCTGAGCTACAAAAGAATATTAACTGTGCGTGTGCCCTGATTGCATACCCTTCGCTGTGCCCCGGCTGCCGCTTGATGTGGGAGGCAGGTTGGGAAGGACCTGCGGTGGCATCCTGCTGTTGCCATCTCTTTTGCTGAAAGGAGGAGGACTTTCAGGTCCCATGGCTTCAGGAAACCTGAGTTCAACTCCCAGCATGAGAGTTACTTGGTTTTTTACCATCCCACCACCATGAGCCCTATCTCTTGGGGTCTTGATCTGATAGGAGAGAGCCCAGACCATCTCGAGAAGAGTGTCCAGGTGGGTCTCTGTGTTGAGCCTGGAACTGTGTCTGGTTTCAGACTCCCAAATAGAGGAAAGACACTGATAGACTGGAGTGAGTCCAGTGAAGGCCACCAAGATGGTTAAGGGGGCTCATGTGCATGACATAGGAGGAGAGGATGAGAGAAACTGGGTTTAAATCTTCAGGGGAGGGCTAAATGGAGATCTTCACACTTTCTTCAACAGGAAGGTGAAGACCAACCAGGCAGTCACTTCCTAGAGGTGCAGTGACAGACTGAGAGGCAGGTGTCAAGGAGGAAAGTTCTGATTAGATATTGGGAAAAGAAATTGCCCTGTGAGGGGGCTCGAACAGTACAACAGGGTCCTAGAGAGGTGGGTGATCTCCATCCTGGGAGACAGTCAACTGTGGATGGGACAAGGTGCCGCGCAACTGATCAACGTCCTGCTCAGAGTGGGAGGCTGGACCAGAGACCTCCAGCTACCCTAGTCACACTGCAGTTCTGTGCCTCACCCTGGTAGCAGAGGGAAACCTGGGTGGCAAGTGCAGGTTTAGCTCAACTGTGGTGAGACAAAGCCTGTGGTGGTGGTTGATCCTTCCCCCAGGCACATGGCAGATGTCTGTTTTTCTGCCCTTTCAGGCTCTGAACAGTTCTTGCGCCCGTCGCCGTCCTCTCACAGCAACTGCTCTCCCGTCATGTTGTTCACAGAGCGTGACAGTGCCCTCTGCTCCTGTCTCCGCTTGGAAACATGCTCTCTCACCAGCTAGGTTTTGAAGCCTAAGCCAGGTTTCAATCCTTGTTAGCAAAGCTTCCGCCCTCTGCCTGCAAATCCAGAGCTGACTCACAGCAAGAGTGGTGGATGTTTTCTCACTCCTCTCACACGATACCTCCGTCCCTTGCCAGGCCTGCATGCATATCTGTAGGCTCCTCCTTTTCTAAAATCACAGGCTTCTTCCTGCTCTCCAACCTGATGCCAACAAGCTCTCACTTCTGGTTCTTCACCAAATATTCACATGCAGGCTGTGCCAGAGCAGGGCTCTTACAGCACACAGGCCACAGCAGACTTTTTGTCCAGGTATTTAATGGAGGATGCTCTCTCCGAAGCCCAGAGAAGCCATCTGTGGGGAGTGCAGCAACCTCCAGCTGTTTGAAGAGATGCTGCATCAACCAGAAGTGTCGTCTTTAGCTCTGGGAAAGTGCTGGAGTTAATTTAATGATTGTTTTTATTAGCTACCTGCACTGCATTTATAACAGCTCTGCGTCACAGGCATGACACAGCGCTACTGGCACACAGTCAGCTGGAACCTTCATTTGCAATCCATGAATGTGTTTATTTTAAACCGGTGAGGGTGTATTTCCAAATGCTTGTCTGGGCCCTCTAGAAATTAAGAGGAAGGAGGATTTGTGTGATCTCAGACAGCTGGGGAGATGAGCGCAAAGACAGGTCCTATGAGGCTATGCTAAGCACCACCCTCCCTGCATCCAGGAAATGACCAGGCTTTTTCCTACCTTCTTCTTTCCCATCCCTTGTAAGAGAAAAGCAGCAGGTGGAGGCGCAGCCCTCAGCCTTGCTTTGTCTCTCCGACCCTACAGCATGGCTCACCTCTGCGCGAGTGTACTGGGGTGGCGAGGCAAGGTTTTGGTAGTGGGGGGGCTACAGGGGTGGCTTCTGTGAGAAGCTGCCAGAAGCTTCCCCTGTGTCCGACAGAGCCAATGCCAGCCGGCTCCAAAACGGACCTGCCGCTGGCCAAGGATGAGCCCATCAGTAGCAGTGGCAGCACCTCTGGAATAACGTATTTAAGAAGGGAAAAAAGCTGCGCAATTGCAGCCAGAGAGAGGAGGGGGAATATGAAAATACAGCCCTGCAGCCCCCCACGTCAGAGAAGGAGGGCAGGAGGAGCTCCAGGGATCGGAGCAGAGATTTCCCTGCAGCCCCTGGTGCAGCCCATGGTGGGGCAGACTGTCCCCCTGCAGCCCAGGGAGGCCCATGGGAGAGCAGATCTCCCCCTGCAGCCCGGGGAGGACACCACGCCAGAGCAGGGGGATGCCCGAAGGATGCTGTGACGCTGTGGGAAGCCCACACTGGAGCAGGCTCCTGACAGGACCTGTGGCCCCGTGGGGAGAGGAGCCCAGGCTGGGGCAGGTTTGCTGGCTGGGCTGGTGACCCCGCAGGGGGTTTTGCCCATTGACAGTAACTGGTGAGTGATCTCTCCCTGTCCTTATCTCAACCCATGGGCTTTTCATTATATTTTCTCTCCCCTGTCCAGCTGAGGGGGAGTGACAGAGCAGCTTTGATGGGCACCTGGCATGGTCACTCCTCCATGCCTGGATTCCCCAGGGAACCCCAGGGAGGTGATCCATGACTGCTCTCAGCCACGACTGCTTCTCTCCGCCATCCCAGAAACCTGCCTGCAACCTTTCGTGCTGCTGTGGAAGGCACTCGGGAGAGATATCCCTGGTGGTCTTGGCTTCCCTTGGTCAACTTCCATCATTGCTATTGCAAAAACCACAGCTGCAGCCCTGAGGGGAGAGAAATCAGCAGGGGAGCAAGGGTCTCTCTTGCAGCTTCTTCTCCAGATGGTCCCCAGTCCCTATCACTCCTGGCACCACAGGAACCATTGGCTTGGGGAGAAGCCAACCTGGTGGAATTTGCCTGCCCTGGGGCTGGGAATCCATCAGTGGGGCCCATCAAGTCCTGAGCTCAGACCTGCTTCATCCCCATTGGCTTTGTGTCACACTTGGACACTTGAGTAGAGGAACGACAAGAAGCCTCTCTCTGTGCACCCTCCCTCCACTCCATTCGCCATCTCACAGACCTCCAGCTCCTTTCCATGCAGTCCTCCCATCTCTCAAGCAGTGACAAGTCTTGGTTTAGCAAGTCTGATCCTACTTGTCCTAACTTTGTAAATGAAAATCAAGGCGCAGCAGTAACACATCCTGACGCTCACCACCGCCCCGTTTCCCCTGCAGGAGCAGGCTGTCCCCAGCCGTCCCAGTTCTGCCCGTCCCAGAGGCGCTTGTGCAACCTCCGGGCGGGCTGGCCCAGCGCCACTTCCCCCAGGGCCCTCGTGATGCCTGGCCCAGCTGGCCGTGATTTCTCAGAGGAAGCAGCCCTGTGGGTTTCTACCCGCACGGCAGAGCCAGGGCAGCAGAGCTGTGGCTCCACCATGAGCCTTGGGGCTGTGGCCCCCGGCAGAGAGGTGAGGGCAGCTGTGGGGAGCGGGGTGCAAGCAGCTGTGGGGATGGGGATGAGAGTGGCTGTGGGGATGAGGTGAGGACACCCATGGGGAGGGGGAGAGCTGTGGGGTAGGGGTGAGGACACCCATATGGTGGAGGTGACGACACCCGTGGGGAGGGGATGGGGACACCCGTGGGGTGGGGGGTGGAGAGAGCTGTGGGGACGGGGAGAGGAGAGCTGTGGGGATGGTGTGAGGATGCCTGTAGAGATGGGGTGAGGGCACCCGTGGGGTGGGGGTGAGAACACCATGGGGATGGGGTGAGGGCACCCATGGGGATGGGGAGAGCTGTGGGGATGAGGTGAGGGCACCCATGGGGATGGGGATGGGGAGAGCTGTGGGGATGGGGTGAGGGCACCCATGGGGATGGGGATGAGGACACCCGTGGGGAGAGGAGAGGGGTCCCCCGTGGGCAGGGAAGGCAGACACAGCCTTGGTACCCGAGCGACATCCGCCTCCTGCCGCACCCCCGTCGGAGCGGGCCAGGCCGGGCAATGCGGGGCCGGGCCGAGGGACAGCCGCGGCGTCGTTCGGCGCCGCCCCGCGCGGTTTCGCTGTGGGAGCGGGGCGGGCCCGACGGCGCGGAAGTGCGGGGCCGCCGGGGCCTTCCCCGGGCGGCGGGGCGGGCGGCAGGGGGGTGCGGAGCCACGGCTCGGCCCCGCGAGGGGGAAGCCCGGCGAGGCCGCGGCACGGCCAGCCGGAGCACGGAGCCCGGCCTACCCCGCCCCGCGGGCCGCCATGCCCGCGCGCTGCCGCGCCGGCTGAGCGGCGCCGCCGGACGGGCCCGAGCAGCCCCCCGAGCTCCGGGCGCTGCTTCCCGCCTGCCGCAGGTGCTGCTGCTGCGTCCCGGGGAGCGGAGCCGCCGCGGGCCCGGCCGGCGGCCGCGGAGGCCGAGGAGGAGCCGCCGGCGAAGCGATGCAGGAAGGTGAGCGGCCGCCGGGGAGTCGGGCAGCGCGACCTGGGCGACCCCCCGGCCCCGCAGCCCGGAAAGTGCCGTCCCCCATGCTGTTGGGACCCGGGAGACCGCCCCTAGAAGCCTCGCGGCATCCCCGGGGCGCGGGGAGCCGAGCACCCCCGCTTCTCCACATCTCCTTTCCTCCCGGGCCGGGGGGGCCTGGCCACCGTGTGGGAGCGAGCCCCGGGGCTGCGGCCGCCGGGCTGTTTCCATCTCTGCGCCCTGTTTCTCCGCAGCCATTGCCATCACTGAGCAGCCGGTCTCCGCCTCCGTCCCCGTGGGATACTCCTTCACCCTGCGGTGCAGGGCCGAGGGGCGTACGTCGCTGCAGTACCAGTGGTTTTGTCAGCACCAGGTAACGGTGGGGGCAGAGGTGGCCCTGGGTGCGGCACCAGGCTGCGGTGCTCGCAGTGATGGAGCTGGTGGCCCTGTGGGCAGACCTGGTGGGAACCAGGGGGCTGGAAGGAGGGGGGGATAGGACATGTATGCACCCCGAGGGCTTCTGTGGATGGTGGGAGGGGGTGTACAATGGAGAAGCTCCTTCTCCTGCATCCCTGTGGCTGGAGGAGGGGAGGAAACCAGGGATTTGCACATTTCCTGCTCTTGTGAGGGGCCTGCTGTGGCCTTCTGCTACCAGCGATGACGGAGGACTCGCTGCCCACCGCCTGTGTTTTCTCTTTAGTCTGTCTGCTGCCAGATTGCTGGTGCCACCAAGCAAGATTTGCCCATCACTGCACAGCAGACCCAGCTCTACACCTGCAGAATCAATGACCTCTACAAAAATGCCGTCTTCTCTGACTGGGTGAAGGTGGAGGTCCATCAGTGTGTCGCCAGAGGTACGAGCGTGTCCTCTAGCTTTTCTGTATTTTATGCTTTGACCACCCTTGCAACAGCGATCCTGTGCAGTTCCTGGGGCAGTGTGTCCTCCCAGCTTGAAAATCACAACGCAGAAGGGTTGCTCCAGCCACGTGAGCCTGCAGGTCTAAGCCAGACCCCTGCGTCCATCCTGTGGGTGGTTCAGGTCCCAGTAACCCTGGCTGTATGTACCCACTCCTCCTGCTGATCGCTTGCCATGGGTTTCCCAGAGTGTGGAATACCGGGTGCTTGCCTGTTAGCGTCGGGCAAAGGGCCTGGAAGAGTCACTCTGGCTGTTTCAAAGCTGGGCAGAAATAACTCCGGGTGAGGTTGTCCTCAGCAGGTTGACTGCGCCCTTGGCCGGAAAGGGCGAGCGCCAGGTTTGGGAAGCCAGAGGCAGGGCTGTGGCGTGTCATTTACTGTTGCAGGTGTCACCCTCAAGGGTTCCTTGCTTCCAGAGCAGAAAGGTGCAGCAGTGACGTCCTGTGGGATGGCATCTCTTGGTGTGGGTGGAAAAAGCTTGTTTTTCTGGCAGTATGCGCAGAGCCCTATACAGGGGCGGGAAAAATCACTGTTGTTTGCTGTCCTGGCAGAGGGAGGACCAATTCTGTGCCACTGCTTTACAGGACTGCCCCCTCAGCTCTGGCGAGGAGAACCGGTTATCGTCCTCAACCCCACCGAGCAGAGGCTGGAGGTGGGGAAGCCGCTACAGCTGCAGTGTGCTGCCATGGGGGTCCCAGCCCCCAGCTACCAGTGGTACCGGAACGGGAACCTGCTGGAACACCAGAAGAAAAAAAAACTCTGGGTAACAATTGCCTTGGGATAGTTCAGAAACTTTGGCTGAGAAGGTGGGTGATGGGAGAAGCTCACTGCTGGATGGTGAGCGCGGGAGAGCCTCAGAAACCTCGGAGAGACTGCTGAAAACTGTCTTACTGTCATCCTGGGCATGACCGGTGGCAGTCCTTAAGCCTGGCTTGTATCTGCATGTCAGGGCTTGGGCTACTCTGGTCTGTGCGATCAGGTGAGTGCTGGCAGAAAGCAGTCTCTCCATGCCTGTCCTCCCCATCTCTCCAGCCCTTGAGAATCAGCCTCACGCTCGGGTCTGTTTCCCTACCATGTTGCAAGGTTGTGAGAAGGCACTCCATGTCTCACCGCTGTTGCTTTGAGAGCTGGCTGAAGGACTCTGGGTGAAGAGGGAGTACGTTTTCTGGGCTTCTTTCAAAGCTGGGGATGCTTCTCTAAGAAGCAACTGATTCATAGATGTGTTAAGGGCTCTTGGCACATCTCTTGGGCCTTTTTGCAGCAGTGACACAAGAATAGCTATTGTATGGCTGCGAGGGGGACTGCGGCATGATGGAGCCACGGGAGTGCTGTCTGTCTGCAGCAGAGCTAGAGGGAAAAGTGGTTAGTCCCAACAGAAGAGAGTTGGGGAGACAGCAAAAGGCCTGGGTTTGTTTTGGGTCACTGGCTGAATGTAAATCAGTGCTGTCTGCGTGGTGTAAAAAGGCAGATTTCCTTCTGGGGCATCACGTGGAGGTTAACAAAGGCAAGAGATCCAAGCTCTTCTCAGTAGGGGTAGATGATATAGGGGACAGTGGCCTCAGACTGCACTTTTCACAGGGAAGTTCAGGCTGGGGATTGGGAGGAGGTTCTTTGCTTGGAGGAGGGTGGTGCTGCACCGGAGCCAGGAAGGCAGCTAGATCTCTGTCCTTGGAGGTTTTCAGTACTCAACTCAACAAAGCCATGTCCAACCTGATGCAGTGGTGGCTCTCTGAGCAGGAGCCTGGGCTGGAGAACCACAGAGGTCCTTGCCAGCCAGCACTGCTCTGATTCTTGTCCCATGTCAGAAGAGATGGGCAAGTGTTGAAAACTTGCCAGAAGAGAGCGATGGGCATGATCAGAAATGCAGAAAATGTCACAGGCAACCTTCTGATGTTGGGTACACACTGTCCTCCCGGTGTGGCTCCTGGGGCAGAGCATGGCTATGACATAGGGTTTGGGAGCTGCTGGAAAAAGAAGGGAAGGCATTTGGGCAGAGAATTGCGTTCTAGAAGCTGGGGTCAGCAGCAGACCTTTGCGTGTGGCCTTCCTGAGCTTCTTAGAAAGACAGAAGTCATGGGAAGTCTCTTAGCTGTGTGAGGCAAGGAATGAGCTCTCAGTGTACAGCAGGAATAAAGACTTTTTTATTCCAGGAATGCAGGTGCCTTTGGCAGATACCGGCAAGGGGCCACAAACTTTTACCGTAAATAATGTGATTTAACTTTGGATCTGTCTAGATCACCAATGCAAAGGTCAGCGACTCTGGCACATACCTCTGCTGCGCCTCCAATAGCCATGGAGAGCACTGGACCAACGCCGTGGATATTCACATAGGTGAGCGTAACCAACCCACATCTGCTTTGCTGCAAATTGCCTGCTGGTGTGAAAAGTAACTGGAGGGCAGACAGTAATTTAGTGCTCTCACCTGGAAGCACTGGGCTGGTGAACAGGGAGCCCAGTGCCAGCACATTACCCTGTGGCTCAGTCAGTGCAGGGGAAGCTGGGCTCTGGGTCGTGAGATTAGGAGACGTAGGATGCGTGGCTCTGACACTTGCACCTTCCCCCAGCTTGGACGCATCCTGCACGCTTTCATAAAGCAAAAACGATGGGCCACCAGTTTTAAATACTGCTTCTGCAGGGAGCTGAAGGTAAGACACTGTGGAGCAGAGGAGCAACATGGGGCTCTGCAGGGAAGCTCGAGCATCCTGGCAGTCCTGCAGCGGCTGCCACGGGAACAGCCTGCAGAGCGCAGTCTCACACCCTTGATATACTGGAGGTGATGATCTCAGCAGGCATCCATCAGCCCTGTGATAAATAGGATTCCTTGATAATGAGGTTCAGAGTTAGCAAGGGAAGCAGCATCTGTAAAAGAAAAAACCCCAAACTGCAGCATGAGATGTTGCTGGCTCCTGCAGTCTGTCGGAAACCTGCCGCGTTAGAGCAGGTTAAGTGCTCAGACGCTTGCTGCCATTTTCTTACCTGGCTGAAGTGATGGTTTAATAGCTCCCCGGCCAAATCACAGCGGGGTCCTTTGCTAAAACTCATTTGCAGCCTTGCTGAGATGAAGTGATGCACTCAGATGCAGAGAGCTGGAAAGGATGGTGTTTATTTCGGGAAGGTTCAGGCCCCTCAGGCTGGCAGCCCAGGCCTGATGCTGTATGAGCTGATGGATCCGGGGGGAAGATGGGTCCCCAGAGCCTCGGGCATGCTCCACCTTCTGTGTGATGGCCGCTTTGGCCCTCTGCCTTTGCCTGCTGTGAGACAGGAATAGCACGGGCTAGTTTTGCTGGCTCTTTACTCCATCTAGAGATTTTTCTATGCCATAAGCTTCTCATCTTGCCTTTTAGGCTGGCTTTAAAATTGCTCCAGAGTGCAAATTGGTCCTGTATAGCCAGAGAGCTCTCTCCCTGCCTCATTGCAGGTGGCAAAACAGCATCCACGGGGGGGACAGGCAGTGAGGAAGGGGCACGGGAATAGGTTGGGTTCAAAATGTTATGCCTGTGTAGCTTCAACGTGCAACAGTCAGCTCTGTCAGAGGCAGAAAAGGCTGAGTGCGCTTGTTCCGATGGCTTTCCAGGCATCCCTGAAGCATTAGCAACACCGGTTCAGGTGCTAAAGGTCTTCCAGACCTGTGAGATTTATGCAATTAAAAAATGCCCTTAATTTCTTCTTTTAGAGCCTGTAGGGCTTTAGGGATTTCTCATGGGCTGGATTTTTAAAATTATTTTTAATTTAAATAGGAAAAACTGGAGCTGTTAGGGTAATGATGATTTTAAGAGGCTGGGGGTGCTCAAGCAGGGGAGCTTGTGGAGCTCGTGAGTTGCATTTGGGGTGGCTTTTCTGAGCCAGAACTGTTAAAAGGCAGGGAAAGGCAAAGCAGGGTGGTGAAAAGCTCTGGGAATATTACCGCAATCGAAAGCAAACAACCGGCTTCCCCTGCACTGAGCGCTCCCGGGGAGAAGCTCTCTGTTCTGAATCTTATGTTGATTTTGAGTTGTCGTGTTTCCTTTGCTTTCACTGCAGCAAGGGAGCAGGCAAGTTACCTCGGGAAGCACAGACACCCAGGCAGGGCTGGTACAAGCAGCGCAGACCTGCTGATGGGTACGAGCTCCTCTGGGCTGGCCCTCCTCCCCCTGGCCTGCCCCTTCTTCAAGCTTTGCTGCCCAGCTGCTCAGGATTTCATGAATCAGGCGGGATTTCATAAATACTCCCCAAATCACCAGACCCATGCCTTTAGGGTTAGCCATCTGGCTATGAAGAACCTGCGCAAGAAGCGTTGCTTGCGCGGATGCTCCACAGTGTTTGATCCATTGCTGGGGGATGTTGGAGGAGGTTTCAGACCTGAGATGGGAGCTGGCACTGGGGCACTGGGTGCTGAGCACAGGCTTATTATTTCCCTCTTTCTTTCCCAGGTACATGTCACTCTGAAAAGTTTTTTGGTGAGTACTGTCATCTTTTCTTCCTGAGCAATTAACCCCTAAATTAAAAGCCGGGCTCCAGGGTGGATAGGGAGGACAGGCTCTCTCCTGCAGAGACCACTTCAAGCTTTTATGCACATGTTGTCCTGGGCTCTGCACTTTTGGGATCAGAGCTGCAAGGCACAGGATGAGTCCCATACCCTGCCAAGCCCTGATTAATCTCAGCAAGTGGAGTGGGATTATTGCTAATGAGTAACTGAGGCTTGACCTCCATGGCCACCAAATGAGTTTGAAAGCATTGTTGACATGACACCTCAGAGCAGGGCAAAGCTCCTTGCTCCCACCACTACTGAGTGCCATAAATCTAGTTCTCCTACGGTGGAAGGTGGGGATAAAATGAAAGCAGGAGCCCAGAATTTCTGTCCTTCAGCCCCATTGGGGAAGGGACCTCTGAACCTGGCTCAGCACTTTCCCCTCCCAGGCACTGCTGACATGCAAGACCTGCAGTCATGGTAGGGCAGGTGCTGAATAGGCTTGGTAGCGCAGATCCTCCTGCACTCCTGGGATTTGGGTTGTCAAGTGAAAACTTTTCAAGTCTTTCTTGCAAAATGATGGTTTGTGTATTTTGTCAAAGTGTTCAGAAAGCCAAAGGCTTTCTGGAGGGCGCTCCAGGCTCGTAGTGGTGTAGGGTCTATCCTCCCTGCCTAGATGTAAGAAAAGATTTCCTGTATGCTTGCTCAACCTAAGGAGGTGAGACCTTGCCTCCTGCTGAGCATTTACAGCTTTGTTGCTTGGCGTTTCCCTTAGCTACAGGCAAGATAGCGCTTTTAGTGGGCAACAACCACTACTGGCATCATCCCAACCTGATGGCTCCCGTCACGGATGTGTTTGAGCTGAGTCTTCTTCTGGAGCAGCTGGGCTTCCAGGTTGTCTCCCTTCTGGACCTGAACAAGTCTGAGATGGTGACAGCGGTCAGTCGGTTCCTGCAGCTCCTGGGGAAGGGAGTCTATGGTAAGGCAAAGCCATTAAGGTGAGGTAGCCGATGTGTGGGTAGCAGCAGTCGATGCCAGAGAGGAGCAGGGATTTGGCAATTTTCCAAACAGCTGTTGAATTAGAAGAGATTGAACTTGCCTTTTAGCGGGAGCAGAGGAGCCCTGTGGCACAGTCTGTAGCGGTGCCAGGCTTGGCAGAAGCCCCCAGGTAAATGCCGTTCGGTGTTGGCCAGGTTACAGGCAGGCAAAGTAGGTGTTTCTCCATCACATGGCTCACCTCCAACTCCAACAGCACGGACTCATGCTGAGGTTTTGGGGACCCAGCACTTCTGATGGCAAATGGGAGAAGGTCATTTGATTTTTTCCCTAGATGAAAAATGGAGGAGGTTGACGGTCAGTTGTCCCCACCGCGCTCCTTTGCGAGGAGGGGAGCTCCTTTTGAGACGTGACTGCTACAGCTGGCCACGATTTCCTTGTTTCTCTTTACCGATGGTCTAATTTGAGCCTCGGACAGCCTTTTTGCAGAAGCGCATTCCCAACTGCAGATGGCTTTGAGCTTACTGCACGCTGTCCTCAGCAGGAAGCATTCCTCAAACACAAAACCAGTTGGCAGACCTCGTGGGTCTTAGAGCAGGTGTTCAGATTTGGTGGTGAAAGTAGCTTCTTTGGCGCTTCTGAGATTCTCCCAGCCTGATGGGCACCCTGAAAACACTGGGCAGATGGGTTTTTTTGCTTCCAAACCTTAGCACGAGACTTATCTTCACCACCCTCCCCAGCTGCGTGGCATACCAGGGCACTCAGGCAGCGAAAGTCAAGATGGGGCCAATTCCAGCCTGGTGCTCTGCATGAGGTTTGGAGGTTGTGCAATGTATAGGGACATGGCCGCAAGTGAAATGCTGCAAAACCACCTCATTCCAGGAAGCAATGACTCACTCAGGGAGGCTGAGCTGGCGGGGAAGGGTAGTTCACGGCTGTCGGCACTCCGGCCAAGCGCGTCATGTGATGACAACATATTCCTATGACTTCACTTGCAGCTTCCCTTTGTAGTTGCTCTCTGAAATCCCCTTGCATCTCAGGCTGTACCTCCTTTCCCAGGCCAGAGTCATCCCTGGGGGGCTGCTTTGCTTTTCCCACAGCACTGCTGTTCCTACCCTCTATCCGTAGCACGTGAGAGCCAAATGGCATTTCGTCCATGGCACTTCCCTTGTTTTCATAAGCATTGGAGAGAAAAAAGGTTTGGAAACTGCAAACGTTTCATGCTGTCACGCCTTATTTAAACTTCTATTTTAGAACTTCAACTTCTAAACTTCTAGAACTTTCTGCATTTGTGGCCACTGATCCTTCTTGGCAAAATTGATTTTGTGCACTGGCAAGGAAAACATTAACAGCTGAGTTACTGAACCCTTTATAAGCCTCAAGTGTTTGCTAGGCGTGGCCTGCTCCGGACAGTGGTTTTCTTTACGGTTTTCTGTGCTGCTATTATTTGGAGGCAGTGAACCCCAGCGCAGGCTGGTCTGACCAGTGTGATTGAGTTGAGGACTCTTGCCGTAATTGGTGGCATCCAGACTTAATGGTGGGGCATTGGGTCAGTCTGTCTGCTGATTGCCCCAGGGTTTCTCCATCTGAAGCATGCTGCCTCTCACAGCAATGCGTCATCCAAGCGTTTCTTCAGCTGTTTTCCTTACATAAAATCAAAAGAATCGGATGAAGGGCAAATCATCGAAATTAACTCGTCTTGTTAATAAAAACACACATTTGGAAGAAGCTAACAACTCCCTTAAACCCTCTGTATCAAATTTTCAAGGCACTAGCTCCAGGGTAAACATCTAGAACCGACTGAGAAGTTTAGGATTCAGATAACTCATACGCATGGGAAGACAGTGGTGAGACAGCAGCTCCAGGAACAATCTAGGCAGCCTGTTAAAACTGCAGCAACCCCAGGGGTGCCTGCAATAGCTAGTCCCATACGTCCATGTGGGTGTCTCAGACATGCACCTGCACAGAGGTTTTTTCTTGCTTGGGGAACCTGGAGGTGCTGTCTCCTGTGCAGCAGCCACCACAGCTGGAGTCAGGAGAGCTTTGTGTAGGTGTAGGGAGTGAAGCAGGGAGCTGGGAGGAGAGGGCTGACTGATGAAAGACTGTCAGCGGGCTGGAGTGGGATACCGGTGTAACGCAGGCACACCTGTCAGCGTGCCCAAGAAGCACGCTGGCTGGCTTCTGAGGGTTAACTCCAGCCGCAGAGATGCTCGGGCATTCACGCATCTTCCTGCTGTCGCAGATCAGAAGAGAGGACATAGCCACATGGATTAGTGTTTGAGCGCAGTGCTTGTTGTTGCTTCTAGAGTTCTATTTAGCTTCAGGATGCTGATAAGAGTTGAAGAAGACATGTCTGACCTCCCCAGACCTCCTTCTTATTGCGGGGCTCTCAGGATGGCTGGCCCTCCTTTGTGTGCCCTTGCTGACCTGACTGCGGTTTACACTCCTACAGGGCTTGGTGGGAAGGGATTTGGGAGTCATCAGCACAAGGTCAGGGTTGGTTGTGGCTCCCCTTATCAGGTCTTGAAGACTTCCAGGCATGGAGCCTCCCACTTCTCCCCCTGCCCATCCCAGGGCTGCTCCAGGGAAGTCTTTCATCCTGTCACACACGACTTTCCGAGGGCTGGTGCTTGTTGCCCCATGTTGTATGGTCCACACCAACAAGGAGAGTTGGGCTTCCTTGTCTCTGTAACTGCCCTTCCAGGAACTGTAAGCTGTTGTTACACCTCCCGGTCTCCAGACCATCCCACCCAGTTCCTTCCCCTTCTCCTCCCAGGCCCCAACGTCTTGGTAGCCTCTGCTTTTTTCAGCTTTTCCACCTTCCTCTTGAACTGAGGTCCCTAAAACTGGGCACGGGATCTAAGTGGGGTCTACTAGGGGCCAAGGAGAGTGGAGACAGGTTCCCTGGCAATCCCACATCTCCTAGCATGGCTCTGTCCCCAGTCAGTGCCGGTTCATCTTCAGCATGGTGTCTGCTGTGACCCTAGGCTTGCTGCTCAACCAGCGCTCAGCCCCAGCCAAAATGCTCCCTGGGATTATCTGCCCCCATGGAGGACTTTGTCCTTCTTGTTATTGAACCTTCTCTGAGATTTCTCAAGCCCAGAGCAAAACCTGGCTTCATTTTCAGGCACAGGGGTCCTGTATGGCTGCACGTTCAAGGCGATCTGAAGGCTGAATTGACCGTGTGGAGGCAGTGGCTCATCTGGCTGCCTTTCCTCCAGATCTCCTCTTAGAAAAGCTGGAGAGGATTTTTGAAGGCCCCAAACATCCCCTGAACGGTCTAATTGTGCAACCCTCAGGCGAACGAGGAATCCCCGCAGATGTTATTTCGAGCATCCTAAAAAGTCCCGAGTCAAAAAAATAATGTCAGAAATGCCACAAGAGCAGAAAGTTGCAGGTGAAATACTAGGAATATGCCGTCATGCCTTAATTAAGCTGCATGCTGACATTTCCTGTATTATACACAGCGCCTGGAGCTTCCCCTTTTTAATTTGGTCCTCGGAAGTGTGTGTCTAATCAGCATTTTTGACTCATGAGATGTGGAAAAAGTGTTGAAATGCTAGCCTGGAATAAAAAAGCCCTTTCCTTCTCTAGGCAAATTGTTGGCTTTCCTGTTCAGGAGGAGTTACTAAGTCCAGGAGGGGTTTGCAAAGTTGCTGATCTGATGTGAAACTCACATCTTTTTTGATTTGAAGGCGAGTCTTTGCAATTTATGTAGCACAGGGGGCACTTGGCAGTGCAACACAACCTCAAAAGGTAGAAGATTTAATTCTTTGTGGGGTTTTCTGTAACATTTCAGTTTCTTCTGAGTGTCTGTGATGCTGGCTGGTAACAGGTGTCATCACCCCCCTTTCACATACAGGAAGAGAGGCAGAGGGACAAAAGCCATCAGTGCTCGATGACTTGAGGGGCCAAACCTGAAGCGCCTGCCTCTGATCTTTCCAGAAGGCTTCCTACTTTATACTCTTTTATAGTCTCAGAGGAGGCTTTTGTGCCTTTGATTTGCAAGTTATGAAAGTTTAAAACTTCTGCAAATCAGAGCCCTCTGTCTCTGGCTGGCAATCCACAAGAAGAGGAACTCAACCCCCAGTGAAAACAGCCATTTGAGTAACTTTCCATTGTCCCCTGGGAATAGAAACCAAAGGTGACTTGAGGCCTTTTTTACGATGAGGTCATGCTTTCCATCCCCCATACAATGAGATCGTGCTTTCAGTCCTGCAGTTCCTGCCCCATTCTCTGCATCCCTTGCAGCATCAGAGATCGAAGCCAGTGTCCTGTGACCTACAGGGGCAGGAGCAGCGGAGGGAAAACAGAGGAGAGGTTGTGCAGTGAAGCGTGGGCTTTGGCAGCGAATCTGACTGAAGAATTTCTCCTGCTGCTGCCTCTTAGCTGCTTGTTCCCATTTCTGACCTCTCGTTCTTCATCGTCCCTCGGTTGCGATAGTGCAACTGTTTGCATCACTGTGCAGAGCTGTTTTTAACCCGTTTCAGTTCCCCGAGTTGGCTTTCGCCAGCACCCCCCGAGCAGTTGCATCAGTGCTGGGAAGGAGCTGTTGCCATCTCTTGTGAAGGCAGAAACCATTGCTAAGCTTCACGTGCTTAGGAGTAAAGCTCGAACCCAAAGCTCTTGTCGGGTAGTGGTCTTCCCACCAACACCTGGATGGGTCTGACTCCTCTCCTGCCTGGCAGGGCTGGCATCTGGTCTGAGGTTATTGAAGCACCAGGTCCACATGTTCGGGACATCTGGAGAATTCATCTCTCTCTGTCTCCATCTCATTTTTTACCAGCTTATAGGTATGTAAATACAGGCAGACCTTTGAAAGCTGGAGGGTGTTTCCCATCACCAAATCCATTGCTAGTCTCTCCTCCAAAACTTGGAAGCTGAGGAGATTCTCATTTAAAAGGCTGTTAATGTATTTTTCATCATGGTAAAATACTTCGTCTATTGTCATGTTCTTGCTGATAGAAAGAGCCGACGATTAAATGAAACTTCTAACAAAGGTGGTATTCAGCCTGGCAGATGCCAAGCTTGAGTGTTGTAGCACAGTTGGTTACGGAAACTTGTAAACCCTGTGACTTTGGGGTCTCCTGATGAACTGTGCTGGAAAGCACAAGTGCAGGAAAGCCTCTTGGGGCTGCTTCCACTCTGCTGAAGGGAATGGCCTGGAAAAAAGTCAAAATTGTGAGGTGAACGTAGCTCCAGTTTCATAGGTGCTACTGGTCTAGGTCTGCCCTGCACCAGTATCCCTTCAGGACAGGAGGTGGGACATGCAACAACCCCACACAACGCTACAGGCATGGAGAAGAGTGGCTGGAAACCTACTCGGCAGAAAAGGACCTGGGGGTGCTGGTCGACAGGCGGCTGAATATGAGCCAGCAGCGTGTCCAGGTGGCCAAGAGGGCCAGCAGCATTGTGGCTTGTATCAGGAGTGCTGTGACCAGCAGGAGCAGGGCAGTGACCGTGCCCCTGTCCTGGGCACTGGGGAGGCCGCCCCTCAAATGCTGGGTTCAGGGTTGGGCCTCTGACTCGCAGAAGGACATGGAGGGGCTGGAGCGTGTCCAGAGAACGGCAAGGAGGGTGGGGAGGGGTCTGGAGCCCGAGGCTGCTGGGGAGCGGCTGGGGGAGCTGGGGGCATTGAGCCTGGAGAAGAGGAGGCTGAGGGCAGACCTTATCACTGCCTACAACTGCCTGACAGGAGGGGGGAGCCAGGGTGGGGTTGGGCTCTGCTCCCAGGGAATGGGCAATGGGACGAGGGGTAATGGCCTCAAGTTGTGCCAGGGCAGGTTTAGGTTGGACATTGGGAAAAATTCCTTCCCTGCAAGGGCTGTCAGGCACTGGAAGGGGCTGCCCAGGGCAGGGGTTGAGTCCCCATCCCTGGGGGTATTTAAAAGCTGGGCAGATGAGGTGCTTAGAGACAGGGTTTAGTGGTGGGATGGTAGGGTTAGGGTAACGGTTGGGCTTGGTGATCTTAAAGGTCTTTTCCAACCTAAACAATTTTGTGATTCTATGGCTGTGAGGAGCTGGTTACAGACCTGCAGATTCACATCATGACTCATCCTCTCCCTGTTCCCAGCTATATTCTACTACGCTGGTCACGGGTACGAACATTCAGGAAGGAACTACATGGTCCCTGTTGACGCTCCCCAACCCTATGCCCCTGAGAACTGCATCAGCGTGCAGAGGATCCTCCAGAAGATGCAGCAGCAGCAGACAGCCCTGAACGTCATCCTGCTGGACACCTGCAGGAAATGGTAGGGTGCTCTTCCCCCTTCCTTGCCCAGGATGGGCAGAGCATAGTATTTCGAGGGGCTGGGGAAACAGCTACCAGCCTCAGCCCCTTCTTCAGCCACAGGCTTCTACACAACCATGTGGGATGTCCCCGTGGATTGCTGGGGCCACGTCCCACCTTGTGCTGCTGAGCCTAGACCACTGTCAAAGTTTATCAGGCTGCGTCATAAAATCAGTAAGGCTGCCAGGTCTTGCATGATCTCCTGGGAAGCCCAGGTGGTCATGTATTAGGTGCAGAGAGCATCACATACTGCCTAAGATCTGCTGGAGAGAAGGGGCTGAAGACCCTCCCTTGAGTTTTCAGGGTGAAGAAGCCTGGCAAATACAGGCAAGTTGCCTAAAGCCTGCAGAGGGCTGGCTCTACCCTGGCAGAAACTGTTGGTGGAAACTCAGCACAGGGCTTCTCTTTCTGTGTTTCAACCCCCTGCCCCAAAGCACCCGGCCCTGGCAGGCTGCAGCAGCATCTTGCTGACCTTGGGCTTTCATGGTACATGTTTCCCTACATGCTCAGGCTAGGACTGTTTAGCTCACCTCTCTTCTCCAGGGGGCATTGTTGTTAACATCTCAGTGAGAAGAGTGCAACAGGATGGGGAAAATATTTTAAAGCCATGCTACTTGGGTTTTACTGGCCTTAAATACTTCTGAAGTGGCCATGTTGTGAAGCGGGACCCACGCTGCTGCTGGGGTCAGGGATCAGCTTTTTCCCTCTGTGAAAAGCCCATCATCCTCCCTTGGCCTGCAGATCTCCATCCTGCAGCTTGTGGGCTGCAGAAAATTAGTACTTACCCATTTTCAGCAGAGGTAGGTAGACTGTTCCTGCAGAAGCTGTCATGAGTTCATTTATTTTGGTCTCCTGAGGCAAATTTACAGGTCAGAAAAGACCTGGAGGGCAAATGCAGAAAATTCTCCCTGTTCCTTCTGTGGTTCCCGCCCTAAAAACTAGAAAGGTTGATTTCAATACCGCTGCCCTGAAGGAGCTGCAAACAGAAAGATGTTAAATCTTTGATGCCTTTTAGCTGCAGAGGTAGGAACACTGGCTTTGAATAGCTTACAAGCTGGCCACGCTGGGACTTACACTGCTGCCACAGCTCTGAGTTGTCGGCATCGCTGGAGCTTACTGTCCCGTGATAGCTGCCCCGAACACCCTGAGCAAGGCGTCCCTTTCCTCCCGCTCACTTGCGGCTGCCGCTGAGAGCAGACAGAGTTGCTTCCTGGCACTCCTGAGCACCCTCTGGCACCTTGCTGCTCTCCCCATGGGGGATGGCTTGCAGCTGAGCGGCAGTGTGTGGTTTTTGTGGAAGCACAGGTGGATATGGGCTAGCATGCCTCTGGGCTGCTGGTAGCCCATCCCAGGGCAGTGCGGCGACGCGGAGGCTGCATGGGGATTGCTAACGCGAATGGCGGTGATCTATGAAATAGCTTTTGAGCTGATGTCTCTTCCTTGGTGTTGCCAGCTGTTTCCATGTGTAGTGGAGTCTTAACGACGCTCTGGGAAAAGGATGTGATGTGAGATCTGCTGTGACATTTAGGCACTGTTGTGCGGCTTTTTTTCTCTCTCCCGCCCCAAGATCTCACACTTCTTTCCTCCTCTTCCCCACAGCAAGTGCAGCACTTAGTGCAGAGGGTGTTATCCCCAGGCTTGTGGGGGATTGCTGTAGCTCTCTCCTGAGCTCCTTGTCCTTGAGCAGTCACCATTCCAGCTCAGCAAAGAGTTTGGGTTTCATAGTTGCATGTTTTTACACCACTCCTTAAAACAGGGCTCCTGGGACCTCCTTTCCCAAAGCCCTTTTGGTTGAACCGATGCTGCGAGTCTGTTGACTGCTCACTCAGCCGCACATGGACCGGGAGGAGCTGTGTCTGTGCTAAGAAGGATCTCACTGGAGCATGTCTTCACCCTGTATGTTGGCATCAGGAATGCCAAGGCGATGAGAAACACAGCCTCCTTTGCCAAGTGGTAGCAGATGTTCAGCTTCAGCAGAGGAGGAACCAGGAACACAGAGCCTTGCACATTTATGTACTGATTTTGGGTGCATGCGATTGCCTCTTCCAGGAATTTCCTGATTTATGAGGGTTTCCAGTGTGTGCTGCTTAGGACAGAAGGGCACCATCTCCTGTCTGGGATGCAGATCAGAACTGGGTTGCGTGAGATGTGCTGTGTAAATGAGACTTCTCTGGGACCTGAAGCAGGAGGGAGCACTGCCACCTCCTCTGCTGTCAGGACTCTCCCTGTGTTTGGTCACCATCTGGAAATGCCCCTGGAAATTCAAGCCCTTGCTGAAGCTTGGCTTCTGCTGGGGCAGGGGACCACAGCCAGCGTTTCTGCTGTGTGCAGCTCCAGCCTTGCTGGAGCTGTGGATGCCTGCTGGTGCCATCATGAAAGGTTTACATCATAGAATCATAGAACCGTTTATGTTGGAAAAGCCGTTTAAGCTCATCAAACCCAACTTCCCCTAACCCTGCCATCCTACCACTAAACCCTGTCCCCAAGCACCTCGTCTACCTGGCTTTTAAATACGCCCAGGGATGGGGACTTGACTCAGTTGGGCTTGGTGATCTTAAAGGGCTTTTCCAACCTCAATGATTCTGTGATTCTATGATGTTCTTGCCATCCATAGGCAATAGCCATCCATAGGAGATAGACTTGGTGGACCACACGGGCTCTGTCCCCTCCAGGCATGCGTTGGCGGGTGTCCTCCACACTGACTCGCACCTTCGTTTCCTCTTACAGGTACAATCCGGAGTGTGCCCTCTCCCAGGTACAGCCACTGGAGCCCTGGGGCAATACTGTTTATGGCTACGCCACGTAAGTGCACTTTGCCATGCCAGCACCGTGACACAGCACCAAATGCTGGCGCAGCCATATCTCCTCGCATCCCTTCGTGCCTGTTGGCTTTGGAGGCTTGAGAGAGCTTTGCTCATGTTGCCTCCGGCTCTCACCCTCCATCTCTAGCGTTTCCCATTCAGGCACTTGTTTTCTTCCTCCTGACAGCACTAGTGGCAGCCTGTGCACACGTTACAGGTTATGCATGAAGGTGGCATCAGCACCTGTAATCTGTCCTTCCATGCCTCAGCCTGATTCCCAGGGCATGTGTGCCACAAGCATGTCACCTGAAGTCTCCTGAGATGAGGATGAGCCTTGCTTACTGCTCCAGTGCCAGTTCCGCTGGCTTTTCAACTGCTGTCACTCACTCAGGCTGGCAAAAGAGGCTGTGATCTCCTCTCCTGTCGCCCTCCACCGCTTTTTCCCATCCCATGCCCTTTCCACCCTTTCCTGGGCCAAAACCAAGCACTTTGTGCCATTGCGTGAGGAGCTAACTCGGACACAGCCAACAGAGTCTGGATGGAGTCGGCAAGCCCTGAGTCACTCCCAGGGCTTTGTTCTGTTGCAGAAAGGTGAGGGCAAGTCCTTACTCTTGCAGGAGCGAAGATGCAGAAGCCTATGAGTTGCAGGATGGGGAGTTCAGCTCTGGGATCTTCATGAAGTATCTGAAGAAACACATTCTGCAGGAGAAGAAGGTTACACACATGCTGGAGGATGTATTAGAAGGTAAGGGATGAGCTAGAAACCACTTGCTTCAGTAGCAGGGATGAGGAGAGATACTAGCAGAAACCAAGTGGCTCCACACCATGCCATCCCAGCCATCCAGCCATCCCTAAAAACCAAATTGCTGGCCATGCCATGTGCAAGATTTTAGTAACCTGGCAGCAGTACTGAGATGTTCATGTACGGTGTGAAAGGCAGGACAATAAATAAGGAACCTGGAATGACCCTTGTGCCTCCAAAATCTCTTTCCCAGACATCGGCCGGGATCCCTTGGTCACTGGGAAGCAGGTGATGGAGATCAAACACACCCTGAAGGAAGCCCGGTCCCTGACGGACCCGATCTGTCCTTCGGGAGCAGCTGCTGAGTGTTGGGGATGGAGCCATGGTGAGCCATGCAGGGCGTGGGGAGGGCTGCCGGGTTGGGGGGAGGAGAGGGCTGGGGGTCCCCGTGCCCCTCCGGGACACCGGTCTGCGGGGAGGTGTTGATGGGACCCTCTGAGGAGCTGACCCCACTGGGCTTTTTCCTTCCAGAGCCGGTGAGAAAAATGGTGACCTTCCCGTGCGGGGTGCAGGTGGAGCTCCGCTTCCACCAGCTCTTCTCCAACCTGATGTATGTGTGTGCCAAGCTGCAGCCCCCCCCTGCCCACGTTGCTGACACCCGGCTCCTTCTCTGCCAGCCCACTGTGAGTCCTCTGGCAGAGGCGCTGGTCCCCTTCCCCTCAATTCCTGCCGGGCCCCTTTCCTTGGGGCAGAGGAGGGAGGAGGGTTATGGCGAGCCTGAGGGGTCCCAAGGGCTGGGAAAGGCTGAACCCACATGGAAAAGGATCCCCTTCTTTGCTACTTCTGGTGCAAATAATCCTCTCTGCAGACACCTCTCTGAGTGCTCCTTCCACATGTCACTGCCCTGCAGCCTGCCTGCGTGCTCCTAACGCCTTGCAAAATAGATTTGGTACCGGTTTTGATGCCTCTAACCAGTTACTCCTCAGACCGATTTCTGGCCTGCCTGATTAAATTATCACATTTAATCCAATTGAGATGAAGAGCCCTTCTGTTTTCTCTGTTTAGAAGCAGATCTGGCTTTTTGAATTATACCGCCTTAGGCTGCTGTGCTAGTATATCTTAAAGCAACAATATATCCTCCTGTACTAGTTCCCAGTTGAGCCATACCAGTTTCCTTGCACCCTTTCTCACACTGCTCCTAACAGACCACGTGCCCAGCGTGGTCTTTTCTGGTGGTCTCCACGTCCCCTCTAAGGATTTAATTTGCTGCTCCTTTTTGCTAACCATCTTCCTCATTTTCTGTAGTCCTTTTGCTGAAGCGTAGCATGACTGTGTTGCTCATGGAGGGACGCTGCCCCTAAGTACGTTGTGGCCATTGTCGCAGAGCGGTGTGCCCAGTGGGAGGTTTGGAGCCTGATCCTGCCTGTTACCAAGCCGGAGCATCGTTTCCCCTCGTGAGCTCCCTAACCACGCATGGAAATTGCGCGCATGCATGCGTGTGTGTGTGTGCGTGCATGCACGCACGTGTCTGCATGTGTTTGTGTGCATCCGCCCCACGTCAGTGATTGTGGGGAAATGGGGACCCAGCTGCTTGCTCCTGCATCTGGAGGTCGTTCAAGAGGGATTGGGGGGACCAAGAAGGGACCCCACTAGAGGCAGGGCAGTAGGATCCCCATCCATTTCCTGCTCCACAGTGGTGCTAGCACACACTGGCCTCCAGTGGTGTCTGCTGACGTGGCAGCACATCCTCCCTCCGGATGAATTGCAATTCATCTGCCTCATGTTAGCATCTGCCTCAGGTTAGACATCCACAGTGAGGCCACCCGCTCTCTCCTGTGGGGCCATGGAGTGTGCCTGGCTCCTCTCAGGATCTGGAAATACAGGTCCACTGCTAAATGGGGCAGGGTCCCTGGTGAGATAGGGCATGGAAGAGGCTGAGGTACTAGATGCCTTCTTCACATCGGTCTTTACTGGTCAGACCAGCCTTCAGGGCTCCCAGACCCCTGAGACCAGGGAAAAGGTATGGAGCAAGGAAGACCTGGTGGAGGAGGACCAGGTCTGGGAGCACTTAAACAAACTGGCCATTCCCACATCCATGGGACCTGACGGGGTGCACCCACGAGCGCTGAGGAAGCTGGTGATGAGACTGCAAGGCCACTCTCCATCAGCTCACGGTGTTCTTCCTGAAACCTGGAAGAAAGCCCAGTGTCACTCCTGCCATCCAGCAGGGCAGGAGCAAAGATCTAGGGAACTACCAGCCAGTCAACCTCACCTTGATCCCTGGGAAGGTGATGGAGCCAGTAATCCCTGAAGCCATTACCAAACACAGCAAGAACAAGAAGGTGACTGGGAGCAGTCAGCCCAGATTACAAAGGGGAAGCCATGCCCAATGACCTGATAGCCTTCTGCGTGAAATGCCTGAGCTGGTGAGTGAGGGGAGAGCAGTGGACATTGTTTATCAAGATTTAGCAAGGCTTTCAACACTCCTGTAACACCCTCATAGACAAGCCAATGAGATAACAGACTAGATAAGTCGACAGTGAAGTGGCTGAAAGCAGAAACTGCCAGACTCAAAAGGTTGTGATCAATGGCATGAAGTCCAGGTGGAGGCCACTAATGGGGGCACCTCCAGGCATCAGTACTGGGACCAGGACTGTTTTACATCTTCATTAATGATCTGGATAATGGGGAGGGTGCACCCTCAGGGAGCTTTCTGCTGACACAGAACTGGGAGGAGTGGCTTATGTGCCAGGCGATTGTGCTGACATCCAGAGGGACCTGGACAGGCTGGAGATATGGGCTAACAGGACCTTACGAAACTCCACAAGTGGAAGTGCAAAGTCTTGCCCCTGGGAGGAACAAGCCTGTGCACAAGTACAACTGGTGGTTGACGGGCTGGTAGTCGACTTGGCAGAAAAGGCCCTGGGGGTCCTGGTGGACACCAGGTTGACCATGAGCCAGCAGTGTGCCCTCACTGCAAAGGTGACGAACGGTGTCTTGGGCTGCGTTAGGAGGAGATGCAGGTTTCTGCATGTGGGCGGGAATAAGCCGTAGTGTAAGCATGGGATGGGAAACAATTGGGCTACCTGTTCTGGCCAAAGTCCACAATAGCTAGGGCAACAAAAGCAGGGCAGAAAACTGTGCTGAGGTTGTAAACAAGAGCTCCGAGGTTTGTGTGAGATCCTCTCCAGCTCTCCTCGCTGTTGCTGAGGCTGGAGCACTGGGTCCAGCTTTGGGTCCATGCTTCATGGAAAAAAGCATGCCAATTAAAGCTCTTCCAAAGCAATAAAAGGAAGGAGCAAGAGAATTGTGGTTTCGGCAAGAAAAGCAAAAAAAGACGGATAGGAGCCCTTCAAATACATAAAAAGTTGTTTCCAATGAGGAAGGAAGTAATGGTTTGAGTTGTAGTAAGGAAGATTCGGGTTGGACATGACATTTTCATGGTAAAAAGAGTGAATGTCTGGGATGGGTCTTGCCTGAGGGTGTTGCAGAATCGCCACCCATGTGGTGGTGATTCTCCCATCCCTTAGAGCACCTGGGTCATGCATCTGTCAGGCATGACGTGTGTCAGCAAATCCGTGTGTTCTGGGCCACGCAATGCCTTTGGCACTTATCCTGTAGGGTCCATATCCTGGTCCTAGCCTCAGGAGCAGGACACAAGCTCAACCTCACGTGCAGAAGCGGGTCAGGAGCGTGTGGCCGGCTGTGGAATACAAAATCACTTAGTGATGCAGCCATTTAATCAGTTAATCTCTCGGGCTGCTGGGAGATCCCCCCAGTGTGGATGTTGAAGAGGCTTTGGGCATTTCCCCACTGTGCTGAGCATTTGCTCCTTCACTTTGGGATGCTGCCAGGTCTGTGCCCGAGAAAAACGGCACGTCTGTTTTGGGTGTTCAGCGCTTGGGACTGGCTTCATTCCATTTGGGAGGCTGTGTGGTTCACCCCATCCAAACGCCCTGATGCTGCTCAGCTTTTCATGAGCTGTGGTTTAACTCATGATGGAATGTTGTTCTATTTGTGCTAGGCACGTCTGTAGTACACCGGATATTTCTTAGGCTAAAAGAAAAGGGTGGCCCAACTTCAAGGGGCTCAGAATTACAGAGCAGTAGACGTTTGGGAGAAGAGGCCAGCACGATAGCACAGATCCGGGCATCTCTGTCCCGCTAGCACAAACCCAGCTGTGACCATTAGTCGCTGAAGACTGATAGTGTCTGCAAAGGCTGCTAATGCAACTGCAAAAGCAGGCACTCAGAGGTCATCTGATCCAGAGAATGTCCGTGCCTGCAAGGAGACAGAAGGGAATGTGGCCCAACCCCAGCTCCCACAGGCTTTTGAATCCCTGAAGGAGCTGCGCTCACTCTTGGAGAGGTCGCAGGGTGTGGGGATGCACCAGGGGAAGGTACAGACACAGAATGGCAAGGGTTGGAAGGGCCCTCTGGAGATCACCCAGCCCAACTCCCCTGCTCAAGCAGGCTCACCCAGAGCAGGGTGCACAGGACATCCTCCAGGCGGGCTTTGAATATCTCCAGAGAAGGAGACTCCACAGCCCCTCTGGGCAGCCTGGTCCAGGTCTCAGTCACCCTCAAAGTCAAGAAGTTCTTCCTCACGTTCAACTGGAACCTCTTCTGCTTCAGTTTGTGCCCATTGCCCCTTGTCCTAGCGCTGGGCACCACTGAGAAGAGTCTGGCTCTGTCCTCGTGACACCCACCCTTAAGATATTTGTACGTGTTGATGAGATCCCCTCTCAGTCTTCTCTTCTCCAGGCTGAAGAAGTCCAGCTCCCTCAGCCTTTCCTCATAGGGGAGATGCTCCAGTCCCCTCATCATCTTTGTAGCCCTCCTCTGGGCTGTCTCTAGGAGTTCCTCATCTTTTTTGAACCGGGTAGCCCAGAACTGGACACAGTACTCCAGGTGGGGTCTCACCGGGGCAGAGTAGAGGGGGAGGACTGCAGAAGTCAAAAAGACATGTGCAGAAACAGCAAAGAGGTGGCTACGGAGAAGGTTGGAGGAGAGCGCTACAGCATCATCAGATATGGGGATGAGAGGGGTGGGGTGACTATGAGGAGGATTTCTGGCTGTGGACCCTTTTCCTCCTAGCGATTAGGATGCTATGGGTATTACAAGTCTAGCAGGGTTCAGAATAACTGACACATTCATAAGAATCCACAAAGGCTGCTGAAAGCACAGGCACCACCTTTGACTCGGGAAGTTGCTGTTTTTCCCATCGCAGGAGGCTGGCAGGGTAGGCTTACCCTGGTCAGGGCTGGTGGCACATGTGCCCTGTCCTTCCTTGAGCACCTGCTGGAGGATGGGGCTGGCTGGACACAGCAGAGCCACTCCGCTCCTTTTTGCAGCCTCCTGCCCTGTGTTAGTGGCATCCAGGCTAATCTTTGGTCCCCAGCTTTAGCTTAGCCTAGCTGCTGGGCATAGCAGTGTGGGCATGGGACCTGACACAGTGATCCAGGGAAGGAGAGAGCAGGAGAGGGCAGTGTTCCTCTGCAGAAGGCGGTCTGCTTTGCAGCCTGTCTCCTGGTTCAGGCACAGTTCAGGCTGGTGGAAGGAACTGGGATGAGGCTTCCTGAGCTGGAGATCTGCTCCATCCCACTGTGAGCCGTGCCCTCCCCTTGTTGACACACCCATCTCCCTTTCTGCTAGCTCCATTCACTGCCCTCATCTTTCCTAAGCTCCCTCCAGTTTGTCTTTCCAGTAATGAGTTGCCAAGTATGGAGATGGGGTTTGGCTTTGCTTTGTACAGACATAAATGGTATTTCTTCAGCCTGCCTCCAGTGGACCTACAGGATGAGCCATGGCGTTTACTCCTGTTCCGCCAGCCTTGCAAGCAGGGGTGACCCTGATGCCTGCAGATCCCAGCCAGCATTTGGGATCCAACATTGTAGCTTCTGTCCCCAATATTCTCCTGGCCAGAAACAAATTGCTTTGGCTGTTTGTAGGCAGAAGTTGGGGGAGGCTCTGTAAAGGCTAGCAAGAGCTCCCAGGGCTTCTCTAACCTCTACCTCCCTGCAATGTCCTAACAGCCCCCTTTATCCCCCAGTTCAACTTCTGCTAACAGCGAGACAGTTTTTGAGAGGGTCAGACCCTCCCTACATGCCACTGGCTTTGTGTCTGGCTGCCGTGAGCCCACCCAGGCAGCTCAGCTCCCATGGCCAAAGCCAGGCTGGCACATTCTAGCATTGGCCAAGGCCGGTCAGCAGGATCGGGCCGTGGTAGCTGCCAGAGCATGGAAGGGGCTGGTGGACTGTGGGCTGTCACCCATCCTAGAGGGCTCAAATCCAAAGCAAGATGCTATTTCCTAAGGCATCTCTTCCCTTCTCTGTTCTTGTGCTGTTTGCAGCTCCAGGATAAGACTCTTACTGGAGAGGATCTCATAGAGACAGAGCCATTTTGCATAAGTTTGAGTAACTTAGCAAGAATTGACAGTTCTGTAGATGGTGGGGGGCACAACTCCAGCTCTGCCCTTGGAAAACTTGCTCCCTCCTCGACACACTGCTCACGCTACAGGTGGTTGTACACTGCTGGAAATCCCATTAGACCACAGTTTTCCTGGTAGCCGCCTGCAGGGGATGCTTAGCTGGGTCTTCCCATTGCTATACACAAGGCAGGTGCGTAAAAATCTCTGTACTCCCATTGCTTGCACGCTGTAGTACTTCCATTAGGGCACGCAGCATTTCCACCAGCCAAAGTGTCAAGGGCCCAGGCCAGCCCCGGGTGTTGCTGTGTGCATGTTTGATGGACAGTTGTGCCTCCTTGCCCAGGCTGATGCTTAAATTTCCTTGCGTTTCCCCTTGTTTTCCTGACCCAGATGGACGATGTGGCCGTCCTGAAAGAGAGCCGCCTGGACCAAGTGGAGTCTCTGCTCGCCTCCGTGTACAAGCGGGAGGAGCTGGACTGTGTCTTCCAGCTTTGTGGACTACAGAAGATTCAGGTAAAGTGCTGCCGGGTGCAAATCTCCATGGTCCCCCTGCAGCCTCATGTACCTGGAGCTCCCCATTCCCCCTTGCTCGAGCTGGATGTGCCCATGTGTCTTGTGACTCCATGCGGATGACGCCTGGGATGCCTGTGCCAGTGTAACATCCAGACCAATGCTAGAGGAGCTTGTTGATCTTCAAGGCACAACAGCAACCCTCTTTCTCTTGGTTCACCCTGTCCTCTCACGCTGTCGGGCCAGGGAAGCTGTTCTTTGCCTGTGTCAGCCTACGGGGGATCGGACGAGCCCAAACATTTCAGACGAAGGATGTCTCACTAGGCTGTGTGCTTGCCTGAGAGCGGGGCTCACAGGCTGGCTGGGATCTCGAGTGGCGGGAGGGTTTATCCCCTGCCATCAGGGTGACAGTACCAATCCCCATCCAAGCTGTGCCTCTTTGGCACACTTCAAAAGACTCTTGATCTATTTAAAGTCCGTGAGAGAGGCAGAATTACTAGTCCCCTAGCTTGTCTCTTCCAGCAGATTCTTGATCCCCAAATAGCAGAGTGCACCACCCAGCCAGTGGATCTTGCCAGCTGCTTATCTGCTCTGCTTCACACAGGCTCACGCCGAGCATTGCTCCTGAGCTGCTGCCTGGATCTGCCTACAATGAGCTCCGTTTGCTGAATGCCTGACGTGCCTCGGCATATGGCAGCTTTCAGTACTTGATTGTTCCTGGAGCTCTTTTCTGAACCCTTCCCAAGTGTTCAGCATTGCTTTTAAGTGCAGACGTGAGACCTGGACCCTGTACTGCCTGCCAAAATCTTCATCTTGCTCCATTATACACCTCCCTGCTTTGTACAGCCAGGCGTCTCGGGCACAGAGGATTTAGCTGCCACACGTCCAGGGATTTAGCTGCCACACGTCCAGGGATTTAGCTGCCACAAATATGGTTGTTTTCTGATTTCTTCACCATCTTTTCTAAAAATCTAAAATAGTGCTAGACTGTGAATGGGTCCCTGCGGAGCACTGCTGTTTAAAACTGTTGGCTTTTACTATGCGGTGTGTGTTTTATTTAAGTGGCTTCTATCCCTCCCCATGCATGCTTCCTCCCACGTGTACAGCAGTCCTGTGCCATGGCCAGGATGGATGTGGTGCCATTCCTCGCATGGGGGCAGCTTGCCTGGGTTCAGCCCCTCTCCTGTCCTGCTTCCCTCCACCAGCATCCTGGGGGTGACGCTCTTGGGGACAGTGCCCTGACCGGGCTGATGAGGTCTCAGGTGAGGTCGCCTGATTGCAGGAGAAGTTCTAAAGCCCGCGACTGTGGCTCAGGCCCACATACATCCTGAGCTGATGTAACAGCTCATTTTCTCTGGCAGTGGCATTGCTCCATCACACCACAGCATGGGGCTGTGAGGCTGCGGAACAGCCAGACGAGTCTGTTGCTTTTGTTGACAGTGGCAACTGAAGAAGCTCTGCTGCAAGTCTTAAGCCTCCAATTCACTCTGTGTCCTTTGCTCTTCCCTTCCAGACGGACGTGGTCCTGCAGCTGGATTTGCATTACACCCAGCTGAGCACAAAGCAGAGGACTTGTGAAAGCTTGCAAACAACCCTCCAGAAATCTCTGCTGGGGCAGTTTTTTAGCCAGAGGAATTACTCCCAGCCAAACCACCAGAGAACTCCTGCCTGTGCGGGCAGCGTGTGCCTCCGGGATGCATCAGCACTGAGCATGGACCCGCAGGGGCAAGCGTCTCTGAGGACAGGGTCTGGCCACAGCTTGCCTGGGAGCAACCCCTCCAACTCCAGCAGCGAGCCACAGGAGAATGACGAGAGCGACCTGAGTGAGCTCTGCTCGGCGCTGGTCCGGGCTGGCCCAGGGCAGGTCTACCCCTGACCCCCACGGGCTGGCCTGCCCAGCCTTGGGAACTGCTGTTTTTAATAGAGGCAACAGTTACTCAGGTGCTAAATACATCAGGATCTGTCAGCTGCTTTCCAGCCTTGGCGATCACCCTGTCTAAATGAGGCCAAGGCTGCTCTTTCGGAAAGGCTTCTCCCATCTGTGCCTGGCGGCGTGTGGGCCCTGAAGCCCGCTGGAAATAACCTGGGTCCCGCAGGAGCAGTCGGATCAGCAAGGAGTTGTTGTCATGTCTGGCAGAGGACAGGGCCACCCGACAAGTCACAACATTTCCAGGCAAAACCCAACATCGCTTAAAGTCAAGGGCATCAGCCGATATTTTCTGTGAGTTCGGCTTTGCCTGACAGCAAACGTTGCAGCATTAAAGGTGTTAAGAAACCCATAAACACTACAGACCTGTGCTACAGCAGCAGTGTGGCCTCAAAACCAAGCTACAACTGCTGACTCTCACCAGAACTTGTGGAAGGGACACAAGGCTTGAACAATGGGCCCAGATAAAACTCTGTGAATGTATAAGCTCTCCCCGGGGGTTGCAATGTGCTTTTCTCTCCTTGTGAGCCCTGCCTGTGTCAAATTGTCAAAGCAGGTTTTAAGTTATGCATTTATGTATTTCTAAAGAATGTATTTATACCTGGGGCAAGACAGTTGCTTTCCAGGAAAAGGAAGGTCAGATGTTCTGTCAAGTGTGTCTTTACAAAGAAGGCTGGTTTTCCATCGGTAGTAGCCACCGGGCAGGTACACTGCCATATGCGCCTTCTAGCATGATGGTGAAGTGTGTTGAGTCCTGTGCAGTCCCGAGTTCCTCTCGTATGCAGAATTTCCTACATGTGGGGATGGAAAAGATCAAGATGGAGGAGGAGGAACCTCAAAAAAGTCATTCTTAGTGCAGATTTTATTCCTAAGTGCCTGTCTCTGTGCATTCACTGTGGGCAACCTCAAGCACTACCTTTCATGGAGAACCAGCTCTCCAGAGAGAGCCACAGGTGAGCGAGGCCCAGAGGACAACCCAAGTGGGCACAGTCCCCCCTCTGCCTGCTTCTCTAATATTTGTTTGATAAAGGTTTCAGCACAGCTCCAGGTGATTGCTCAGCAAGGGCCAAATAGTTCAACAGGGGGCAGTGACCCCAGTGAGGTGTGGTATCTCCATCCTTGGAGACAGTTTACTCTGGACTGGAGAAGGTGCTGATCCAAGCTGCCGGGTCGCTGGACCGGAGACAGCCAGAGGGCCCTTCTGGCTGTTGTGGTCCTGTGAAAGATAGAACTTGGAGATCAAAGACTTCTTGAGAGGTCAAGGATGGTGGGGTGGGGGCGGGGAGAGTGCCCAAGCTCTGTCTTCTGTCTTGGTCTAGAAGAGAGACGGAAGATAGCATTTTCTAAGTTCGGTTCTCCTTCTGCAGTGAAGGTATTTGCCACCTCTGTGTACAGTGTCTGTTGCTGCATGGAAGAACATGAAATGCTCCTTCCAGATAAACCATCCTACAAGTGCTGGAAACCTGTCCAAAGGGAACAGAGACGGCTTTTAGTCTCCTCGGAGGGAGTAGAGCCAAGGGAAAGAAGAGAGGCCCCATCTGGCTGAAGTCTAGGAATTCTCCTAGAAAAAAAAAGTAAAGCTCAAAAGAAAATAATTTACAGGGTATAGTTTAAATAAGATGGACTGATAGAGAAGCTAAACCAGAAAATTATAAACTAATTGAAGGGAGAACCAAACATCAGCTCAGCACCAGCAGAAACTTGGGGCCAGTCCGTGGGGATGGCTGTGCAGGCGTTTGGGAGGGGCTGGGAGTCTTGTTGCCTCTGTGAGGATTATGCACATCCTCCTGTCCCATTGGGTCAAAATATGGTTCCGGCGCATGTAATCACGCCAGTCGTCACTCCATGTGAACAGTAATCTCACTCCAAGTGAGGCTCTCTATTTTTTCTAATAAAACATTATCAGTGTTTTTGAGCGCGGGCAGCTTCCCGGGCTCTGAGTTGACCACCTTTGATTTTCCCTCTAATTGCCAGGGTGTGACTTAATATTGGCCTGCTGCTTTCTGTGCTTTGAACTCTGCTTCTAGGCTCTTATGCGCAAGGGCTCTTTCTTTTTTTAGGTAACTGCATATTGAATTTGGATTTAGAAGGTGGATGAAATGATGCTACACAGGATGCAATAATGTCAGGTGAAAGGCATAGATAAAATGTCCGGATTCACCGTGAATTATCCATTGGTATTGCAAAGCGTAGCACTCAGGTGGCTGGGCCGGGCTTAGGAGGCCTCCTGTCCTGGTGCCAGCTGCAGGACTTGTCCTTGTCACTCCTGCCCCTTCCAGGCATCCCTGCAGCCAAGGGCTACCACCATGCTGCCATGCTCCTCACTCGACAGTGGGTTATAACCGAGAGCACGAGCACTCACGGAGTGGAATTGCGAAGGTGGGGTTCAGTTGCGTCGTGGGCCTCTGGCCACAGTAGCATGCTGCCCTGCCTCCAACAGGGTTCACTGTAGTGGGGGGGAAGCCATGTCCACCTTCATCCCCCTACCTTACATATGAGATCTAGACTCCCCCATGGTGGGGTAACTGTTTAGCGCCAGTAAATTTTCCCTTGAATCTGCATTTCCGTCTCCCAGCGTGGAGGACAGATGACTCATCCAATGTTACCATGCTTGCTTCTCTTAGCCACATCCTTCCCAATCCGCAGCTGTAATCCTCAGGCTCCAGGCGCTCCCTGTGGCCAGCTGGCAGGGTAGGAAGGAAGGAGCCCCCATCCCCGTGCAATGGACCAGCATTTCATGCTCCACTCGCGGGTGCCTGTGGCTGAGTAGTCCCCAACAGCCTCCGCCCACTCGACACTTGATTTCTTTCTTCATTACTGCTCCTTCCATCTGCAGCCTCCTGGACTACACTGCTTTCCCCCACTTCTGTGTGCCCGGGCCTCACCTCTCGCCCCTGCATCTCTCCGGCTTGCCCTCTGCTGCGGCACTGACCCCGCAGCAAGCAGCCATTCCTCTTACTGCTTCCCTTTCCCACCTGACAGCGTGTCCCACCCATCTTGCCCCGTCATTGCAGGTTGTCCCTCCATCCCCACTGATTTTGAGTAGATTTCCATGCCTTTTCATAGGTTTTCTGAAGTAGTGGGTGGTATCTCCAAACTTAAACCCCTGGAAACTCGGTGCTGTCTCGTTTCTTTGCAGGGTTGTGGATCCTATGGCTCGGCAGTGCAGGTGGGCTCCCCTGTGTCTACATGCTGCCTTTAGCACGAAAACCAGTCCATTACTTAGCTTGATTCTCCCAGAAGGACTGCAAGACCCATTTAAGGCTTGGCCTCCTTCATTGGATGCACAACTGCAGGCAAAGTTTGACCAAGAAATCAGCTCCATTCTATGTTCCCTCTCTGCCTCCATGCCTGCACTTTCACAGAATCACAGAAACACAGAATCCCAGACTGGCAGGGGCTGGAAGGGCCCTCCGGAGATCACCCAGCCCAACCCCCCTGCTCAAGCAGGCTCACCCAGAGCAGGGTGCACAGGACATCGTCCAGGCGGGCTTTGAATATCTCCAGAGAAGGAGACTCCACAGCCCCCTTGGGGCAGCCTGTTCCAGTGCTCTGTCACCCTCAAAGTCAAGAAGTTCTTCCTCATGTTCAACTGGAACCTCTTCTGCTTCAGTTTGTGCCCATTGCCCCTTGTCCTGGAGCTGGGCACCACTGAGAAGAGTCTGGCTCTGTCCTCGTGACACCCACCCTTAAGATATTTGTACGTGTTGATGAGATCCCCTCTCAGTCTTCTCTTCTCCAGGCTGAAGAAGTCCAGCTCCCTCAGCCTTTCCTCATAGGGGAGATGCTCCGGTCCCCTCATCATCTTTGTAGCCCTTCTCTGGGCTGTCTCTAGGAGTTCCTCATCTTTTTTGAACCGGATAGCCCAGAACTGGACACAGTACTCCAGGTGGGGTCTCACCGGGGCAGAGTAGAGGGGGAGGAGAACTTCCCTCGCCCTGCTGGCCACACTCCTCTTAATGCACCCCTTTCACATTCATAACCACAGTTGTTGCCCACTGCTTCCTGCTGTTCCTGGGCCACTCTGTGCCCAGAGGCTACAAGCAGCTGCTCGGCATTTCGAAGCATTTTTGTAGGTGATGTAGGTATTATGGCTACTTCCCCTTTGCCCATATCTGCTGTTTTCTTTGGGAAGCACCAAGCAAACTGAAGCATTAAAACATTCATTAATCTCTGATGCAAACAGCAGCACCAAAATGTTCGATAATATCATTTTTACAGAGCAGCCCCTTTCTTCCTCTCTCCTGATGCAGATGTGTTGAAGGTCAACAGCCCGATGTGCTCTTCTGCTGCTACCGAGTTCCTTTGGGATGCTGTTCTCAGCTCATTTGCTGACATCTGGCTGTTCCTGACAAAACAAGGCAAGTGTGACCAAAAGGAGCGAGGAAAGAAAAGGCAGTGAAAATCAGGGAAATGCCATTTCTGTCTGCTTTCTTTAGTGACTGGAAAATCACTGGCCCAGACTGCAGTTGAGAAGTGTGTTGCATGTGCACGTGTGCATGTGTATCCAAACCTGGCACGCTTCTGTCGGCAGCCGATTCCTTAAGGTTTGTTCTCAGTTGGCTTTTTTGTGACCAAAGCAAGGAAAGGTTGAATTTGTCCTGGACTGGCCACTCTCCAGCCTCAGGCAAGGAGAGGGAGAAGCGTAAGGCAGGTCTTTCTGTGCCTGAAGAATTGGTCACGCAAGTAAGCCAGCAAGTGAGGGATAAGGCGGCAGCAGAAGCAATGGGTTCACGTCTCCGGCCAGGCAGGGACACAGCTATGGAGGCAGATGACACCAGAGCACCTCCTCATGCCAAGAGGATCTTCCCGGTGCCTTTGGGTAGCTACACGTCACTGTGAGCGTTGCAGACACTGTGTGCTGTTCCCATCTATCCAAGAAGCAGCACAGAGGCAGGGCAGAACATGGGATGTTTCTTGGTTTGTGCAGCCCCTCACCAGGCACCGAGCCATCCCTGCTGGCTCTGGGCAAGAGCTGTCTCCTGCTGGACCCCACAAAGGTGCTGGTACAGAGGAGAAGGACTGGGACCCACTGATGGGTACCCATGGGCATTTCCATCCTCTGTAGGGCATAGGCATGTTTTCTTCCTTACCTATCTAGCGCATGCGATGGAGGGACAGAAATTACTCCAACCAACTCCTGGGTCATCTCTCACCACAGTCATGTGGCAAGTACGGAAACAACAACAGGCTTTAATCCCAGCCATTCAGTCCTGCAGCTTATCGGATAAAAAGCAGTAATATTCAGCCAGTTGGTGACACTCTTATGGCTGAGTTAGCCCAGCTGACTGAGATTATTTGCAAGCTGTGCTGTAAGCCGGGTAGGCTACAGAAGAATGGCTGGCAGGTACGCTGTCAGCATGAAGGGAAGGTAATAAGCACTCCTTACAAAGTGTAGTGTAAGTAAATGTAGTGCGGGTGAGACCGCAGGATGCTGTGTGGTTTTAAGTGAAGTGGCCTCAACAGGGCAGAAAATGCCTCCTCCATGCAAAGCAGCAGCTCGTCAAGTTGTAGTCCATGGGGTTAAATCCAGTTGGGGTTGGTCACAAGTGGTGTTCCCCAGGGCTCAGTTTTGGGCCCAGTTCCGTTTAACATCTTTATCAATGATCTGGATGAGGGGATCGAGGGCACCCTCAGACAGTTTGCAGATGACACCAAGCTGGGCGGAAGTGTGGATCTGCTGGGGGGGAGGAGGGCTCTGCAGAGGGACCTGGCCAGGCTGGATCCATGGGCCCAGGCCAATGGGGTGAGGTTCAACAAGGCCAAGGGCCGGGTCCTGCCCTGGGGTCACAACAACCCCACACAACGCTACAGGTGAGGGGAAGAGGGGCTGGGAAGCTGCCCATTGGAAAAGGACCTGGGGGTGCTGGTTGACAGGTGGCTGAATATGAGCCAGCCGTGTGCCCAGGTGGCCAAGAGGCCCAATGGCATCCTGGCTTGTATCAGGACTGGTGTGGCCAGCAGGAGCAGGGCAGTGACCGTGCCCCTGTCCTGGGCACTGGGGAGGCCACCCCTGGAATGCTGGGTTCAGGGTTGGGCCCCTGACTCCCAGAAGGACATGGAGGGGCTGGAGCATGTCCAGAGAAGGGCAAGGAAGGTGGGGAGGGGTCTGGAGCCCCAGGCTGCTCAGGAGCAGCTGGGGGAGCTGGGGGCGTTGAGCCTGGAGAAGAGGAGGCTGAGGGGAGACCTTATCACTGCCTACAACTGCCTGACAGGAGGGGGGAGCCAGGGGGGTCGGGCTCTGCTCCCAGGGAACGGGCGATGGGACGAGGGGAAATGGCCTCAAGTTGTGCCAGGGCAGGTTTAGGTTGGACATTGGGAAAAATTCCTTCCCAAAGGTCTGTCAGGGACTGGAAGGGGCTGCCCAGGGCAGGGGTTGAGTCCCCATCCCTGGGGGTATTTAAAAGCCGGGCAGACAAGGTGCTTAGGGCCAGGGTTTAGTGGTGGGATGGCAGGGTTAGGGTAACGGTTGGGCTTGGTGATCTTAAAGGTCTTTTCCAACCTAAACAATTCTGTGATTCTGTGATTTGCTTTCTCAGGGTTACGCTGCCTACCAGACAGGTCTGGTTGCTGTCAGGGCTGAAGAAGCATCCTAGGGCTTTCTCCTCTCCTTGAGCAAACTCAGGACAAGCCCTGGGTGCGGTCACGTAGCATCTGCAGTGCAGCAGCTTGGCAGCACACCCAGGGGGATGGCTAAAGCCTAATGTCATTGAAGGAGTTGTTTCTGGAGAAAAAAGTCGGTATGGAGGAATGTTGAGCCATTTCACTTACCAGCTCCCTTACCTCTTTCCAGCTTTTTGCAACAAATCCCTCTTCCTCACGCAGGAACGAACTTGAATTTACTCTTTAGAAGCTGGTAGGTTCTCTTTGTTTTCCACTTGATAGAGATTTTCCATAGTAACTACTGCAGAACCTGCCAGATCATTTCCCACTTCGCACTGCAGGCAGAGCTGGTGGCACAGTCCCCTAGACACACTCGCTGGGCACCTCCCGCTGTAGCTGCTCCCTGACATTGCTTATAGCCATCAGACTGACGAGCTGAAATCTTCTACGCTGTGGACCAGTCCTGTGCTGATTTCTGGCCTTTGCAAGCACAGGAGCATTTGAACTTTGCAACCTTGAGCATTTCCTTTTTTTTAGCTCAGATCAGCAGGGTCCGAGGATCCTCCTGGTGTGCAAGGCAACTTAATTGGTCTGGGCCTGCGTGGCCCCTTATGGAAAGGATGCGTCCAGTGTAGTAGAACATATAGAGGGACACATAGGAAACTGCAAGACTCAAGAATGCTGGTTTGGTCCTCTTGCCCTAATTTTTGGAAGTAGGCAGGAAAGATCCTGAAGGCGTTAGGTGGCCATTCCTTCCCAGGGAAGGAGGGAGCTTCCCAAAGTGCAAGTTACCATGTTCTTCAGCAGTTATGGTACCTTTCTTATAGATGAAGATGGAACCCCGGTCCGGTTGTGTAGGAATGGAGTCAGGAAGGCCAAGGCGCAGCTGGAGCTAAACTTGGCTAGGGATGTGAAGAATAACAAGAAGGGTTTCTACAGGTATGTCAGCTGGAAAAGGATGGTTAAAGAAAGCGTACCCCCGCTGATGAGCGAGACCGGCAAGCTGGTAACAGCAGATGAGGAGAAGGCTGAGGTACTCAACAACTTTTTTGCCTCAGTCTTCACTGGCAACCTCTCTCCTCACCCCTCCCGAATTGATGGATGGCACGAGGGGGACCGGGAGGGCATAACCCCTCCTGCTGTAGGAGAAGATCAGGTTCATGACCACCTGAGGAACCTGAACACACATAAGTCCATGGGACCTGATGAGATGCATCCCAGAGTCCTGAGGGAATTGGCCGATGTAGTCGCCAAGCCACTCTCCATGGTATTTGAAAAGTCATGGCAGTCAGGCAAAGTCCCTGGGGACTGGAAGAAGGGAAACATTGTGCCCATTTTCAAAAAGGGTAGAAAGGAAGACCCCGGGAACTACCGACCTGTCAGCCTCACCTCTGTGCCTGGGAAGATCATGGAACAGATCCTCCTAGAAGCTATGCTAAGGCACATGGAGGCCAGGGAGATAATTTGAGATAGCCAGCATGGCTTCACCAAGGGCAAGTCCTGCCTGACAAACCTAGTGGCTTTCTATGATGGTGTGACAACAACAGTGGACAAAGGAAAACCGATGGATGTCATCTATCTGGATTTCTGCAAAGCCTTTGACATGGTCCCCCACAACATCCTTCTCTCTAAATTGGAGAGCTATGGATTTGATGGGTGGACTGTTTGGTGGATAAGGAACTGGCTGGATGGTCACATCCAGAGGGTAGTGGTCAATGGTTCGATGTCCAGGTGGAGACCGGTGACGAGTGGTGTCCTCAGGGGTATGTACTGGGACCGGTGCTGTTTAACGTTTTCATCAATGACTTGGACAGCGAGATCGAGTGCACCCTCAGCAAGTTTGCGGATGACACCAAACTGAGTGGTGCGGTTGACCCACCAGAAGGACGGGATGTCATCCAGAGAGACCTGGACAGGCTGGAGAGGTGGGCCTGTGTGAACCTCATGAGGTTCAACAAGGCCAAGTGCAAGGTCCTGCACCTGGGCTGCATCAGGAGAAGCGTGGCCAGCAGGTCGAGGGAGGGGATTCTGCCACTCTACTCTGCTCTGGTGAGACCTCACCTGGAGTACTGCGTCCAGCTCTGGAGCCCTCAGCACAAGAAAGACATGGAACTGTTGGAGCGGGTCCAGAGGAGGGCTACTAAAATGATCCAAGGGCTGGAGCACCTCTCCTAGGAGGACAGGCTGAGAGAGTTGGGGTTGTTCAGCCTGGAGAAGAGAAGGCTGCGGGGAGACCTGATTGCGGCCTTTCAGTACCTAAAGGGGGCCTATAGGAAAGATGGGGAAGGTCTTTTTAGTAGGGCCAGCTGTGTCAGGACAAGGGGTAATGGTTTTAAACTAAACCAGGGTAGGTTTAGACTAGATATAAGGAAGAAATTCTTTACAATGAGGATGGTAAAACACTGGGACAGGTTGCCCAGAGAGGTAGTGGAGGCCCCATCCCTGGACACATTCAAGGCCAGGTTGGATGGGGCTCTGAGCAACCTGATCTAGTTAGCAGTGTCCCTGCTTACTGCAGGGCGGTTGGACTAGATGACCTCTAGGGGTCCCTTCCAACCCAAAACATTCTATGATTCTATGATTCTACAAATAGGATGATTTCTTGAACTCATCTAATAGAGGAATCTTTTTTTTTCTAAAACACACTCCATTAGCTGAGGATCACTTCTGAAATACCGGGTAGTGGCAGTCTACTTCTTATAGGCAAAGTAGGACCACACACAAGGCAGTAACTGAAGGTACCAGACTCAGGACTAGTAAGGAGGTCTTGAATTGTTAAATCCAGGTGGCGCTATCAAAGGCTGTGTGTCACAGATTGCCTTTCTCCATCATGCTTTGCACTTGGAGACACCCACAGCTGTGCTCTTCTCTCTCCTAACGCTGGCAATCATCCTGCTTCGAACAGGAGGTTGGACTAGGTCCCTTCCAACCAATGCTTCTGGGGTCCTGCTACCGGAATAGACGCCCAAAAGAGTATACGTGTTCTGAGCGATCCTGAGCAGTGAGTACGCTGGGAGATGCAGGACTCTGCTTTCAGTGAAATATCCCCACTCCCTGTCCAAAACGCAAATGAGGACATTGGTTCGGCTGGGCTGGTTCCAAAACTTTAAAAACCAAAAACTTAGGCCAGGTCTAGACAATAAGGGAAAGGTGGTCAAACAGTTCACTCCTGAGGCAGTTCAGATTCAGTTCTTCCAGGCTTCCCCAACAAGCGGGCTGTTCAGCAGTGAAACCAGGAGGGCAGGTTTAAATAAAAGGGGTGAGTGGATGACTACCCACTGTGAAGACAATAAACCTGAGATTACTTCAATTAACAAGAAGATAAACACTGCTGACCCATGCTTGGGCGATCTGCCCCTCTGCAGAGAGCTGGGATGCCGCTCTGGAAAGCAAAGATAGAAGCAGGTTTGGTGTCATGGTGAAGCCTGCAGACGAAGACTTCATTAATGGTGAGAAATTATTGATCGCATGGCGGCTTCATATGGTCCCAGCATTCCCTCCTCTATCAAAGGTTATTTCAATGACTGTTTTGCCATTGTTATTAATCACTAGAAATTAGATCCATGACATCATGCAGCAGTGAAGAGAAAAACTGATGAGAGACTCCTTGAAGTTCTTGAAATTGCTTCTTATCTTCACAGTTCGGATAACCTCTTGCAGAATAATCAACAATTTCAAATGTATTGGTCACATCACCTCCTCAAGGAGATGGGAGACACTCTTTGAAATTACAGACCAGGCTTGGTACACACGAGAAGCACTGGCATGGTGTCACACAGTAACGAAGAGCGAATGTCTCTTTGATAATGCTGTCTGCACTGAGTGAGATTTTCTTGCCACGATGTCAGGAAAAGTTGATGAGACAGATGGGTTATTAAGTGGTAAAAAAAAACAGATGGAAGAGAGATTTGAGGGGTTTCAGCTATGACTTTCCAGAATGCTTCAGTGAAGAATAACTCCTGAATTTCCATTCCCTACCAGAGATGAAAAACACAAGACGCATACCCAAGCGTGGCACGGGCACAGATCCGGCACACCAGTGGGGCACCCACTGTAAGGCTGGACCGCAAGTCCCTTGAGCCAGCAGCTTGTCCCTGCCTGACCACAGGGCCCGTGAGATGGGGCGGTTCGTGGATGTGGAGAAGGGGTGCTGGTCCTGACCTGCTGCTGCTCTGGATGCAAAGTCATCACCGTGGAGAGCATCCATGCATGTCCACGTGTGTGCTGACTGCCTTGGCTCCTGCTGGGCATCACGACCTATTTTTGAGCCCCCTTCCTCTTTTCTCACTCTCCCCCCCCCAGTCCACAGTGGTCTCTTCTCAACTTTCTTCTTGCCTCACCCCTCCCCGCTGCGGAGGATGCGGGAGCTTGGCCAGGGCTGTGCCAGCACCCTGCCCGACCAGGGGAAGGACAGAAGATGACGGGCGGGCGGAGGATGTTTCATCCCCTGGGATTGCAACGCTCAGAGCGCCAGCCCCTGCAGAGATCTGGCGGTGACAGAGATCGTGTTCAGTGGCAGCGCTGTGAGCGTGGAGGAGCTGCCTCTGCAGCCAGGGTCCCTACTGCTGCGGGGCATGACAGAATACAGTCGATAGGAAAGGGCTGTTCCTCCCAGACCTGGCTCCTGCCCAGCCTGCTGGACAATACATTACCGGAAAAATAGAGGGAGGCTTCTGCGGTGTCACTGCAGCCGTCTCCTGCCTGCCTGCCTTATTCTTTGTGTTACTTAATATCAATTATAAAATATTAAATCAGATAAATACCTTTGGCCTTTCTGGATGATAAGAAAATGCATTGTTCTGCCTCCTAAAATGCCGTCGTTTTCACTGGAAATGCTAATGGGATTACATAAAGGTTATTTCAGCCTCCTCTCAAGTCAAAACAATCGTCATGCCCTTTGTTTATGCCTTTTTAATGACTGCTTTTATGTCCAGGTGTCTGAGGCCTCTGCGTCTTCTCAGGTGCTCACTTCTGGGGTCCTTGGGCTGCTGTTGTGGGGAAACTCCCTGGGAAATATGAACGCTATCTGTGCTGTCGTGTTAGAGATCTGGAGGAGAGCAGGTGTGGTGGAGAACTCTGGCAGCCTGGCAAGGATTTGGTGCCTATGTCTCAGTACCTGTGGGTACACACCCTCCTGCAGTTCGCAGTACGAGCATCAGGGAGTGCGTGTGTACAGGTCCAATGCAGCGGTGTCTGCACTGCTGCGCACTGGTGCACCCCTGGGGCTCCATCTTCTGGTTTCCTTTCTTCAAGGCATCGGCCTGTGAGCCTCTGCCAGGATGCACACATGAGCGCGCGCAGTTCTTGTGATGAGCAAGTTGCGTGGCATGGTCCCCATTTGCAGCCTCCGGTCTAGACTGGCCTTCGCTGCACCATGCAGAAGTGGTGAGCTGAGTAAGAAGCTCATGAGCCAGAGGCAGCTACAGAAACAACTGTGGTGCTGCACTTGCTCTGCTCTGAGGGAAGGTGCTGCCAAAAGCACGTTTCCCTCTCATTTTTGGTTGTTACTGGTTTTTGGTGCAGGCCCTTGACTTTTCCTAAGCCATTCCCTTGCTTCCCAAAAGAGCCCAAGTGCTGTGCAGGAGGCTTGCGATGGCCTGGTAAGCTCATTGCATTCCAGAGAAAAGCAGTGCACCAAGATAGACTGTCATCATTCCTAATGCCAGAAGCATCAGGCAAGAATTGGTTCTCACTGGAGACCCCGCACATCCATGCCTACATTTCTTTAAGCTGGCACTGTCATGAGCATTAGGGTCACAGACATCCCAGGCATCAGAATCACAGCGTCACAGGATGGTTTGGGTTGGAGGGGACCTTTTAAAGATACAGTCCAACCCCCCTGCGATGGGCAGGGACATCTTCCACTTGATCAGCTTGCTCAAAGCCCCATCCAACTTGGCTTTGAGCACTTCCAGTGATGGGGCATCTACAGCTTCCCTGGACAACCTTGTTCCCATGTCCCACCACCCTCATTGCAAAGAATTTCTTCCTTACATCCAACCTAAATCTACGCTCTTTTCGTTTAAGAACTTTGCCCCTTGCCTACAGGCCCTGGTAAAAATTCTTTCTCCATCTTTTTTTATAAGCCCCACTTATATATTGAAGGGACACATTAAGAGTGGCCCGAGCAAGCTCTGAGCAAGTTGATCGGGCTCTGAGCAAGTTGGTCCAGGTCTGTGAATAGCCTGGCTTCGAGCAGGAGGTTGGCCTGGGGACATCCAGGAGGCTGTTCCACCCCAAGTCCTTCTAGGAGTTTACAAAAGTTGCTGTGAAATTCTATTTAGCTGCAGCCTTCTGCCTTTTCAGACTCTCCTGAGTTGAGAGGCTTGGTTTTGATGAGGAAGAGATAAAAACAGAAATGCAGCCAACATAGTCCTCCCTGCCCACGCCGGCTGCCGCTTCACCGCTTCTTAGGGACAGGGTTTAGTGCTGGGATGGCAGGGTTAGGGGAACGGTTGGGCTGGGCAAGCTTAAAGGGCTTTTCCAACCTCAAGGGTTCTATGATTCTATGATTCACTTTGTCCTGGGTCAGCCGTCCCATTGGTGGCAGAGGACGGGCGTGTGTGCAGGTGTTCTGGGGGCTGCCCAGAGTAGTAGGATGGGGATTTACACTTTTCCTAAAAGATTCTTTTATGAACCTGAGGGAGGAAAGTGGTATCTTGGGAACAATTCTAAGCATAGATTAATGTGTTAATAGATTGATTTGAGAGGACGAAGAGGTGGTTCCTGGAGAGCAGAGGGGCACATGAGCTAGGACAGCCGGGGTTACATCTTTTACAGCTAGCGGGGAGAGAGAAAAAGAGAAGGCGATTGTCACTGAACCATAGAACCATAGAATCACAGAATCGTTGACGTTAGCAACACCCTTTAAGATCCCCAAGCCCAACTGTTATCCTAACCCTGCCATCCCATCACTAAACCCTGTCCCTAAGCACCTCATCTGCCTGGCTTTTAAATACCCCCAGGGATGGGGACTCAACTCCTTCCCTGGGCAGCCCCTTCCAGTGCCTGACAGCCCTTTCAGAAAAGGAGTTTTTCCCAATGTCTAACCTAAACCTGCCCTGGCACAACTTGCCTGTTGAATGCAAAAGCATTTAGCAAAGAGCACGGGCAGAGAAAGGTGGTGCATCCCTGGTGTTTGATGGAGATATGAATTGTAAATCGTGTTGCTAAAAGTTGTCATTCTCTCTATCAAAGCAATTCTGTGGGTGTCCCTGGGGGATGATGGCCGAGAGGTCAGAGCCCATTCAGAGCAGCTGCTTCAGGAGGACAGCACCCCCCTCGCTGAGGGGGCTTTCTCGTTCACATTGGCTATGCAAATTTGCATAGGAGGTTTGGTTTTCTCACCCAGTTTCAGTGAGACCATTTGAGTCCTCCCAGACTGGAGGTTTTCACAGTGTGGGACATGCACAGCGTGGGTTGATCACACCGTGATGGACAGTGATCTTGGCTACATCTGCAGGACAGGATTCACATGCGGTGCTCTGGCCTGGTGTGCTGCTATGTGATGGCTGCCCCCTGCAAGCGTGGTTTGGATAATTGAAGGGAGAAGAGGGAAAAGGCTTCGGAGGGCAGCTGTTTTTACAACGGATGTGCCATTCGTGTAATGTTTTTTTCTGGAGAGATGCCAGATGAAGCTGGTATGGGACAAGCAGTGGAGGTTCAACAGGGGAGCTAGTCTCCCCCGCCCCTGCCCCCAGCAGGATCAGCTGGTCTGATGGGATTTATGCACTCTCCCCACAGCCCTTGCCAAGTTGTACCCTGAGGCCACTATCGCTGCTGCTAAACTGACACCCTTGTTCGCTCTGCTGTTCTCCAAAGTCCCACTGCTGCTGAGTTACTCCCACCCTTTCACTTTCCATATGCCTGTCAAAAAAGTCTCCCTGGTACTTGCCTTAATTAGACAAAATCTGAGATTTAATTACTAATGCAACATTTCCAGATTTGAGTATCATCTTTCCCAGTGCACTTCTGGCATCACAGAGCTGCTGGATTCCCTCCCAGTGCTGTGGAGACCCACTGCGATCCCGCGGGCGCCCGCCTGCAGTTACCCGTCACATCGCCAGCGCTGATGGGATTCCCCATGGCGCTGCCTGCACTGGGTCCTGCAGCCACAGGGGCACCAGGGACCCACCCCAGTGACCCAAATTGCAAGCAGCAGCAAGATGATCCACAGTCTGGAGCAGCGCTGCGGGCAGGGAGCAGCCCCAGCCTGAGCTCAAATGTCAGTGAATTTTGGATACGCACACGCCTTCAGCTCCTCTGTGTGTGTAGCCCTCGAATGAGTGTCTGCTGCCCGTGAAATGGCAAGGTCAAAGCTAATAGCTTTGCATGAGGGTGGGATCTCATCTGGAGGGCCCAGTCTTGGCACTGATTTGGGACAGTCCTGCTGAGGATGCAATGGAGAGCAGCAAGAAGCACACTGAAAAGTGCCATCAATTGGGAGGAAAAATGGAAGGATCTTGGGCAGAAGAGGTTATTTATGGAAAGCTTAAGATCGAACCTTCTAAGTGATCCATGTGCTGTGCCTACCAGGCTTTGAAGTTCCTCAGGTGATGGATGCTTATCAGTCAGTGAGACAAGGCAAGAGCCGATTCAGTGCTCTTCCCTTTGCCATCAGGCCAGCCAGCCCACCTCAACTCTTCCAGCGGAAAATTAGGAAGCACATCACAAACCCCCAGCACATCAGCAAACATGAATCCAGTGGGACCCTTTGGGCAAGTGGCTGGATGAAAAGGACTCTTTCAGACACTCAGGGTTCCCGTGCAGTTGCCAGAAGTGCAGCAGCTCTTCCCGAAGTACTTGTGTGATGTGCATCCTTCCCTGCTGGCCCTGGCTCTGCAGGGCCTGGCTCCAAAGTCAGGGTCTAAGCCTGAGTCTGTGGAGCAATGCATCGTACCCGCTCTCCACCCTGGGAAGGCTGGTTGACCACTGAAGAGGAGTGCAGAAGCTGAGGTCTGAAAAGAGACCACCGTCCGCTCCAGAGCCGTGACACCATGCTATGAGTGCAGGTGTGTTTCAGGCATGATGTGCAGGTGCTGATCCCAAACATGGGATCTACAAGATCTCTTCAAAAAGCACCTTAAAGCTGCAGGTTTGTAGGTGATGGCGATAGCAGTGGCATTAGAGAGCAAGGTGCTGATGCTCAGAAAGGACTCTGTCCAGCTTGGGCAGTGTTGCCCCGGGGGAAGGGGACATGGGCATGGAAAGGACATTCACCAGAAACCCCTTCAGCCCAGTGCATGACCTCTATGAATGTGATGTGGCAAGGTGCTCCAGGAGAAGATGAGAAACCTGCTGCCTCCCACACAGACCAATTCCTTTATTGCTCGTTTCCTTCCTACGCCTAAGCTGAAGGTTATAATTTTACCCTGTCTACCCCGTTGTAATTTTACTCTTTGTCTTCATCAATGCTTTAATGAGCCCAACTCAGCCTTTTCATAGGAAGAGGTTTTTTTAATCCACAGTGTAATAAGGCTGCTTATTCATTCCTGGCTCCTCTTCACTATTTTCTCTCACAGGAGATGCTTCTGCTTCCAGGTAGGATGCAGTAAGAGTGCGTGGCACATCTCTGCTGCACTGGTATGAGTCAACGCGAGTTCAAGCTTTGGAAAATTGTTTCTTGAAGGCCAGAGACATTTGTTTGTCCTATACTTAAATGCCTTTCACTGACACATCAGAGCAACCACAGCCCATTCCTTAGCATCCTGAGTGACAGCACAGTGTAACTGCGGGCCCAATGAATGTCTGACAGGATAAAAAGAACACGAAAATAATGTCCACGGTTAATGGGGTCAGAGGAGGCTTACTATGGAAAGCTCCATTGTCAGATGACTTTTGGCTGTGCTTACACAGTGCTTTTTCATCATCACAGTCCCTACTGTTTTTAAGGCATAAAGAGAACTTTCTCCATAACAAACCTTACAATTGTTTTCTTTCCTTCTGAAAAGCCTGTCTGTCACAGCCCCTTACAGTTTCTGAACATTTCTTCACCTTTCTCCCAAAGCTTGGTTTGAACAAAAAGCATTCAGTGTCCTACACCTCCCATGAGATGCTGTGTCCTGACACACAGCGTTATTTTTTTCCTTTCTCCACACCCCAGCCATCTTTACAGAGGAGTAACCAGATGAGAGAGCTTCTACTGCTAAACAAAACAACAAAAGAGTTGGTATCTTTTGGAGCCAGAACCCTCCCATATTTTGTTGACTCGTAGCCCAAATTTGCCAACAGGGCCTAAGAAAGCTCTGCTTTGCAGTGCCTTCCCAAGGAGACAGGATCTGGGAGCAGATCCCATGTCAGCGTACGGGCTGCAGCTCCTCAGTTACAGCCCAACTCGGTGTTGAGCAGCCAGCTCCTTTTCCAGGGACGCATGAGTGTGAGGGCAACCTACTGTCAAAGGCAGAGTGGATGGTCGTAAGTTCTGCCTGCTCGTTCTTACGGTGCAGAGACGGCCTCCGGGACGCACAGGACACACCACCAGTTGTCTCAGTTAAAGCCAGGTCTGAATTTATGGGCAAAGCAAGGTGAGAGAAGAAGGAAAGATATGGTGTATAAATCCCCCAGGTCCTTCTCCCTCCAGGGATAAAACCCCAAAGGTCTGGAGAAGAAAAGGGAGAAAGCAATTGGCAAGCAAAGGTCAACCTTTAGGAAACAGATTTTGCATCTAAAGCTGCTTCTCGGGATCTGCAGCACTGAGAGATGTTGCTGTAGGCTGTGACCTCTCCAGGGGAGTAATTACTGCTGCTTAATACCAGCCTTCTCCTCCAGCTTTTTCTCAGTAAGGCCTTCAAAGGGGCATCGAACTATGGGCTGAAATGGCTCTGCCCATGCCACCTCATGTGAAGCAGGTGATGCAGAAACTAAAGGCGATACAGGAGCAATGCAGAAATGAGAGACAATGCAGGAGGCAGAGGAGATGTAGGAGGGAGAGGTAAAGCAAGAGGCAAAGGAAATGCAAGAGACAGGCGATGCAAGAGGCAGAGGTGACGCATGTGCCAGGCAGCACAAGCAGAAGGGTGAGGAAGAGAGATATGCTGCAGCTGCAGTGACTTGTCTACATTTATCCCCCCCAGCTGCATAACCGTGGGGTAAGTGAGCAGATATGGGGGGCTCTGTCCTTACATGTGAAATCATGTGAGACACAAGGATGAAGGCAAGACATTTATGTTACTGAAATCCAAATCAGATGGAAAATTGAGCAGTTTCTCCAAGATGTTGATCTCTCCTTTGACTGAGAGCTTGCTGGAAGGACTAGCCAGGGAGCCAGAGACAGCAGAGTACCCTGGAGTGCACCTCCAGGGAGCTCAGGGGAGGCACGCTGGGGCACCATGTCGGCGAAAACCAGCTCCTGATGCAAATGCACGAGCGGAACCACATTCTGTATCGCTGCAGGACCGTGCTGCCGTTCCTGTGTTGTGAAGGTGTGACATGGAGCTGGCCCGCTTCTCAGAAAGCCGAGTCGAGCATCAAGCTTTGGCTGCCTTACCCCAGCGTTGGGGCTGCTGCATGGTCAAGTCGTGGGTTTTCCCGGGAGAAGCATGAAGCGAGCTGAGCTAGTTGCACGGCCATTTAATATTTCCTGCTATGACGGAGGCTACCCTGGCAAAGCAAACAGGCTGCTTTAGTATGTGAGCTTAAATAACGGCACGATGACAAATAGGTGGAGGATAATGCTGTGATGAACAGAATCCATACATCAACCTTTCCAGTTCAGCTGCATTTTACGTACTACTGTGCTGAGAGAGAAAGTAGCAATGTGAAATAGTTCTGAAAATGAAAATCCAGTGAGTTTTAAGTTTCAAATGAGTGAAAAGATTTTGTTAATACTTTCCAGGGAAAAAAAAAAAGAAACTATGACAGGGTGGATATGAAATGCAGAGGGTTTTCTGCCTCATCTGTGGGATTCCTAGGAACTCACAATGTTTGGAAAGCGAGAGGAAAAATCCTTTGGTTTCTGGATAAAAGCCTCTGCCCCAGATTGGGCTTAAAAACTGTCTGTGCTCCTCAGCGCAGGCCGCGGGATAAAGCCTCAGCATGTGCCATGCTGCCTGGGGCCAGAACCGCCCAGCCTGCCATCCAGCTGCAGATGAAATTGCTCAGGTGCCTCACAGTCCCCAGCCACCTTTCCACGGCACCCCAGGGAGTATCAGCAGGTCTCCTGGCTGGCACCTGGGAAGGTGCCTGAGATCCGTTTCTATGCCAAGAAGCAGGGGACAGGTGCTCAAGGATGCGTGGGCCAGGGCAGGAATGGCACAGTCAGTGGGGCTGCGCACCATAAGCCTGCATTTCTCAGTGATTTCATTCTTACTGTAGCGCTGAAATTAGCTTCTGTACATGATGCCAGTTTTAGCATTTTAAATATGAAAACTCCCCAACCACCGGATGATGCCAGATTCACTTTAGGATTATCAATGCGTTTGCACAGAAAGCAAAAATCCTACACCTCGTTTTGGGGCTGCATTTAATCCTTGTTTGACACCTGGAAACATGGCCACTCCTTCTCCTAAATGACTCCCCCAGCTACCTGAGATAATCTGCATGCAGAGCAATTTCATCTACTTGCCCCTTCTTTCCTGTGTTACCTTCAAACCTGGCCGTAAGGACTGCCTGTTCCTCCCGTAGGAAAAGAAAATATATATAGTTTGTTATAACCTATCGTAACACAGGGACACGAGTTCTGCTTCCCCAGCAGATCCCTCTCAAGAGGGTAAGGATGGAGTGGAAGGGCAGCCTGTCAGTGTTTCTGGGGTATCTCTGTTTGATGCAAAGATTTTTCTATTAAGCTTCATTGGAGAAACTAATTGAAGAGAAGGCTTTATGTAGCGAGCCCAGTCTGGGACTGGGCCTGCCCGCACTGGACCACCCTGTTGCTGTTGTTGCGTTAAAAGGTTAATTCGGAGCCATGCCCAATTTGTCGTAAGTCTGGTTGTGTTCAGTGTCGAACTATTGCAATTACGGACACACAAACAACGTGATACACCTTCAGGCTGGTCGTGTACCACGAACTACCACGGCTGGACTTAAAGAGTTGGTTGGGTTCAAGGAGAATGATCACGACTGGATTAACGAACAGTGCAGTTTCTTTCAGCAACAGACGCGTGGGTTCTTTTGGATTGCCAGTGGTAAATTCACTGTCTGCAAAGCACATGCAAATAGCAACAGTGTGAACAACACCGCCTGGCTATAGACGCATTAAGAGATATAAAGTGATGCTATAGAGATTTCCGAGTTTCGTGGGGAGGCAACCAAGTGTTTGAATCCTACCCAAAGGTGCTCCAATGGGGGGAAAGAGAGGCTCAGCCCCTCGGCTGATCCCAGAAGTCGGGGTAGTATGCGATGATGGCATCATCCCTAACATCCTCTCTCCCTTAAGCTATTTTATATAATTTTCTACCTTTCAGGTGGAGCTCAAGTGACTCCAGCCATACGTACCTGGGTTACGATTGGTGTAAAATTATCTCACTTTGCTTTTAAAGGTATAGGCTAGAAAAATTCTAAGTACAAGCTCAGTGAGGGGTGGCTGCACCTTGGAGGCGGGTAGCTTTGGGGATGGAGGTGTGTTTTGGTATTATAATGATATTATAATGAGCAAAGTTTACCAAAGGACACCATTTTGTCAAAAACATGACAGACCATTGGCCTGGGGTAGCAAATCTGCAGCTTATCAGTTCTGTGGTACCTTCAAGTTCCCGTATTATCACAGAGCCTGGCTGTGGCGTGTCCACTCCGCTCCACCCTCTGTGCAGTTCCTCTTAGAGTCGGCACACTGAGCACCCCTGGTGTTGCCAGCATTGAAGGCTGCAGGCCTGGGGAACTTCCGTGGGATGGATTCCTTGCATGTCAGCTGCACTCCACCCTGGAAGCTTCTTCATTGCTGTACCTTTCCCTAAAATGTGAATACACATTTAATTTCTAGGCCACCTCCAGCAATTATGCCACAGCAGTTCAGTGTGTTGGCCAGACTATGGGACTACACAACGGCTGCCACCAAGCCCACAACAGCCCACTTACCCCCGCAGCTGTGCCTGCAACACAGACCAACTTTGTGCCTGCATCTACATTACTCTCTTTTCGTGAATGCGCAAAGCAATCTCTTGAGCTTTCTTGGTGAGGCTTTTGCGGTACTACTGCATTGAAATTGATGGGAACGTGCTAGGGACAGTTTAGGACAAAGAACCCCTGCGGAATTCTTCTCGCAGTTTTCTCAAGCTTTGGTTAAACTTTCCAGCAAAGTTCACAAGAGTTTCCAGGAGCAATGTGGGCTGTGGCTTGATGCCGCTGGTCGTTCTGCCCCAGCATCTCTCCCTCTGGCTGGCTCCCATCTGGGGGCCAACTACCCCAGTCCTCATTTTTGCCCACACAGCTGCCTGTGGGACTATGTGTAAGCTGATTGAGGGAAGAAATGAAGTTTAATTTCTTCCCCAGCAAGGTTTATAAAGTCTGGATTGGTTGTCTCTGATTCACAGAGCGGTCCCACTACCATCGCATGGGGCTGGAGGCATGAAGGCAAGAACAGCTCCAGCCAGTTTTGTCACTTGGGGAAACCACTGTGTCCTCCAGCCACCCCAGTCCCAAGGCCAGGCCGGCAGCTGCAGTCACATGAAACATTGCTTCAGCAGGAGAACCATCTTGAGAAGGTCCTCTTGGCATAGCCTGGAGCATGGGAGCGAGCCCACCTTGGAGCCAACTTGGGAAGAAGGGTGTCACTGTGAACTCGGCTCATGTCCAGCAATCAGGTGTGGAGCCCCGCAGGCATTGCGTCAGCACTACTTGGGCGAAGCAATGCCAAGCCCAGGACTTTGCGCCATCTCCATTGTTGGAGCAGAGGATTGCACAAAGGGTCCTTGCTTGCCCAGACCTTGGAGCATGCCCATGCTGCACCGGAGCCTGCAGTCCTCATGGGTGAAGAAAATTGGCTGCCTGGAAGTCGCTAGCTCCATTTTCTAGATGAGTATTAAAACGGGTTTGCTACTGTGCTAGCGAAAGCTGATAGGGGAGATGTGCATCCTTGCCCTTCCAGCAGCCTTTGACTACAACCTCCCCGCCAGAGATCAGTCTATCGCATCACGTGTCCACCTCCACTAAACGGGAATCAGAAGCATGGCAGGGCATGAAATTATTCTTCTCTAACAGGATTTTGCCAAATTAGTATTCTTGTTCCTGTTCCCAAGCTCACTGGGATACACAGGTTTGTTCTTTCTGATTTGACGCAGGGATTTAAGGTCAGGTACCCATCATTGCGGTCAGGTACCCATCATTGCAGTCAGGTCCCCATCATTGTGGTCAGGCCTCCATGATTGCAAGCGAGTCCCACAACTACTGGCTACAAGCTGCCTTGAGAGCGGATGTGGAGCCCGGGCAAGTTTTCCCATGTTCATGGTGGACCAGCAGTTGTATAGAGGGATCTTCCTTGCAGAGACGCTCATTGGCTCATTGGCGTATGTATCAAGAAGCAAAAAGCGTGTGTGTGGGGAAAAGCTGTTTGGGGCAATACAGAGGACACACCCTGGGAGTCAGGGAGACCAAAAAGACAGAGTGAAATGTGTAAATGGTTTTAAATGTCCAGATGACAACTGCGTAATTAATTACTCCGATTTAAGTTGCACTGATAATTTTTTGTGTAGGTAACGCCGAAGGCTACGCTGTTATCTTAGAGGAATGTTTGCATCTGGAGATTCATTCTCACCCTGCCAATAATAAACCTTCCCTGGAGTTTCTGAAACATTAATTATGGTTTTGGAACGCCCAGGTTTTGCAACCAGCTCAGGGTAATTCTCTACAACACTGAGCTCTGACAGAAACAAATTAATCGCTGATTTGAAAACTGGCAGCTGCCTAGGCACGAGAGCTCAGGGCTTTATGACGTTTGCGATGTATGAATAAAACGGGTCCCACCATACTCACCAGCTCACCTGCCTACATGTGCACACGCACCCCCTCCAACATAGCCAGCACCTGGGAAGAATGAGCTTCCCCCAGCTAAAAAGCAAGCACCAGCAACCCCACGCAGCAGGAAGAATCACAGGGGAAGATCTCAGATGCAGCCAGACATTGTTGGAGTGTTTCACCCAGGGGCCTCCCTTGCCCAGGTGCCAGCAGGACACAGGGGTTCCCCCTGACGCTGCTCCCGGCTCTGTCCCAAGCCCAGAGGGCCACTTTGTAACAGCATCTCCTTTAGATCCACAGCTTTTGTCTCTACCACATCAAATCCTTCAGCTTGGATCACGAAGAGAGCCTAAAGGGACAAATTTAAACCTCAAAACAACAACAAAAAAAGTTTTTTTATTTCCAGGTTTGTCAAGTTACCGCACTGGCCTACAAACAAAAGAAGGAACGTGGTGTTTAGATTGCACGGAAGAGTACAGATTCTCCTCAGCCCTTTTCATGCCTCTGCTGTCCTGAGGAGGGGAACGTAGCCTCCCACTCGGCCTCTTCTCCTTGGCCATCTGGGATGGAGCTAACTTCCCACTAGCATTACATTTCTTAATAAGCACAATCCTTCAAATTTCAGCGGCTTTCCTGCAAGCCACAACTTGTTCAGGACTGCGGCAGATCCTTATAAATGCAAATTACAGCTCCTGAGCAGCTTTTCATAGAGACGTGCTAAAAACACAGGTAGCTGTCGTAATATTGAAAGTGTTTTCGCTCCATGACTTCCTTTGCCCTTTTGCTGGTTGTGAGGGACTGGCTATCACCTCCAAAAGGAGAACAGTGATTACACCAATTCAGAAATTAAGGAAGTTGATTGACAGGAGCCTGAATATGAGCCAGCCATGTGCCCAGGTGGCCAAGAGGGCCAAGGGCATCCTGGCTTGTATCAGGACTGGTGTGGCCAGCAGGAGCAGGGCAGTGACCGTGCCCCTGTCCTGGGCACTGGGGAGGCCACCCCTCGAATGCTGGGTTCAGGGTTGGGCCCCTCACTCCCAGAAGGACATGGAGAGGCTGGAGCATGTCCAGAGAAGGGCAAGGAAGCTGGGGAGGGGTCTGGAGCCCAAGGCTGCTGGGGAGCGGCTGGGGAAGCTGGGGGTGTTGAGCCTGGAGGAGGCTGAGGGGAGACCTTATCACTGCCTACAACTGCCTGACAGGAGGGGGGGAGCAAGGGGGGGTCGGGCTCTGCTCCCAGGGAACGGGAAATGGGACGAGGGGAAACGGCCTCAAGTTGTGCCAGGGCAGGTTGGACATTGGGAAAAATTCCTTCCCTGCAAGGGCTGTCAAGCACTGGAAGGGGCTGCCCAGGGCAGGGTTCAAGTCCCCATCCCTGGGGGTATTTAAAAGCCGGGCAGACGAGGTGCTTAGGGCCAGGGTTTAGTGGTGGGATGGCAGGGTTAGGGGAACGGTTGGGCTTGGGGATCTTAAAGGTCTTTTCCAAGCTCAGCGATTCCATGATTCTATGGTTCTATGAAGTGAAGATACAAGTGTCAGTGTAAAAAAAGAAGTAATTTGCCCATGGGACTGATGACAAGGGAAAAAAAATAATTGTTTAACTGGGTGAGCAACAAATGGAGAAGGAACAATGCCATATGTCCAGTAGCAGAGTAGATGGTAAAAATGTCATGCCACGGGAAAGACAAACTCAAGAAATACTTGTCCTTTATTACGATGGGAGGGTGACAGATTCATACCTGAACACAAAATGCTTCACAGCATCAGAGCGGTTGAGGTTGGAAGGAACCTCTGGGGGCCATCTGGCCCAACCTCAAGCAGGGCCAGTTGCCCAGGAAATCCAGATGGCTGTTGAACACCTCCAAGGAGAGAGACTCCACAACCTCCCAGGGGGACCTGTGCCAGCACTTGGTCACCCTCAGAGTGAAAAAGCATTTCCCGATGTTCAGAGGGAACCTCTTGTGTTTCAGTTTGTGCCTATTGCCTCTGGTCCTGGCACTGGGCACATCTGAGAAGAACCTGGGCTCCATCCTCTTTGCACTGAGCCTCCTCTTTGCCTCCTGAGTCTTACCCTCCCCAGGAGGAACAGTCCCAGTTCTCTCAGCCTTGTCTCATACCTGAGATGCTCCAGTCCCTTCGCCATCCTGGTGGCCCTTCGCTGGGCTCTCCAGTCTTGCCTGTAGCGGGGAGCCCAGCACAGGCTGCTGAAATCAGAGCTATGGAAGTGTTAAGCACAAACCATTCAAATTATTTTAACTGTAGGAGTTGACAGTGCATAGTTTTGTCACCTATGGAAGATGCCGAACAATTAGCACCGGCAGTCAAGACATAATAACGTCCTACCAGCTCCGTCGGATGTGGGGGGGGGCAAAAATCTTGGCGCCATTCGCACGCTCGCGAGGAGGAAAGTGATTAATTCCAGGCCAATTAGTCTAACTATAAGCAAAATCGCACCAGTGTCGACGTGGGACACAACGGGGAAGGGGGTGAAGGGCAGGGAGAGGCGATGGGTGCCTTTCTTTTGGTGGGAAAACGGTGTAAAATGGAGAAGGGCGGCACCTCGGGAGGCGTGAGGAGCCGGCGGGACGGGCCCGTGAGGCGCCTCCTGTTACGGCGGCAGGAGCTACCCCTGAGGGGAGAGGTGGGCCCGGGGCCGGCCCGGCGATCGGGACACACGGCCAGGGTGGCCGCTGAATAGGCTCCGCCGCCACAGGCTCCCGGCGCCGCCGCGGGCCCGGCGCAAGGCCCTGGGCGGGGGGGGAGGGCGTAAAGCGGGCGGGGGGGGGGGGGGGGGGGGGCGGTCCGCTGTGCCTCGGCCCGGCCCCGCCCCGCCCCTGGCCCCGCCCGCCGCCGCCGCCGCCATGTTGCGGCTGTTGGTGCCCGGTGCGGGGTGAGGCCTGCGCGGGGCCCCGGCGGCGGCGGGGCCTTCAAGAGAAGCCGCCTAGCGTGGGTGAGTGTTGCCCGGCCGAGCCCGGGCCCGCCCCTCCCGCTCGCCCTCCGCCCTCCCGCCGAGCGGGTGCTGCCGCCCCGCGGGCAGGGCGGGCGGCCCCGCCGCCGGCAGACGGAGCCCTGCGCTCCCGCCCGCCCGCACCGGCTCTTCCGGTCCGCGGGGTGCCCGCCGCCTTCCCCCTCACAACCAGCCCCAACGGCGGCCACGGGCACGGCTCCGGTTGCCCCGGCCCCCGCGGCGCCCCGGCCCGGCCCCGGCGGCGCCGGGACAAACTTAACTTCAGCGGGGCTCGCCCACGTGCGGCCGGGGGGCGGCGGGGCCGGGCTGGGCTGTCAACGCGGGGGCGAGCGGCGGGGCCCGGGCAGCGGCGGGGCGGGGAGGCCCCCGGGCCTTTGTCTCGGGTGGGTCGCGGGTGGGTCGCGGGGTGGGTCGCGGGGTGGGGGGGGCGAGCGGCGGGGCTGCCACGGGCCGGGCGACCCCTGAGCCCCTCGGACCCTTTGCAGCGTTAACCCGGGACGGCACCACCTTGCCCTAACGTGGCTCCTGAAACTTTAATGCCTGTTAAAACGCTGAGTCCCGCGTGCCGTTTGAAGCCTCCGATTTGATCCTCCCGCAGTTCCTTTTTTTTCCCGTTCCCACACCCTGCCCGAAGCCCTGACAGCCCCTGGGCGGCTGGTTCCCTCGGTAGGCTGGGCCGCCTCTCCCGCTGCCAGCTGGTGTTCCTTGGCCCCTGCTCCTGGCATCCCTGCCTTCCCAAAGCATTCCCCTGGCAGGCAATCCCTATCCTCCTCCAGCAGATGCCTGTCTCTGCTGGACCCAGGAGAGCAGCCCTTGGCAGATGTTTTCCCTTGTACCTCGCTGTTGTTTTGCAAATTTATCAATATTTATTATTATCCTTTTCCTTTATTCTTTAACCTGGGTGTAATTGCGTTTTTATGCTTTCCTATTAGGTGGCAATCTTGAACCTCCTCCTCGAACAGTATGGTACGTGCCCGTTTAAAAGCTGCAGAGGAGCTGCTGCAGATCTCCAAAAGTCCCCAGGAATAGCACTGCTAGTGAAAGGTTTGTATGGCACATGTGCGGGACGCTGGTCCTATGGTACCTCTGCCCGACTGCAGAGTTTTGAAGCTTAGCCGCAGCTGGAGGCCCTGGGGTTTGACATATTGCCTTGAGGGAGTTTGCGGGGTTTTTTGGGATGGCTTGGAGGTTTCTGAGTTCCTCGCTTCCTGGAGAAACGTCCTACTGTGAGGTTGGTTTTTTGCGTTGAAATACATGTGTTCTGGTCCACAAGTCCTTTGCTCATTTTATTTGCCTCTTCTGTTGCTTTGCAAATCCCAACCTCTGTGTTTCCATAGGCAAGCAGAGGGAGAAAACTGGATTCTGAGCTTGGGTTCTAAGCCAAGTCCTTTGCACAAGAAGGATGGACTAAGGATGGAGGTCTTTATTTTCCTCACAAGCCAGTTTGCAGGAGGCTTTGACGTAATTTACCTTAATATATTTCTTCTGTTTGTTATCTGAGAACAGAAATAAATAGTGCTTAGTTGAAATTTTAAATTTGTGTCATTAAAAATCACTTCTATTGGCAAGATACTTACTTGGTCTTCTCTAGAATCTGGGTCCAATTTTGCTTTATTTTGAGAAATTGTAGCTTCATGTGTGACAAGTTTAAGATGCAGTTTTGTGGGGAAATACCTGAGTTGGAGAGTTGTGCTCCCATAATAGCAAAGAGCATAAACCGATCTTTTGTAGGCCTCAAAGATGTACACGAAAGCTTCTGAGAATGCAAGGTTTATTCCAAGAAAAGCGTATTTTGTCATACTGCAGATACCTCAGATGTATTTTGTCTTAGATTTTAAAACGCTGCCACATCTGAAGATGTGTATTGGTGTTCGAGAGCGAGAACAGAAAAGTCAAGAGCAATTGGCAAGCTCAGTTTTCTCTATATAAAACTTGAGCATTCCAGGTTATGGCTGAAACATCTTCCTTGCCAAGGATTTGTGTGCCAGAAATTTTGGGAGCCAAGTGGTGCCTAGCTCTCTCCCAGCTGGCACAAGTTTTCCCACCCAATGGAAGGGGAAGCTTCAGGTCCGTGCTCTGCCAACCACAGTAAGTTGTGATATTTCAAAAGTCCTTATCAAGTGCTGGTGACGTGAAGCGTGTGGATAATCTGGGCTTTCAGGGACCCAGTGCACAGCTATCCTGCCTTGCGGAGGGGTGCGATTGTAAATTACTGTGCAGCCCTCTGTGGACATACATACTTGTGGGTTAATTTAAGAATGAGAAGTTGTTTAAGCTAAACCACAGCAAGCTGCTCTTAAGCCAAGTAAATCTCCACAGAGTGTTTTGCAGTAGATTAACCAAAGCAACACCTCTGGAGCTTGTCTGTAGGCATGGCTGCACTAAAGCTCAAAGACCATACCGAAGTATGTCCTCTTGTTTTGTGCTGAAGCGATTTCTCCTGGCCCAGCTCTGTAAATTGTTCCTACCAGCAGGCTGGCAGGAAGGGTTGCGTTTTGTTTGGTCTTGGTGTGATGCTTGACAAATGTTCAAACCCAACTGTAAATAATGAAAGCAGCCTTAAATCGGTGGCCTTTTGGGAAGGTGTCAGACAGCTTCTTCCTCTCCCTCTGCCTTGTCACAGGATCCTCCCCCTGCCTGCACCTCTGCTCCCCGCTCTTCCCCCTTCTCCTGGGCTCTTGCTGCCCTCTCTGTTGGCAAGCGCTGATGCAGCCCAAGTCAAGTGAGCGTGGCAGGACTTACCCTGCCTGTGGGTGCTCCTTGCCAAGTAGGAGCTGGTGCTCTGCTAGCGCAGTTGCCACTCTTCACCATTTTCTTCCTCCCCTGCATCCCCATCAGTTCACATAAATTTGGGGTTTAAACAGAACATGTATAAAATAATGGCTTATTAAATATTTGGGAATCTCTATATGGCACCAACTTGAAAATATTTTCATTAAACAGGGGAAGAATCAGTATCCCTGACAGTAGTGAACACAAATGTTCAAGTAATTCTGTGCTGTCAGCTTTCATTATGCATCTCATCAGAGCTTGATTATTGCTGTTGTAGGCCTCTGTGGCGAGCGTCTGAGTCCCCACTTCCCTTGTGGAGGGCAGAGAGAGAACTGGCTGGGAACACCATTTCTTGTTATGATTTAGATATGATCCTTTATTCTGTCTTTGGGCAGTTTTGCCTTGCATCGTTACCTAATTAAGGATTGCCCCTGTTTCAAACAAACCCTGCTTGGTTTACCATGCTTTGAGCTGCTGTATTGAAATATTTACTGAAGACTTCTATTATTTAAATTGCTCTGGGTAGGGAGTCATCTCACTTTTCAGGCCTATTTCTCTTGGGTCACCTGTTTACTCCTGGCTTTTTTCCTTGAAGGAGGACTGACTTCTTCAGATGTGACAATCTGTTGAGAAATAGGCAGTGATTGTTGCCTGTTAGCTCTAGAAAAAAAAACGCAACCAAGCAAAAAAGAAACCCTGTAGTAATGTACTTCTGAGTCTTTCCTGTTGAGGCTTGTGATAATGGCTGGTTTTGGAGTAGTGAAGCATCTGACAGATTGAAAAGACATCCCCTGCATGAGCTTGGTGTCATTTAAAAGGTCATGTTTGAAAGGGCTCTGCTCTTAGGGACCCTGGGAGAAGAGGATGCTGTCTCCCACCACGTTGCTTGAAGCACCAGGAGCAGTTCTGCCCACAACCTGGAAAGGGCAGATGGTGTTGCAGGATGGGAGTGAACAGCTCCTGTCACTTGTCACCTGCCCCTGCCAGCTCAAGGATGGGATCCGAACTTTTGCTGATTGTCCAGATACAGCTAGGGCAGGAGAAGTGACTTCCCCATGATGCCCTGTGAAATGGCAGTGTTGTGTTGAAAAAGCTGGGCTAAGATTTTTGTCTATAAACAGTCAACCTAGGAATAGTTAAAATGGGAGCTGAAGTGTCTGCCGCAGATGTTTCTGGCCTTTGTACCCTGCTGTGTTAGCATTTTGGGCAGTTGTGGGTTTTGTCACGCTAAGATGTTTACGCAAATGAGTCTTACAAAGTTTGTCCTTAGGGGAAAAGTACCTGACAACGTTTTGGGGTTTTTTTTGCTTTTAATTGTAGCTTTCATCATGGGGGACATGAAAACCCCAGACTTCGATGACCTCTTGGCTGCTTTTGACATCCCTGATCCAACTAGCCTTGATGCCAAGGAGACCATCCCATCAGCTGGGGAGGAGAATGAGAATCACCTGAAATCATCGGGAATCTGCATAGATGAGAATGTCTCCTTATCCCACTCTTTGCCTCCCTCCGATGCTCCCGTTGTGAGTGTGATTGTGAAGAACACGAGTCGCCAGGAGTCCTTTGAAGCAGAAAAAGAGGGGAATCACCTCGGGACTGGTCTGCTACACAATGGGTTTCGTGGGTCCGATCTGCCCTCAGAGGCTCACACTTTAGTGCATAATTACGGCAAGTTTGAGTCAACTTTTATTAATGGTGACAGCTCAAGAAGTTACTCTGATAAACTGGACCAGTCCAAGTCAGAGCCTTTGCCAACATTTAGTCAGTTTAGCCCGATTTCCAGCCCTGAACCAGAGGACGCGTTCAAAGAGAACAGTGTTGGTGATAAACCCAAACATGCCCAAACGCCTTACTTTCCACCACCTTCAGTGTATGTGACAGGAGCTTCAGTGCTGGATCATCTGAGGAAGGTACCAGAGCCCGAACTAAGCATGTTTGATCAATACTGTAAAAAGGAACAAAAGATGGAAATCCACTGCCAGCCGGAGGGTAGGCTGGAAATGAGCAGGAGAGAACAAGACAAAGCCACAGAGATATTTGTGGAGTCCAGCAAGGACTTGGTAGATACCAATAGCTTTCTTGGAGAAGGCTTGATGTTTGGAGACCTCCCTCATAATAATTTAGGAGAAAGTAAGGGGTCCGGGCCCGAGCTGAATATGTCTTTGTCAGTACCGCCGCGCCAGAGGTTAAAGCCAACTCATTCAAAGTTGTCATCCTGCGTGGCAGCGTTAGTAGCCCTTCAGGCCAAAAAGGTTGCATGTATTCCAAAAGGTGATCAGCCAAACCTTACCAAGGAACCTGGTCCTTTTAAAGATGGGATGAAGGGAAGTCCAAAAATGCCCAAGTCGCCAAAGAGTCCCCGAAGCCCCTTAGAGGTGGTAAGGAAGGCCAGCAAGCAGCCCGAGAGTCCTCGAAGTGTGTGCAGCGACAGCAGTGGGAAAGGCTCTCCTTCCATGGCAGCTGGCTCTCCGCCAGCTATTCCCAAAGTTAGAATAAAGACTATCAAGACATCCTCTGGTGAAATTAAAAGAACTGTAACTAGAATTTTGCCAGAAAACGATGAGTTGGGCAAATCTTCAGAAGAGTCGCCTGTGGAAACCTCATCTGCCGAAGAGTTTATCAAATCTTTCACATCCCCTGACACTAGTACAGTTATGGAAAGCGAGGCTAGCAAGAATTCAACCAAAAATGGGGCTGCTGTGGCCATCCAGCTGTCAAACGTCACGAGTCCTTACATGGACAGTATGAAAACAGATATGGCTGCAAACAGCACGTGTGCCATGTCCTTGTCTCCGCTGCCAAACTGCGGCGGCGGTGCCATAAAAGTAGGTGTTAAGAGGCAGCAGCAGGGTATTGTGATGCAGCCGTCCAACATGACCACCTCCAGCCTTCTTCCCAAAGCTGTGCACTTGGCAAATCTCAACTTAGTTCCGCATAGCGTTGCTGCTTCTGTTACAGCGAAGTCCTCCGCACAGAGGCGAAATCAGCCTCAGGTGACGCAGATGTCCGTGCCGCTGGTGCACCAAGTCAAGAAAGCTGCTCCTGTCATTGTGGAGGTGTTTAATAAAGTACTACAAAGTGCCAATCCGGTGCCAATATATACTCCCAACCTTAGCCCTCCGCCTGACACGAGTATTAATTTACCTGCCTCTGGGTATTGTTGCCTGGAATGTGGGGACTCATTTGCCTTAGAGAAAAGCCTGACTCAACACTATAGTAGACGAAGCGTTCATATTGAAGTCATGTGCACTCAGTGTTCAACTATGCTACTTTTTTTTAATAAGTGTAGCTTGCTTAAACATGCAAGAGATCATAAGAGCAAAGGATTGATCATGCAGTGTTCCCAGCTGCTGATGAAACCAATTTCCTTAGACCAAATGTTTTCACCTTCTCCTACAAGCTCTCCGGCTCCTCAGACTTTGCACTCACCCTCTGCTTCATGTAAGCCCAGTGCTGCTTCAGGAGGTGGGGTAGGAATTTCTGCTAACGCTCAGCCAGCCTTGCCTCTCTATACGGACCCATTGAGACTAATCCGTCATGGACTTAAGTGTTTAGAGTGTAACAAGCAGGCGCAGGATTACGTTGCTTTAGCAGCTCATTACCAGAGAACCTCAGAAGATAATGAGAGACTGGTAAGTCATCATTTTAATGTTATTAGTTAAATCTCTCTGAGTTTAAAGAGATTGTCCTCTAGGGGAAAAAAATAGGCATCGTAAGTGGCAAATGAGTCACTTTGCCTAAAAAAAGTGCTTGTGGGGAGGATTTGGGATGTGCATGAACCCGGACGTATTCGTGTGAAAGGATGTTTAGCATCACTTGCTTGCCTGCCCTCTTTTTACCCTTTGCCAACAAAAAGAGGGTAGTGAGGAGACAGTGGAGATCCTTGAGCATCAAAGGAAGCTGTTGAAGATCAAAGATTGCTTGGATGAGGTGTGCAGGAGTGCTGTAGGGGAGGACAGGTGGAGCGCTACCTGAAACTGGTTTTTGTGCTCTAAGCGTGGCTAGAGGAGATTTGACACAATTTAATTTTACCTTTCCTAGAACTCGTGCCAAAATCCTCCGTGTAACACTTTGAATGTCAGGTGCTGTTTTTACTGTTAGCGTGGTAAAGTGTGTATTGGGATGGGACTGGCTGAGATGCGAGCAGTGCGGGATGTGGGGTGGAAAGCTGGTTTTAGCTGGTTTTGCCCTTTGAGTGGGAGAGGGAAGAGTCGGTGCCATGTTTCCACAGGAGGGCTCAGGAGCCTTGTTGGTTGCTTCCTCCTGCCTTGCTCCAGTGCTGCCCTGCTCGGGTTTCCACTGCCTTCATGGACCTCCCTTGTAGGTGCAGGTGGACAGTCTGAATCCCCTTTGAAACTCCAGCTTGGGTTTCTACTGACGAAGAGGAGCAGATGCTCTTTATTGTGTACAAAGACCATAGGCTTTGTTTATGTTTTTTATTTTGGAAATGTGATGGGTTGACCTTGGCTGGATGCCAGGTGCCACCAAGCTGCTCTATTGCTCCCCTTTTCAGCCAGACAGGAGGGGAGAAAATGAGATGGAAAAGAAAAAAAATCTTGAGTCAAGATAAGGGCAGTTTAAAAAAAGCAAAAATGCTGCATGCAGTAGCAAAAGGAAAACCAAGATTTTATTCTCTATTTCCCATTAGCAGGCAATGTCCAGCCACTTCCCAGGAAGCAGGGCTTCAGTACACATAACGGTTGCTCTGGAAGACAAAATGTCGTAAAACCTGAATGCCCCCTCTTCCACCCCTTCCCTTAGCTTTTATCTCTGAGCCAATGTCATGTGGTATGGAATATCCCTTTGGGCAGTTTGGGTCAGGTGTCTTTGCTGTGTCCGCTCCCAGCCCACTGTTGTTGTTGGGAACGTTGGAGACACAGCCTTGATGCTGTGCAAGTGCTGCTCAGCAGTAGCCGAAACCCTGGTGTCTTATCACACCTTTCTAGGTACCAACAGAGAGCACAGGACTGTGAGTACTGCTATGGGGAAAACTAACTCCATCTCTGCCCGACCCAATACAGGAGGATGCAGTCAATCCTGTTTAAGTATAAACCAACCTGAAGTTGAACAGGAGGAGGAATCATTTTTCCTTATCTCTTTAGATGAGGTGAAAGCTTTCCACATCGGTTTGGCTGCCAGCAGAGCTGGCAGGCTCCCCGTACAGTCTCCTCCAGAAACTCCACGAACAAGGACTCCATGCCAACACAAGACATTCGGGGAGATGACCACTGGTCTCTGCCATGGCCATCGTAGTACCTGCTTCTTCCAGAGCCTCCCTTTGCTTGTTAAATGGCTTGCAGGAATATTGAGATTGCCGTGGTCCTGTTTAGATGCTTTGTTATCTTTCTCTTAAATTCATCATCAGCAAAAAAAATAGATAATGGTGAATGGTTTTTATGTCGTGAAAAATGGTGAGGCCAGGAGGGATCGGCACGGCCATGTAATCAGGTTTCTTGCCCGAGGCAGACCAGCGAGCATTGCACTCTGTCAACACTGTAACTTATTTTTCAACTATAATGCATTTTTAGGAAATGTCAGCAGTCTGGAATTAAAACCTTCAGGTGAAGGGATACGGTGAGTGCTCCTAAGTGAGCTACAATGTTAATCAGTCGCATTAAAAATGAATTTCCTATTTTTGTTGTGGGATTATAATTTCAAGAGCTCCTTAAAGAGAGAAGGAATGTCTGATAGTATTTTTAGCTTGTAATCAAATAATTTATTCTGTAACTTAACCAAGAAAAGAATTTAAGCCTCTCACTTCAAGTTAGGGCTGCTAGATGTGAGATAATTTTTGTAGTATTTTTCTGAACAGAAGCGTTGAAAAATGGGAAAAAGAGGCGACATTGGAGCTTGTAAAACCATCTCCTCCCTGTTTGATCTTCCTGTGCTTATACTCAACGGGATGCACGCATTGCTGTGGGAATCCTTTTCCACTGCATCTGCTGTCCTCCAGACTACCCGGTGGTGCTCCATCCTGTTCCTGGAACATCTGTTTCAGCACAACTATTACATTTCTAAAGGAAATAAGAGTTTGTTGCCTGTATGCCTGTAACTGTGTGCCTCCAGATTTAGCAGTAGCTAATGGAAACCATCCCTCTGCCTTCTAGCAGTGCCCAAGGTATTTGGTGTCACTGGGCTGAGAGGTGAAAGGATGGGTGAAATTTGGTGGTCTTGTAGGGGTCCCTGCAGTAGGTGGGTGCCACGCTCAGCTTCTCTGAGCAATCTGAGGGAGGTGGTGTGGATTGCCTTGATGTCATGTGTCTCACTTGGGTATATCCCATTGGTAGCGAGGCACGAGAAGCTGAAGGTTTTCCATGTCAGATGTTAATGAATGTAAGCAGGTCTGATATTAAACGTGGTGTGAGAAGGAGATAGGTAAGGCTGTTGGAGTATGCGTCATCAGCTCGTGAAATAAGAAAGCATGAACTGGCCGAACCCATTCTGAGAAGATGCTGTGGATACCCCTGACTCTGCGTTAATGAAGCTAATTTCTTGGGTTGCTGTTTTTATTTCGGTCAGAAAAAAAGAGGAACGTTGGTAGGATCTGGAGATGATCAAGTGACTGATTTCACAAATGCTTTCTTAGGTGGTTGGAAAATATTCCTGTCCTCCTCTCTGCTTGCTCTCACTCTGGTTTCCATCTCCAGGGTCGTGCCAGGTCACTTGATTTTTGGGGCAATGGTAGAAATTGCATCGATGTTACACCTGTATTCAACATAACAAATCTTTTAGTGCCCCCAGTAGCTGGTTGAAACCACTATGGCCACATGGCAGAAGGTGTTGATTTATTTACTGGTACTTCTAATTTAAAAAAAAAAAGTACACGACCAGTTCTTGTGTACCCGTGCTTGATCAGGAGCATGCTGCTGTTGGAGGACAATCTGCCAGGATGCAGAGGTGGTACTAACAGCCATGGGCAAGCTCAGACATCAACCACATCCCCAAATATCAAGAGACTAATTATTTAGTATTTATCATAATTTTGCACATTTGAGCAAAAACCAGCGTGTATTTCTTTCTCCATACCTGACGTTTTTCTCTCTGTATTGAAACATTGGTTTAGAAGCAACTGTGTGGGGTGGGGGGGAGAGATCATCATAATTTCTTACAGCTAACAAAAAATTACACTCTAGTATTTTGAAAACTTTAAAAATTTTAAAATTTCTTACTCTGTCCTGGAATTCAGACACAAGCTCTTCGCCATGCCTTCTTGAGAAAGTGTGGAGTATCTTGATAGTTTCTACGTAAAGCTATAGCTTGGCTTACGCCTTTTGAAGAGCTTCAAGAAATAGCAGGGCATATCCCCACTGTCTTATGGCCTAAAGCCTATCATCTAGGGCTATGCAGATGCCTTGTACCAGATTGTCCCAAAAATAGGAATTCTTGGGATATATAAGGGAAGGAGCATCTTTGGCTGAAGACAAAGGATAAATGTGATTTATCTCCAGCACAACAATCTGGGTGTGTTTTTGATCAGTGTTCTTAGAAGCTCTTCTGTTCAGTGACACCAAATCTGCATTAGTAACCATGACATGCACATCTAACGTGATCATGACTTGAGAGACCGAGCAGACTTTGAAGTGCTCAGTTCTAGTGCTTTTAACTCAAAAACCTTTTTAGACCTGATATGGAATGGGTATGTCACCTTGCTAGGAAGGAAGGGTTGATCTAGCAGGGTTGATGAAGAAAAGGAATAGTGGGAGAAAGACTTATTTTCCAATACGATGTTTTCAGTTATCCAGAAACTGAAGGATGAGCAAGGTGCGGTAAAAGGCAGGAACGATTGGATTGGAGAGGGGGAGCAGCCTAAGCTGGCTCTGCTCCACAAGAAAACTTATCCCATGTTGATACTTAAGACTTCTCACTTTAATTGGGATTTCTTACCATGATGTGAATTACTGTGACATTTTCCCATTTCTGTAGCTGTTGGGTAAGGTGACTGTTGGGTTTTCTCTTTCTTTGTTCCAGTTGGTGCTTGGGAAATACTTGGTCTTATCTTTCTGAATGGCCTTGGGTGAAGTCCATATTAATAGGACTGATAGTGGGTAAATGACTTTCCTAGGTGTGGCCAAAATGAGAATGACATGGCTGGGTCACAGTTGTTTTGGAGGAAGGAACAAAGATACGGATGTGGTCTGGACAGCAGGGAAAGGAGGAGATCTGGAGCAAGTGAGAGCAAGAGAGGGGGACCATGCTGTGTTTGAGAACGTGGAATGGTAAGACCTTTAGAAACACAGAGAGCTTAACCCTAATGTAGCCGCCACATGTATAAAATGTAACATGATTGCAGTTGTTCAAAGTATGCAGGGAAATCCCACCTGGCTTATTTCTGTATAGAATATGCATAAGATGAAGGCAGTTCATCTTGGCCAAATACCACGTTGGGATCTCTGTGGCTTACAGTCAGGATATATAAGCTTTGCAAATTGTCAGCTAATCAGCTTCAGAAGTAGGAAGAACGGGATTTGCCGGGTGTATGTTTTGAGTAGATCATCTTAATGGGTCACAGTTACTTTTCTGGAGACCCAGTTTTTGCAACCTTATGAATCGAGTTGCTTGGTGGGGTCTATTTACTGCTTCTCAAGCGCAGAACCGCAAGAAGAAAGTGGTATGTGAATCTGAATATCGAGTAGGTTGGATTTTGTTCCAACTAGAAGCTGTGCTCCATGTAGGCATTATGCTTGTCCAGATATTCAGAAGGTGGTACCAGATGTTCTGTGTAATTTCAGGTCTGTTTGGTCTGATGACAGCAGTGTTACATTCTAGAGCAAGGTGTGGTGCCGGGAAGGGTATGATTAAATAGGTGCAGTTTATGCCAAATTAATGTGATACACATCTTCTATAATTTATTTTTGGAATAGAGAAATAGGTAGACCCTAATCTTTTTGGTGTTCAGTGGGATGGTTTTAGAGTGCCATGTGAGGAACAGCTGTACTGAGGGGGGTGGATTACAAGGTTGGAGCATAGTGGGGTAAAATGGAGGTAACTGCAACTAGAACAGGTTGCTTATAAGACCTCTTGAGGGGTGGCTTTGGAATACATCTGTAGTTAATGTTTGTATTAAGGACCTTGGAGGATGAATGTGCAGATAAAACATGCTGAACCAACAGTGTAAGAAATCATGGAAAATGGGGAATATTCTAGAGGAGGACCTAGATGATCTTGAAGACCAAGTAGGAATGGGATGAAGCAGCTGAAAAGCAGGATGCGTGTGTTGGGTCACAAGAAGTTTCCAAATGACCAAGGTGATGGTAGTGCAGGGGATTTATGTGACCCTGCAGTACCAGTCAGGGTTGCGTTAGTACTCCCTGTCGCTGCTGGAAATAGTCTTGCTGGAGAGGAGTCACCCTGCTTTGCTTATCGTGGATGAACTGGAATAAGCGAGGGAAGAACAGCAAGAGAAATGGAAAGATGATCTCTGGAGGGGAAATTAAAAAACCTTTATGAGTTTAGCTTGGCAAAACCCTGGCAAATTAGGGTGGGTCTCCTGCAGTGCTGTAGTAGGCACAGTGTTAAAGTGAGGGTTGTGGCACTTTTTTTTTTTTTTTTCCCCACCAGAAACTCAATCTGCAAAGAAGTGCTTCCCCTACTCACAGGGATCGCCCTGGGCAGTTCCTCAGCATCGGAGAATTTTCTGTGGCCTTCTCAGGGCTGGGCTTAAATTACAGGAGATGAACAAAACCCATGCAGCTCCCGGTGCCGTCATTTTAGATGGGCTTTTCCTTAAAGAGTGAGAGGGGTTATAGAGGACGTTGTATCCGGTGTGGTGCTTAAAGAAAAGAGCTTTTTAAATCTAGGGGCAGCAATGATGCAAGCACAGACTGAAATAGACTTACATGGAACATTAGAGGCCGGTCTGTAATTGTCAGAGGAGTGAACTCTGGAAGAGGTTTGCAGCAGAAGTAATGAACAAAAGACACAAACTGGTGTGAGACAGAGCTTATTTGTTTTTTTGGCAAGGACAGACCAGTGCACAATAACATGTGCAAGAATTCAACGCACTTCCTGACCCTCTTGGGCATAATTGTCCATCTACTGGTAACCAGAGATGTTTCTTACTGGGTTTTGGGTTTGGTGGTTTTGTGGTTTTTTTTGGTCTCTTTTGACTTGACCACCCAAAATCCACTGACGTACCTGGGAACTTGAATAAAGTCCAAAATGTAAACTAAGGGCCTCTGAATTTTCTTGCACCTTTGTGCTTTTCTTCCCCTCACCCCCCTGCCTCTTCCATCTTCTGTTGCCCTTTATTTGCCCAATAAGAGTTTTTCAATAAGTTGTGACGTATCCTGTTTACACACCACCTACACTGGAGTTACTTAAAAGCAGTTTTATTGCTGCCTTTTCTTTTTCTTCTTCCTTCTCCCTCTTAAATCAATGCTCTATAATTTATTGGCTAAAACTTGCCAGAAGCTAGTAGGACCACATGCTGCACTGGTAATTTCCCAGCAGCAAAGGAGCAAGCAAGCAAGACAGCAGTCGTATCTTTGCCATTTTTCTCTTCTTCCCCCCCCCCCTTCATGTTTTAATTTAGCAAACAAGAGGATTGAACATCAACAAAAATTGTCTTCGCCCCATAAAGCGCTGCTTTCTCCCTCTCCCAAGCCTAGGGTGATTAATGCAGTCCTTAGATACTAGTGAGGATGCATGTTGGTTTATATGGAAACTTTCCCTCTGGATTTTGTAGAAGCACAGGGATGGAGGATGATACGCTGAAAGCTCGTTGAGGGAATGGAGCTCCAGGGAGGGATTGGGAGCACAGACAAAGAGATGAGTGGCAGGATAGAAGCGAGAGCCTGCACCCTGAGGTCGAAAGAGAGCATTGGGATGAGGAGAGGCTGGGGAGGAAGAAAGGCTAGGGTGAGGCTCCGTGGTCTGCTTAAATCCATGTGTGATGCACTGCCACTCAAGGTGACAATCCCACCCTCTCCTCCTTCCCCACCTGTGCTTGCTCTCCTGGCGCTGGTGATCCTGCAGCCCCGGGGGGACTGGGACCAGCCTGGTGGAAGACGAGAATGAGCATGGGTGCAGACTGGGGACCAAGACATGGCTGAGAGCAAGAAGGAGGGAACAACTGGAGACAGAGGCAGAGCCTGTCCCAGGTAGGAAGGAAACTGAGGCTGGAAGCTAGTGTTTTCTGGCAACAAGGTTCCTGCTCCCCTCTTCTTTCATGTGGGCACCAATGATTCTGCCAAGGGCAATCAGGAGAGTGTCAAAAGTGACTGCAGAGCTCTGAGGGCGATGGGTGGAGTCATGGAGGTCCAGGCGGTGGTCTGCTCAGTCCTGCTGCTGAGGGGAAGGAGTGTGAGGAGGAGATGCCTCTCTGAAGTGTCTAATGCTGATGCACGCAGCACGGGGAATAAAGACGAGGGACTGGAGATCTGTGTGCAGTTGCAGGGTTCTGATCTCGTTGGCATCACAGAGATGTGGTGGGATGGCTCACACAACTGGAGTGTTGCGATGGAGGGACACAGGCTCTTTAGGAAGGATGGGCTGGGAAGATGAGGAGGTGGAGTTGTCCTTTATGTGAGGCAGCAGCTGGAGCTCTGCCTGGGGATGGGTGAGGAGCCAACTGATAGCTTATGGGTCGGGATTAAAGAGCTGACCAGTATGGGTGATGCTGTAGTGGATGTCTGGTATAGGCCACCTGACCAGGAACAACAAGCGGGTGAGGCCTTCTACAGATGGCTGGAAGCAGCTTCGCATTCACAGACCCTGATTCTCATGGGGGACTTCAGCCACCCTGATTTGTGCTGGTGGGACAACCCAGCAGGGCGTAAACAGTCCAGGAGGTTCCTGGGCAGCATTGATAACAACTTCCTGACCCAAGTGATAGGGGAGCTAACGAGGAGAGGTGCTCTGCTGGACCTCATACTTGCCAACAACGAAGGGATGTGAAGGTCAAACATGGTGACTGTGAGATAGTAGAGTTCAGCGTCCTGAGGACAAAATTCAAGATTACAACGCTGGACTTCAGGAGAGCAGGCTTTGGCCTCTTTAGGGGTCTGCTTGATACAGTCCCATGGGATAAGGCCCTGGAGGGAAGAGGGGCCCAAGAAAGGAGATTGATACTACAAAGGGACACCTCCATGCTCACGAGCGGTCAATCCCAGCAAACAGCAAGTCATGCAAAAACACTGTGATGCCTGCATGGATGAACAAGGAGCTCTTGGCAAAGCTCAGACTTAAAAAGGGAGTGTACAGAAGGTGAAACAGGGAAGAGTAATGTGGGAGGAAAGTAGAGGCACTATCTGAGCATGCAGGGATGATGTAGGAAAGCCAAAGCCTACCTGCAGTCGAATCTGGTGGGGGACGTCAAAGGCAACGTAGAAGGGCTTTTGTAAGTAGATAAGTAGCAAAAGGAAGATTGAGGAAAATGTGGTCACTGAATAGGATGGGGGACCTGGTGGCACAGGACATGGAAGAGTCTTGAGGTACTGAATGCCTCCTTCACCTCAATCTTTACTAGCAGGACTGGCTTTCAGGAATCTAAGGACCTCGAGATTGGTCAGGGAATGCTTAAACTGGACATACGCCAGTCCATGGACCCTGATGGGATGCACGCACAAGTGCTGAGGGAGCTGTCAGATGTCATTGCAAAGCCGCTCTCGATAATGTTTGAACAATTCTGGTGATTAGGAGAGGTACCTGAGGACTGGAGGAAAGCAAATGTCACCCCTGTCTTTGAGAAGCAGCAAGAAGAAGGATCCAGGGAAGTACATGCTGGTCAGCCTCACCTCAGTCCCTGAGGAGGTGATGGATCAACTAATCTTGGGAACCATTTCAGACACTTGAAGGACATGAAGGTGATCAGGACAGACCACCAAGGGGAGGTCATGCTTGACTGAGGAGATAACCCTCTATGCTGAAAGAATTGCCTTGGTAGATGGGGGAGAGGGGAATCTCATTGATGTGTATAAATAGCTGAAGGGTGGGTGTAAAGAAGATGGAGCCAAGCTCTTTCCAGTGATGCCCAGTGCTGGGACCAGAGGCAATGGTCACAAACCAAAACACAAGAGGTTCCCTCTGAACATAAGGATCCTCCACTTTTTCACTGTGATGCACTGGCACAGGTTGCCCATAGAGGTTCTGGAGTCTCCCTCCTTGGAGGTATTCAAAAGCCATCTGGACATTTTCCTAGGCAACTGGCTCTAGATGGCCCTACCTGAGCAGAGAGGTCCCTTCCAACCTCAACCGTTCTCTGATTCTGTGACTGCCTCTTGGGTGGCAGGCACACATTAGCTTGGCATAAACCAGTCATGAAATCCCAGGAAGCAAGAAGTCGTTGGTAGTGATGGGGCATGAGAAAGGCTGATGGAAGGTGGGGAGTTTATATCTTCCTTCTGGAGCAAGAGCTGAAATCTTTGAGTTGGGATTAGCAAATAAATGGTGGGTCAAGTAGGAAGAGAATCAGTGAAAAAGCTAAGTGATTGGTGAAGATTATAGCAAAAATGGTATTTGAACATCTGTGGCGCCGTGTTTGATAGGATGCAAGGCACAAAGAAGTGCAGGTGAGACGGAAGAAGCAGAGTTGAGAGGCTGCGAGATGGGCATCACCACTGATGGATGGGCAGATATCAGGCCTGCAGGGAAGAGCAGGGGGTTTTAATGTTGCCATTATAAGAAAGGAGCGGGGACATGCGCTGTGTAACCTCAGGGGTTATACTGGTGCCTTAAAGTGATGATATGAAAACTCTGTGTAATCCAGTAAGTGATTGTTTTAGCACCTGGGAGTTCAGATTTCAAGTTGCAATGTGAGAGGCAGAGTGGTTCGTTGGTGGGTTGACCTTGGTTGGCCACCAAGTGCCCACCCAGCCGCTCTATCACTCCCCCTTCTCAATAGGACCAGAGGAGAAAATATGACAATTGTGAATTAAATGTAGCAGAGCAGGATGGTGAGAAAAAAACCCAAACCCTAAAACCACCTTCCCTCACTCCTGTCTTCTTCCCAGGCTCAACTTCATTCCCAGCTCTTCTACCTCCTCCCCTGCAGCAGCACAGGGGGACGGGGAATGAGGTTGTGGTCAGTTCATCACACATTGTTTCCGCCGCTCCTTCTTCCTTGCTCTCTTCCCCTGCTCCAGCCTGGGGTCCCTCCCACAGGAGACTGTCCTATGCCAACTTCTCCAATCTGGGTCCTTTCCATGGGGTGCAGTCCTTCAGGAACAGACTGCTCCAGTGTGGGCACCCACAGGGTCACAAGTCCTGCCAGAAGACCTGCTCCAGTGTGGGCCCCTCTCCACGGGCCGTGGCTCTTGCCAGTGCAGGTTCTCCATGGGCTGCAGCTTCCTTCAGGGCACATCCACCTCCTCCAGTGCGGGGTCCTCCACAGGCTATAGGGTGGAGATCTGCTCCACCGTGGGCTCCTCCATGGGCTGTAGGTGGACAGCCTGTCTTCACCAAAGGCTGCCCCGGCGCTTGAAGCACCTCCTCCCCCTCCTTCTTCATCAACCTTGGTGTCTGTAGGGCTGCTCCTCTCACATATTCTCACTCCTTTCTCCCAGATGCTGGACAGCATTTTTTACCCTTTCTTAAACATGTTATCATAGCAGTGCTACCAGTGATGCTGATGAGCTCAGCTTTGGCCAGCGACAGGTCCATCTTGGAGCTGGTTCTGTCTGACGTGGCGACAGCTTCTGGTATCTTCTCACAGGGGCTGCCCCTGCAGCCCCCTGCTACCAAAACCTTGCCACGTAAACCTAATACAGTAGGTCAGAAGAAAAGATGTGGAAACTGAAATTCTTGGAATTACAGCTGAGGTCATAAGGAGAAAAGAGCTACAGACTAAGAAAATTCAGAGTTAAGCTTATTTGATGCAATATTGTCTAAGATCTGTGCTGCTAGTGTTTTTTTCCATTGCAATTCCACTTTGTTTCCCAAAACTGTCAAGTTTCTAGGTCTATGCTGGTGCTTTAACCAGGGATTTTTCCACATACACAAAAGTATATTTTGTGGTTATGGAACAGCCTTAACTTCCAGGGAGTAATATTTTATGAGGCTTAAGCACCCTGGTGTCTAGAGATGATTTAGTGTGTGTGTGTGTGTGTGTGTGTGTGTGTAGGAGTTGGTCTTGGTGAAGGTCTGAGGAGGACACTAGGTTTGGGAGTCGACAGGAGGAGGTGAGATGCAACAACGAGGCCAAGGATGAACAGACATGGGGTGGAGAGGGGAAGTAAGCTGGAGGGAGTAGAAGAGAGGATGAATGGGAGAAGTTTTGAATTGAAGGATGCCTTCTGGTCATGTCCTTTAAACTGAAGGCCAAGCAGACTTCCTCAGTACCATTGGCTCCTTAGGTTGACGTCTCAAAATAGAATCACAGAATCATTGAGGTTGGAAAAGACCTTTAAGCTCATCAAGCCCAACTGTTCCCCTAACCCTGCCATCCCACCACTAAACCCTGGCCCTAAGCACCTCATCTGCCCGGCTTTTAAATACCCCCAGGGATGAGGACTCAACCCCTTCCCTGGGCAGCCCCTTCCAGTGCTTGACAGCCGTTGCGGGGAAGGAATTTTTCCCAATGTCCAACATAAACCTGCCCTGGCACAACTTGAGGCCGTTTCCCCTCATCCCATTGCCCGTTCCTTGGGAGCAGAGCCCAACCCCCACTAAGATAGGCAGCTATAACCAAGGAAATAAAAATATCTTTTCTGTGCTTGGGTATGACAATGCAAGAGTGTATAGGAGTTAATTAGGATAAATGTTATATTGAGGTTGTGAGGCAAGGGGGGGGGGGGGCAGGCAGGGTACAGGGGTGGCATCTGTGAGAAGCTGCCAGAATCTTCCCCATGTCCAAGAGAGCCAACACCAGCTGGCTCCAAGACGGACCCACTGCTGGCCAAGGCCAAGCCCATCAGTGATGGTGGTAGCGCCTCTGGGATAATGTATTTAAGAAAAGGGAAAAAAACCCAACCAAACAAAAAACCCAGGGCATTTGCAGCTGAAGAGAGGAGTGAGAATATGAGCAGCCCTGCAGCCCCCCAGGTGAGGGCAGGAGGAGCTCCAGGTGCCAGAGCAGAGATTCCCGTGCAGTCCATGGTGGGGCAGGCTATCCCCCTTGCAGCCCAGGGAGGCCCACGGGGAAGCAGATCTACCCCTGCAGCCAGAGCAGGGGGGTGCCCGAAGGAGGCTGTGACCCCGTGGGAAGCCCGTTCTGGAGCAGGCTCCTGGCAGGGGCTGTGACCCCGTGGGAAGCCCGCACTGGAGCAGGCTCCTGGCAGGGCCTGTGGCCCCGTGGGGAGAGGAGCCCAGGCTGGGGCAGGTTTGCTGGCTGGGCTGGTCACCCTGTGGGGGACCCACGCTGGAGCCATCTGCTTCTGAGGGACTGCATCCCATGGGAGGGATGGACCCATGCTGGAGCCATCTGCTTCTGAGGGACTGCATCCCGTGGGAGGGATGGACCCATGCTGGAGCAGTTCATGGAGGACTGTCTGCCACGGGAGGGACCCCAGGCTGGAGCAGGGGAGGAGTGTGAGGAGTCCTCCCCTGAGGAGGAAGGAGTGGCAGAGACTGTGGGATGGACTGACCCCAACCCCCATTCCCTGTCCCCCTGTGCTGCTGGCGGGAGGAAGTGGATAAAATCGGGAGTGACGTTGAGCCTGGGAAGAAGGGAGGGTTGGGGAGAAGGTGAGATAAGATTTTGTTTTTATTTCTCATTATCCTACTCTGATTTGATTGGTGATAAATTAAACTCATTTCCCCAAGTCAAGTCTGTTTTGACCGTGTTGATAACTGGTGAGTGATCTCTCCCTGTCCTTATCTCGACCCACAAGCTTTTCATTATATTTTCTCTCCCCTGTCTAGCTGAGGGGGGCAGTGATAGAGCGGCTTTGGGGGGCACCCAGCATCCAGCCAGGGTCACCCCACCACAAATGTCTACATTAGGACTGGACTCAACACATGTTCTGTCACTGAAACTGGAATGCGCTGGTTTTAAGGTGTCAGAATTGATAATCTTGAGTTTCTGTTGTAGGTTTTTTTCATCTCTGAACTGAACATGCTAGCGCAGTGACGCCTGTTCATTTAAGGAGAGCCTGGGGAGGAGTGTGCTTTAGTTATCACAATGACAGCAGAGGAAATTCTCTGCTCGCCACTTCTCCTCACACTGATAAAATTTTGTGTACCAGCCTTGTAACCTGGATAGTTGAAATAAACAAAGGCAAAAATAATCCTCTGAGCATCTGGATCTTGGCTGTGGCGTGGCCCAGCAAACAGTCATACCAGTGGGAAGTGAGGAGGGGGAGCGTGGAGCTGCAGAGGTGAAGGTGTTGAGACCAGCTGAGCCGCCAGAGCCAGCACACACGGGAGCACCTTTGCTGAGGGATGCGGGCTGCTGGCATTTATCCCAGGGGTGCAGTAAGGGAAAGCTGATGTGAAGTTAAAGGTTAACTTCAAGTAGTAATTCGCCACTAATTTTTTTATAGCGGAGGCATCCTGCTAATTTCTGTCTGTGATCCCTTGGCTACAGAAGTATCAGCTGCCCCTGCAGCTCTGCCTAAGTAGAAAAATTAAAGCTCGCAGAAGGCTGGATTTGGGAAGAACTGGGGCTTTGGGGCACCGCTGGTGGGGGATTTTTGGTTTGAGTATGTAAAGGACAAGCGCTCTTTAAAACATTTGCATTCTGAAAATATAATTTCTGTTCCCCTCTAATTGTTTCAGTCTGAGTCCTTAGTAATCTGCTTTTTTTTAAAAATTTGGAGATCATTAGCCCTGTGAATCCTTTCCTCTTTTCTAGCCCTGATCTAGCCACAGAGTCAGTGTAGCCCCATGTTTCCAGCTGAAGCTACATGACGATCATGTCAGGGAGGATCCTTGTAGTTTGTTGGCATTTGTTAAACAGGCGTGAGCTTCATCAGTGTCACTCACACCTCTATATCGGCAAAGAGACTCCAAAACCGATGCAAAGTTTCTTTGCTTGTAACAAAGCTGGTTCTGTTTCCACTTGCACATCAGGAGTCAGTGAAAGCAAAGATTTTTGTGCCCCCGGTTCATCTTTCCGGGGTGTGTAATGGGGGTTGGGCCCTCACTACACACCAGCTTCAGCTGAGCGAGAAAATCGGCCACAGGAATTTTGCGGTGATACTGGTGTATGAGAAGATGGGAGCTTACTGACTCTCTGATCCGGGGTGCTCTGCGCCACCAGAGGTTGGAAGGAAACGTGCTCATGAATGGATCAAATTGGATGCCGAGTTGTGTCACCAACCCTGTCAATGGAACAGAAAGGTGAATCGGGCCGCTCCCGAGTAGGCACTTTCCAGACCAAAACTCTGCGTTAATTATAAATTTTCTGACTTGCAAACACCTCTGTGGCCAAGGGGTTGGGTTTAATAGACGAACTTTTTTGGAGCGGTGTGTTTTTTCAACCTTAACTCTGCTTCAGTGAGTTTTTCTTCTCCTTCTAGAGAAGCTAATAAGTAAAAATGGGAATAATATCAAGTATTCTGAAATGTCTGAGCTTCTGACCGTTTTTGTACGTGTATGAATGTGACTTCTGGAAGAAAAGCCCAAACGAAATGTGGCAGGCAAACCAGAACTAAAGAAAACTTGTAATAAATAACTCCTGATTAAAGTGTAGGCTATGGGAATATATGAAAAACACAGACATTACACAACTCAAAATCATATCCTGGTAACACGCTTTAGAAATAACTGACTAACGAATGTCTCAAATTGCTGCCAGACTTCTTTGAAGAGTCATGGAAAACTAGGAGAGAGATAAAAATGTGACATCTGGAACCAAGTTACGATTTCTCATACAAAGCAGAAGAGTTGCACAAGAAAAAGCCACTCTGTCTCCCAGACGAAGCCTTCTCTGGGGGGACCCAGATGCGGCTACCCGGCTCCTCCTGACAAATACGGCGTGAAACAGAGGAGTGGGCCCTCCTGCGGGGCCCCTGGGCAGGATTTCTGGCCTCGCATCTTCTTCTGTGGGTGTTAAGAAAGGGATAAGCGTGAGCGTATAGATGCCAATTATAATTCTTTCCCTCCATGGAATGCTTTTTAGCTCTACTGTGTTCCTTGGTTGATTCAGTGGAAAAATACAACCTGCCATTTTATTACCCGGTCACTCAGACCTGCAGGGTCTTTTTGCAGTTCTTCGTGATCAGCCCTTATTTGTGACATGCTGAGTTACTGAGTTCTGGTCATCAACCTTTGCTGTTTTGCTGCTGGTTTCTCTTTCCCAGATACTTTGAGAGTATTTTGAAGAGCCCAAATCCCAGCAGAACTTCCCGGGGACCTTCTTCCATCAAAGAACTGACTGTTTATTCTTTTCTTCTACTTATTCATCCATGCAAAAACCTTATTTGTCTCATGCCATGGCAGCTTAGTTCCCTTAAAATCCTTTAGCAAAGGGTGTTGCAAAACCCTTTTGGAAATCCAGGTAGCCTGACGCATCTGCAGGTCAGATCTTCCTTACCCACATGGCTGTTGGCTCCTCTGGAGAGCTTGGATGTGTTTCATGAAGCACGAAAAGATCTGAACTTGGAGGCTTGGGCCGGTTTCTTTGTGCCCCCCCTGCAGAGCATGGTGTCAGCACGGGAATCCTTCCAGCTTCTTCCCCGGCATCTGCAGACACAACAAATAGGTTTAGCTTTATCCTCATCGAGGCTTGCTTTTTATTCCCGTATCGTGGGTACGCACTCCCGGCAAGGCTTCCTAGAATCATAGAATCGTTGAGGTAGGAAAAGCCCTTTAAGATCACCAAGCCCAGCCATTCCCCTAACCCTGCCATCCTACCACTAAACCCTGGCCCTAAGCACCTTGTCTGCCCAGCTTTTAAATACCCCCAGGGATGGGGACTCAACCCCTGCCCTGGGCAGCCCCTTCCAGTGCTTGACAACCGTTGCGGGGAAGGAATTTTTCCCAATGTCCAACCTAATCCTGCCCTGGTACAACTTGAGGCTGTTTCCCCTTGTCCCATCACCTGTTCCTTGGGAGCAAAGCCTGACCCCCGCCCCGGCTCCCCCCTCCTGTCAGGCAGTTGTAGGCAGTGATAAGGTCCCCCCTCAGCCTCCTCTTCCGCAGACTAAACAACCCCTAAACAACCCTGCTCTTGTGGAGCCTGAAGAAGGTAACCACTAGCTTTGATGCCTCTTGCTAGCTGGCCCCAAACTTTTCTGCCCTACTCTTAAATATCAGGCGATTTTGGCATATTTTGGATCCAGCACAAGCACGCACAGCAGTGAGAATTCAGGTTTTTAATGTGTACTGATTGCACGGGTGCCTCGGGGTGCAGTGGATATGGCATGCCAGGGAGGAAGAAGTGAGCCCCAAACTGCCTCTTTGCAGGCTTAAAATTGAAACTAAATTGGCTTTGACAAGGCAGGACCTGGGGAGAAAATGTTTCTCGCTAAGCTAGGGGGGCAAAGGTGCTTTCAGCTTGTGGTTGGGCTCAGTCTGCTGTAAATACTAGGTGGGATCAAAGCAAGAGGAGTCCTATTTAGTTAAATTTCCCATTACAAATCGAAACCCGGCTAGAAGAAAATGCTGTAAAACACAATAAAACTGCCCTGAACGTTAATTTAATCTTGTAGCTCTTATTTGGAGATTTGAGAGAGCTTTGGAGAATTTAAGGTCCTGCTCAGCTCCTCGCAGAGAGGTCTGGGGGGCTCTTCTATTTCCCGTTTTCCCATTCCCCTTTATATTTCACAGCTCAGCCCATGGCTCAGTAGCACTGTTTGTCTTTGCTGAGATTAGGGGGCTTCTCCAGCATTCAGGGAAGGGCTGAAATACTCTTTTGAGTTTATCTGAATTGCATTCGCGTGCATGCGTGGGGGTCCTACCATACAGTTCCTTCCATCCGTTTCCCTCTTTCCTGGGGAAACCTTTTCTCCTCTAAACCTAAGTTGCCACATGCCTCAGATCATGTGTCCAAGGCTTTTGATGTGTTTGGCAATTTCTGGAGTTTCCTCCTTCGAGACCACAATTTTTTATTCCCCTCCCTGCCCCCCCCGAACCTTTTCAGGTTTGCATTTTGTTATAAATGATGCTTTCTCTTACCTGCAGTGGTTTTGGTGGTTCCCTGATGGATGTTATATAGTGGAGCATCACAGAGATGCTGCATGAAATAGCAATGATACAGAAAACAGAGTTGGCCGTTAATCTTAGTTTATTTTTTTGTCAGATTTAGGAGCTTCTGTCCTGGGTTTCTACCCTGGTTGTCAGCAGTGAAGTCTGCAGGACTTGGTTTGCTCCGTCTGTGTGGGCACATGCTACGTTTAAAGCTCTGTTTGACCGTGTAGACCTATCCTCTGGTACAACTTCTCACCATCTCTGATTTAATGAGCCCCATAACTGAAGAAATTATGTAGTTAAATAACCTGATTTGATAATCCGTAATTAGCTGCTCGCTGTAGTTCATTCTTAAACTAGAGTTAGGAGTAGAGGAGTAATTTTGTATGGGTTTATTAATGACAGAAGAGAGTTTGAACTTCTAGAGGGCTCAAGGCTGGAGGGCTGGTATCTGCTCCAGCTCTGCTCCTGCTTAGGCATCAAGTAATGCCCATCCTACAGAGGATGAGTAGCTGCTCCAGGGCTTTGAAGGAATACGCAAGAGTCGAGACACCTGTGAAAGGGAGCAGGGGTTTGACAGCTGCTGAAACTGAGATGATACATCCACGTAAAAAACTGCACACATGAAGTACTACAGTACAGTACTACAGGAAAGACGTTGCGTTGCTAGAACATGTCTGGGGAGAGCGACGAAGCTGGGGAGGGGTCTGGAGCCCCAGGCTGATGGGGAGCAGCTGGTGGAGCTGGGGGTGTTGAGCCTGGAGAAGAGGAGGCTGAGGGCAGACCTTATCGCTCCCTACAACTGCCTGATAAGAGCAGGAAGACGGGGACGGGGGCGGGCTCTGCTCCCAGGGAACGGACAATGGGATGAGGAGAAACGGCCTCCAGTTGTGCCAGGGCACGTTTAGGTTGGACATTAGGAACAATTCCTTCCCTGCAAGGGCTGTCAGGCACTGGAAGGGGCTACCTAGGGCAGGGGTCGAGTCCCCATCCCTGGGGGGTATTTAAAAGCCGGGCAGACGAAGTGCTGAGGGCCAGGGTTTAGTGGTGGGATGGCAGGGTTAGGGTAATGGTTGGGCTTGGTGATCTGAAAGGTCTTTTTCAACCTAAATGATTCTGTGATTCCATGATTCTAAATGATGCTTCTCTGCAAAGCTGTATTGCTAGTAAGGGCAGCCCTTCTAAGGGTAGGGGGAAAAAATGGATTTCATAAAGGGTGCAGAGCAGGGAGAGAAGGAGTATTTGCATCATTTCTAGTAATCAAGAAGTTTCTGTAAGAGTATCATAGCACATGTGGTTTGTATTCTTTGAAAGTTCAGATTTCATCTGGTCCAAAGAAATTTTGCAAGAGACAGGGCTGTGGGTGCGGCGGGGAAAGCGGCTGCGTGTCAGGACTGCACTGCGTTCAGCAGTAAGGGGGTTGAGTCGGGGTATAATGGAGTTTTCCTGCTTGTTTGGGGTGATTTTGGTGCGGGGTGAGGGCTTGTTGAGAAAAGCGTTTCCCTTCTCAAGTGCCTGAATGCTGAAGTGAAAGCAGTGACCAAGCAGAACATCTTCAAGAGCTAAGAGGTGATTTTGTTTTCCTTTTTTAGGGGAGAAAAAAGAAGGAAATAAAGCACAGAGGACATGGTTTAAGAGCAGATACTGTCACCAGGAATGGCTAATTATGGAAGTTGTTAGGGTTGGTGTGGAAAAAGATGATAACGAGGCTAGCCAAGGAGTGTCGTAGAGTTAAGGCTAATACTAGTGGGATGTGCTGGAGCTTCCGCTATAGGAATATAGGTGTTAAAGGGTGATACAAGTGTTACAGGGTGAGTTTGGGGCAGGGGGAAAGCAAATACAGAATAACTAACTAACGTAACCTTTCTCATCAGACGTGTCAAGTGTGCCAGATGATGCTGCCCAACCAGTGCAGTTACTGTGCTCACCAGAGGATCCACGCTCACAAGTCTCCGTACTGCTGCCCAGAGTGTGGAGCCGTCTGCCGCTCCGCTTATTTTCAAACGCACGTCAAGGAGAACTGCCTGCATTACTCCCGTAAAGTCGGATTCAGGTTTGTGTGGCTCCAGAGGGTCTGTGCTGAGACAGCGAGAGGGAACGGGAAGCTTGGATTTAGATCATTGGAAATGTGTTTTCCTTACAGCAGAAACGAAAGAGGACGTAGCCCAGGCCTGGCGTGGTTTTGTGCATGACAAAACACATTTGAAATGGGGAATTACTGAATGGATTTAAGGGGGCGTTTCTGAGAGCAGGAATGATTTTGAGGTGGCTTTGAAGAATGCTTGTGTTGACTTCAAGTTGCAGGCGGGTGTCTCAGGATTGGTATTTACAGCAAAAAGATTGCAGATCGTAATCCTCTAGATCTCTTTAAGGTTTGAACTTAAATATTTATGGCAGTTTTAATGGACGGAGGAATGTGTGCCTTCACAAGAAGGGCATAGATTATTTTCTTGTATGCCCCTAGAGCTCTCCAAACACTTCTCATGAACAGAGACAGATGGAGGAAGGCTCCCAAGGTTCTGGATGTGGTGGTGTGTATGCGTGTGTGTTGTCTTTTCTCCAACCAAACCGCTCGCTTTAGTAACAGACATTACTTTTCCATACAAGCCTTTCCTCCTTGGCATGTTTAGATCACCTCAGCTGCAGCATGGCTCTTAAGTCACAGATGATTTGCTTGGGAGATGAGACTAGGCGACCTTTCAAGATCCCTTAAAGTACTGTTTTTTCTCCGGTTGCCATTAAATGCTTTGAAATTTAAAATGAATAGGGCAATTTCTGCTCTTGGAGCTGTTATTTTAAGATGTCTGCAAATTCATGAAGCCTCCACTCTGTGGTTTGCTCTGAAATCACACTTGGGTTTTCAAGGGCTTTTTCTTTCAACCATGAAGACACAAGATACATAACAAACTAATTCTGAATTTAATTATATACAGCTAGGGTTGTTTTATGTGGGATCTGATTTGAGGGGGCACAGTCCACAACAAAGAATTAACTCCATTGCAAATTAAAATGGCTGTGATACTTGGGCTGTTCGAAAATGAGTTAATCTGAGAGAGGAAGAAAGCTGGAAAAAAAAAATGTCTTCCCCAAGGTGGAAAAATGGGAATGGAGTGGATGTCAGAAGACTAGCCACGGGTTTGGTGCAGTTCTTTGGACTTCACTGGCACCTGAGAATCCCAAATGTGGGCACAGCTTCATTGTGCTGAGCTGCTTGTGCAGCATCGCCATCCCCATCGATGCCTCGATCAATGATGTGTGATGGGGTTACACTGGCCTGAGCTGCACCATGTAGGAAGTTCGGTCTTTTAGCAGTGATCCAGTGCAAGTCCTTTCTCCTCTGTTCCCAACCGATGGGCGTGCAGTGTACCGCAGAGCTTGGTCCTGGCTCTTAAGTGTATGATCTGGCATTTTTAAAAAAAATTTTTCATTCCAGATGTATTACAGTAATATCTTTATGATGCCTTAATCCTGGTCAGCAACGAGAGCTTCCATCCGTCCACAGATGTCATTAGCAAATATCTGCTTTCTGTGCCAGGGACTTTAATGAAGATCTAAACCAAGACAGAGCTCAAGAACAATACTTACAGATTTTTTAGCTTTACCCAACTTCTCTGGAAGCTGAATTTTCTTAACTTCTGCTCTAATCTGCATCTGCTCAATCTCATCTGTGAAAACTGAGTCCACCAGACAGGTGAACTTTTGGCTGTGCCATCCTTGTTATTCTGCCCATCTCTGCTGCAGGGTTGATGTCATTGGCCTGCGGGGTTGATGTCATTGGCCTTGCTGAAAGCAGAAGAAATAAATTTAGTTGCAGACCCGCATCTAGATAATCCATGGCATCTGCCCTGTGGTCACGGAGCAACTTCACTTCTTTTCTTTCACTTTTGTTCCTCATAGAGCTGAAAAGCTGAGGAGTTCTTTTAAATCCTTCCCAGGATCAGCTTGACTTTTGCCGCTTCTCACTATATCCCTGTTTTTCTTGAATTTCTGATGCGTAAATTTGGTTTTGTTTTTGGGATCAGTCCTTATTCTCCCTCATTTTCTGCTAATACCCCAACGCATTCAATTAAGTTTGGAGTAGGATTGTTTTATTTGGACTTTAGCCATGGCTAGTGATTACACTGAAAACGGGAAAGGTCGTCTGCAGTTAAAAATTAAAATCAACGAGCCTGTCCTAAATGCTCCTCTCCACTTGGCTCCAAGTGTCACCTCCCCACCTTTTCCAAGCACCTTCCAGCTGTCCCCACTGATGTGGGACTCGGTTGGATGCTGATTTTCCTACTCGGTGCCATCTGGAGAGCTGAGGGGCTGGAAAGTGACAGCACAGGACAGGTTCGGAGGGTTAAGACAACATCTCGTAGCTTTATCTTCTCTCGCAGGATGCTTTCCAGGAGTTTTACACCACCCCTCCTCGCCCTGAGGCTATCCAAGAGTCTTCTCTTGCAAATTTCCTCCCCCCCCCCCCCCCCCCCCCCCCCCGTGCTGGGGAGACGATAGCAGAATTTGCAATTTGCAGAAATTACACGGCAAGCCTCTTGACATCCTCCATCCACTTTGTTCTGCTAATTAGTTTACTTTATCAAACTTCGTCCTTCTGGCACTGGGATTCTTGATTACAAAGTGGCTGTTGTTTAAACTTCCATTTACTGTAAATTAAATTAACTTGTGATCACTAAGTTAGTACTTATTTCATCCCTAATTTTAAATGAAGTACTTACCGAAACTGAGTGCTAATGTAGAACCATCTCTTGTTAGTTTGGGGAGCATTTGAGGAAGAAGCCCATCAGACAGCATTCGATCTTCCTTTTGGACTTGGGGAATTTATTTTTCCGTAATAACACAGTTCCTGGTGTTACTATACTAGAAAGTCTCCCTGTCTCACATGGACAAGGATCAAGCTTGACGGCAGAGCCACCCGAGCAGAACGTTTTCGTGTTTCCCCAAAGGTGACACCAGCTGTTGCCACCACTTCCCTCTCTAAATTTAACAAAAAGCCGTTTCTTTTATTTTGGGGGGAGAGGGTTTGGCTCCTTGGGGCTGGCTTCTGCCTAATGATATTTTGAAGTACAACTTCAAAGTGCGGGCTTGTTCCCTGAACACTGTCAGGAGGCTTGTTCGGAGGGAAGGATAATCTAGCAGCTTGTTTGGTTTTGATACACGCTTGGAGCTATTCCAGTGGCTCAATAGCTGGGGTCCATCTGCGATGGGAGCGTCCATGCCATGGCGCTGCTGAGTGCACAAACCCAAACAGCACTGCTGGCAAAGGGCAGACCTCAGAACGAAGGAGAAAAAGATATTTATAAGGCGGCTTAACTCAAGGCTCACTGGAGGAGTTATCCCTTACGTGTCTCTCGTGCCTGTTGGCACGAGCATTGGCCCCCTGGATTGCGTGGCTGAGCTCCTCTGCTGTAACGGTCCATATGTGCAGTGCTGGCTTAAGCGAGGGTCTGCCTTTAGTCATTTTGATTTCATCTTCTTAGGAGAGGCTGTTGTGGTCCCAGGTCGGCGTAGGTGCTCCAGTGGGGATGGTAAACCCCACAGCTGGCGCAGGCGAGGTCAGATGTCTGTGTCCTTGGGTGCTCTTGTAGTGTTGGTGTGTGACTCGGAGCACAGCAGGCAGCATTAAAGCTAAATACAGTATGGCTGCCAGTTGTTGCCATCCTGGGGGAGTATCAGACACGGCCTGTTGCAGCAGTGTGCTGGAAGGAGAAGCAGGCAGGGACCAGCAGGGTGACCCTGCCTCTCCTTGTGGCCCCGGGTCTATGTTTTCAGCTGCCGAGAAGCATCCTTTGGCTTCACCTGCAACCTCTGCCTCTTCCTCTCTCTCCTCCTGGAGCATCCCCCCAGCTCCCAGACAAGCACTTTACAGGCAACACCTGTGTCTTAATGATTTTAATGAACTTAATCAGTTCCTTGGGTGTTTCTGTTGCTGTTTTCAGTGCCTTTGCTGTTGTTGTCATCATTTTCTAGTGCTTACTGGAGTATCAGAAGCAATTGTACAGTGGTACTGAAGATTTCCTAGCTGAATAGTCTTTTTCTGTTTATTTTGTACTGGGGACTAACTGTTAGTTATGCTGCTTACTGCTACCCGGAGGTCTCATCAGATGCTTTTATTGTAGTTCTTCACTGTACCTGTGGCAGAATTGGCTTTCACACATACAGGGCTGGCATTCTGCTGAACCACATCTTCCTTTATTCTTTCTGGTTTAGTCTCTGAAGCCTTCTTTTACAGATCTTGTTTGCTTGTCGCTATCATTGAGTCATAAGATCTGCCCCGCTTGTGAATTCCTGTATTGTATTCCTCCCTGGCTCTTCCACATTGCTGTCGAAGAAACTAAACAAGGACCGGCCATAGCCTGGTGCTTGCCTCCATCTGCGCTGCTTTGCATGCGTGTTGGAAGCTGCACTGTGGCTGTAACACGGCTCCTTCTTTGTGCGTCCCCCAGGTGCATCCATTGTGGAGTTGTCTTCATGACCCTCGCCATGCTGAAGGTGCACATCCATGAGAAGCACTGTGAAGTCTTCCACAAGTGTTCTTTTTGCCCGATGGCCTTCAAGTCAGCCGACAGCACCACGGCTCACATGACCAGCCAGCACCCAGCAGAGCCTCACAAGACTACTCAGTAAGCATTTTTGTTTTGTCTCCTCTTCTCCTTTGCTGGGTAGCTCCAGGATTCCCCCTTTCCCTCCCAAGTTTTTTCTGTTTTCAGTTTCTGTCCTCATGAGAAGAAGAGCTGCCACTTTGTCTGGGGGGTCCTTTCCTAGCCATGGTGTGCTCTCCTTGGTATGAACGTGGTCTCCTGGTGTAGGAGAGGAGTTTGGGTGGGGAAGAACTGAGTGTTTGTAAAAGGATCTTAATTGTCACCTCTTTGTCAGCAGGACCCAGAGTGGCACCTCTGCCTCCAGGGTTGCTGCTGCACCTGGCACTTGAAAGGAAGAGGAGAGTTATGCCGTGCAGCATTGCCCCCAAAAATCATTAGAGAGAAACCTGGTTTGTCCACTCTGTAGCTTTCCCCTCCGAGCCTCGAGCTACTGCCGAAAATGTGTGCTTTAAGGCAGGAACTGTGGCAAGGTGGGGTTGGAAGCAACGTGTAGCTAGCTCGTATACTTGGAGTTTGCTCCCATCTGTCCGCACTTACCGGCACACATGTAGGTAGTTATGCATATGCATAGAGGTGAACTTATTTTTAGAAAGCTGTGGTATGTGCCTGAGGCATTTTGTTGTTCTTCCCAGTTGAGTTAATGGTTCAGTTGTCCATGTGGGGGTGTGTTGACAACACATTGCGAGCACAGCCTCCACAGAAGCCCATCCCTTTCTGAAGTTGCTGAGAGAACTTTTTCCACTGTTGTCTTAGATAACTGACAAAGAGAGACTGAGCTTACTTTTTTCAATTGTTCCAGGGTGATCTACAAATGCTCTTGTGAGACAGTCTTTAACAAGAAGAAGCTGCTCCAAGAGCACTTCCAGCAGAACACCAACAAGTTGCTAGTGGGAGTGTTTAAGTGCCCACAGTGTCAGCTGGTGTATATGCAGAAACAGCAGTTAATGCAGCACGTGAAGGTAGGTGACTCCCACCGCGTACTGATGCGAGGTCCTATTTTCTGAGTTCACGGAGAGTTTGCGTCAACTGTGTGAGGAAACTGAAGAAGTGGAAGGTTCTTGAGGAATGTATTAGTGGAAAAACAGACTACAGTGATTTACCATATTAGCTGGAAACATCGGGGAAGTGGTTGGTGTTCGTTGGTAACAATGCAGGCAGTTGCTCATCTATATGTAATTTAACCCTATGACAAAAGCTGGTTTCTGTGGGTAAATCTTTCTGATTTTTAACGGTTCTACATTAAACCCAAGGAAGTGATTAATCCAGGGCGGGAGCTTTATCTTTGGTTGGGAAACAGGGAAAAGTACTCTGCCCACAGTGTTACTTGAGCTTTCAGGCAGTGGAACCCCCGCCTTATGTGCGTCCATGCTGGCACCACTCAGGCTGCTCCAGAAGGTGGTCTGAAATGGATAGTTGTGTGCAACCCCAAAACTTGGTGGAAACGGTGGTCCGGAGAGTGCTTCGAACCTACCCTCCCTCAGTAACAGCTCATATTGCGATAAGCACTGCAATAATCTCACTGTCATTCATCGCTTTTTTTATACAGCTGAAAAGCTGGTTATTGTCCGTTTGGTGGCGGTTTATAGCGGGATGTGTGTGAGGACTTGCAGACCTGATTAATCCATGGATGGGTGTGCGCCATGTTTTCCTGTTGTCTTAGTATGTTCCTCTGTACAATGTCTGAAGCATTACAGCCGTGGAAATCCTCTCAGAAGATTTCCTGATGGCATTCTGAAGAAAGAGCTTGCAAAGTCTTATTTCCCTTTGATTAGAAAAAAAAGTGACAGCATTTTTTTTAATCAGTGACTTTTTTTTGTTGATACTTACATTTAAAAAGCAAGAACACTCATTAGCTCACTCCTAAAAGCAGAAACCATTCAAAACCACTTCTTTGCTCTCTCCCCCGTGCCTTTAACTTGCAAATCTGGAAATGCTTTGCATGCAGTAATGAATTAAAATTTGAAGCCCTCCTGTGAAGTTGATGATTGCTAATCTTCCCGTATTATAGCTTGGAAAATAGAGTCGAGCTTGAGGCTTGGGCCTTCAAAGAGGCATTCAGCCCCAATGCTGAAAGACAGGCTTGAGTTGAGGTGCACAACTTGTTGCGGCTCATTTGCAAATCCCACCCCAGGGACCTGCCTGCAGCAGCCTGTGTACCAGCACCTGGACATCTCCACTACAAAACCTTTGTCTTTTAACCAGGAGGCTGTATTTGGCCATCAACAGGTCTTTGAGATGGTAATTGAGGAAGGCTTTTTGGCTGTGGCAGGGTAGTAATTGCATTAACCGCCTCTCCTATCAGATCCTGGTCCTGTACGAAATACAGAGTTTATAGGAGGTGCTGTCTAATTCGCTCCCCCCTGCAAAATAAATAAACCGTGTGCCTTCTCATCTTTCCTGGCTTTCCGTGTTAAAGCGTAAGAGTAGGTCTGGTTCCTGTTACTGATTCTGCAGGGAAGTCAGTTCACTTTTCTGCGCTCCTTCCCCCTCCCCCCGCTGCCCTCCAATGGTGTAATACTGGGAGGAACGGAGTGATGAGTACTAATGTACTCCTTGCTCATAAATCACTCTTGAGATTTCCAGAGGGTGAGAAAGGTGAGGTGTTGGTGTTACCCTAAATAGCTGGCAGTGCTGCGGAGCACAGCTGCCATTGCCCCGGCCGTTGCGGGAAGGAGCCACTGCGGACATCAACTGGATCAGGTGCAAAGGACACAGGCGGCTCAGACGAGACCCTGTGTTTTGAAGTTTGTTTGGTGTCCAACCCACAAAAAGGCTTCCAAAGGCCTGGGGCCTTCGTGTGTTGAAACTTTACCCATTATTAATTACTGTGCACAATTAAACCTCTAAATTACCCTTTTGTGTGGATGAACTGTTGTTGTTCCTAGGGGAGTTTCTGGAGGTTTCTTTGGTATGTTGCTATTTTATTTGCATTTGCTTTTGCCTTCCCACAGCTCTTCGTTTCTGGGTTATTCTCCTTACATTCAGTTTTCTTTGTTAAAATAACTTTTGGGAGGACTTTGGATTTTAGCCTGTTGAACAACCAAAGAGCCTGGAGGCGTATTCCTTAAAAGGCTGGTTTCTGGCTTTATGCTTGCTTTTATTTGTCAATAAAGTTTTGAGCCGTTAAAATGTAAATAGCAATATGCACTGTGGAATTGAGGAGAGCAGGGCTGGACAAAATGAGGGGTTGTCTCTTCCTGTCCCTTGAGCAAAGATGAAGCAGCGTTGGAGCCCCCATGATAATAGCAAACATTTAATTCAGATCTTACCAAAGCAATGTGTGTTTAGAGCTTAGGCTCTTGAAATAATGACAATTAACATTTCTCTTCCATTACATCTTCCCTGTTTAACCAGAGTTCTCAGAGCTCATCCAAAACATTGAACAGGCAGCACCAAGGAACTGCTGTGGTCACACAAGAAACATAAATAGAGCCTTCATGTTCCTTGGGAAAATCTCTTGCTGGGGAAAATACCAGAGCTGGCTTCAAGGGGAAATGGGAAGACATGCAGGAGCGAGACATCCACACACTGTTTTGGGGGGTGGGAGCTTAAATTATTTATTTAAATAATAAATGTTATTTCTTTATAAATAAAGGTGTATAATATGAATTACATATAAGTGGGTCAACAGTTGGACTTGATGATCTTGGAGGTCTTCTTCAAGCTTAATGAATCTATGATTCTATTCTATGATTATTATTGTTATCCAGGGTGTTCATGGAGTCCCCCAAAATCCTGAGGAGCTCTCAAACTTTCGACAGAAGTCTGAGAAGGCATCAAGGAACCAGGTTCATAACCCACCAAAGGAGCTGTTGGTAGCCAATGGGACTTCCCACTCCCCTCTGCCAAGGAAGGACATGAGGATGGAAGGACACAATCCCGAACCCAAGTCCAGACTGAGAAGAACTGGTTGGACTTGCAAAGAATGTTCACAGTGGATCCCTGATCGGGAAACCTATGTGTCCCACATGAAGAGAAGTCACGGGAGGGTAAGGACTCAGATGAAACACTTCAACTAGGTAACAAGATATTTTTAGCAAAAGGGTCTGATAATCATTAATATTCGGGGCAAAAAGAAACGGAGAATCTGTTTGCCAGCTCACTGAGGAGTAAACTCAGGGCCAGAGCAAAAAAAGATTATGTAGCGTGTTATAAGCATGCTTTCTGTCATTGATCGTGCACTCTGCAACCTGCATACCTCATCCTCTTTGCTGTTCCTTCCTCCACTGCATCTAATGTCACGCTTCCTCTTTGGCTCACTTGGGTAAGTGGATGGAAGATCGTGTCTTCTCCAATTGCTGGTTCAACAGTCTGATCGAAACTATCTACAAAGTTGCAGAAGGACATACAGTTGCCCTACATGATGTTGGAGTGGTTGGTAGATATCACTGTATCTAACTGGGGAAGCCTAACAGGCTCATGCAGTGTGCAGAGATGGTAAACCTCAGTTTTGTTGGTTTCATCCAGCTTAAGCCTTGTGTTGCCTTGACCTACTTCTGTCAAGCTAATCCTTGCTCACTGGCAGAACATAGGCCAAGAACATAGGCCAAGACATTGTGTGCAGCCAGATTTCTTAGTACTCTGGCATCAGGACTTCTTGTTTGATAAACTGCGTCACCCTCCTCAAGTCCCATGAGCAGAGGCAGTGGAAATCTGTATCATCGTCTTTGATTCCTTCTAGCTTGACTTGGGGAATGCTGGGCTGTCCATTTGACAAGTATCAAGAGAAGAAGATGGGGGCAGGGTGAGAATGCTGGATTTTCCCATTTGAATGCTACAGAAGCAGGAAATTTGCCAAATATTTAAGTTCAATACAGATATGTATTCATTAAACAAGTCTAAGAAGATTGCAAATGGAATGCATGCAGGTTACATGAGGAACTGTAGGAAAAGGAGGAGGCTAGTAGAGAGCACAGTCGCATAGGGGGACGTGGATATCGTAAATGGGTATCAAGCAGGACTATGTGATGCTCTTTAACATCTCGTCCCTTTATTGCGCTGAATTATGAGGAGAGAGAAGGGTAAGTGGACTTGCACTTCACACTGGGGTCCTGCCTTCTGGGGCAGAAGGGACCTTCCACTGAATGAATTCTGCAGAGGGTCCTGTAGTGAAATGAGCCCACAGGAGAAGCAGCTAATGCAATTCCTGTTAAAAAAAACCAAACCAAAACAAAAATCAAGCATGTGTTTTAACTAGTCCTGGTTTCTATAAGACCAGTGCTGGCATTAGCCAGCTGTTAGGCCGAGTTTTGGTGGGACCCCAAAACCTCAGAGATCTTTATCAGTGGAAGAGGGATTTTTTGCACCTGACAGGTAAGGTCCAGATGAAGAGCATGGGAATGTTAAAATCCAGTCAGTGCCTTCCATCTCCGTGTTACTAAAAGATATTTCTGTTCTTCTGCTAGTCTATGAAGAGATATCCCTGTCGACAGTGTGAGCGCTCATTTAATGCCTCCAACAGCCTGCGTAGACACATCCGCAATAATCACGACACAGCAAAGAAAGTTTACACTTGCTGGTACGTACTGAATGCCACTTTTCATTTGTTTTCAATGACAGGCGAATCTCTCGAGTTTGGAAGCCCTTTGTAATAGATCCGTGTCTGCTCCTGTTTACTCCAGGCTGTAAGTTACTGAGGGAGAGTGAGAAGAAGAGTATGTTAAATATGAGAGACTTGGTGGCTAAAGTAAGTCCTTGCTTTTGGCTGCACTGTGCCCTTTGGAAACTTAGGGTAAGGTTTGATTTGAGATCCGCAGGTGCAAAATGAGAATTACATTGCGCACCCTTGTGGAACTGCCAATAAAATATTGGGCCAATCTTTTTCTGCTTCGTGATGGGTGTAGTCATGCCTCACTCTTGTGCCTTCCCCATGAAAAAATGGCGCAGAAGGTGCGTAAAGTCCTAATGAACCTGGGCACTAGATCTAGCCACCACTTTACACAGGCAGAACTGACTGCACAAGCTGCAGGGCAACGGAAAATTAAGCCTGCTGGATTTGCTTGGGAAGACGCACCTCAGAGTTGGAAAATGGATTTGGAGACTCCTGATAAGATGTGTAAATCAGCAGTGAATGAAAATCATTGCTGATGAACATCTTTTAACTGAATGCAGTCTCAATTCAGGACAAAGCCCAGTGCTTGCAGCACCGCCTCTACAACTGCTGCATTCCCACCGACTGTTGCAGAGTAAGTCGTACACCGAGTGGCCATGCAGACGTGCTTCCTGACTCTTTCTGAGACATCCTTCTGAAGCAGAATTAAAGCACATTTGTGTTGGAAGGGAAGGGTTTTTTTAACACTAACATTTTGGTTTAATGCAGGTGTTTCTGAAAAGCGTGGTGTCACTTTATTGCACTTAAGTTACTAAAAGCCTGTCTTGAAGAGTACATCCCTCATGTATGTTATTTCTTTGGACTGCCTAGTGAGCCACGATAGCTTTTAGTAAATGGATAAAGTATTGGCATCACCACTGGGGCCTGACAGGAATCCATTCCTGATGCATTTTTCGGCCAGGACTTCTAAACTTTCCCTTTCTTGTAACTGTGGTCTGACTGGGAACCTCTGGAGAAGAGGACATGTTGGCTCCCATTATGTCTCATTCTGGTTTATGTTTGTGGGTGATGAGCTTTGGAGTTATGTGCACCTGATTTGTATAAATCTGTTCTCTCTGGATCAGCTGGTTCCAAAGTGGAGTGAAAATGAACATAAGGCCTAGCTGGGAGGAAGGATTTGTATGGAAGTACCTCGCAGCCTGGGACGTGCCAGCCTACTGCATGCATCAGCTTGTACAGGCCCTGGAGCCCAGTTTTTCTGTTGCTTTTCAGAATGACACACAGTTGTGGATCCACAGCTTCACCCAAGGGTCCATGGTCAATGCCATGTCTACAGCAGAGAAGACACAGCTAGAAATTCAAGTGAATTGTGGTTGTGTTTAATTCTCAAGCTTGTAGTTGCTCCTTCTCAAAATCTGTTGATGAAGTCTTAATTGGACAGCAGTTGTGCTCTCTTTAATCATTGTAGTGGGAGACTTACCGAAATCACGTCAGTCTTCAAATGAAACCTCTTCCTTGAAAGACTTGTCCCACCATCACCAACAGCTGCTCTTTGTTTGGATCCAAGGTCTTCTGTTCAGTCTCCTCTTTGATCCCTCTTAGTTTGTCCAGAGCGCTGTTCTGAAAATCTCCTCCATGACTGTTGCTCGCAAATCCTCCCATCTCTTAGAATTTCTCCTCAGCTCCTTTCTGCACTCTGTAAGGCATCGCATCTCCGCCGCTCCTTTTCTTTGCCCCTGGTTGGTGGTGCCTGTTTCCCTTCTTCCCACCAGTTCCAGGCAGTTTGTACCCGTCTCACCTGTTAGTCCCTGCACGGGGTTTGACACCTTAACTTCACATCACCCTCTCCTCCTGGATTTCCTTGAGAAGCATGAATAAAATTGGTCTCTGATCCAAAAACTGAGTATTTCTGTGACTCCATCGCGCTGTCTTGTAGGTGACCCCCCTCTGGCTTCAACATTTCAGGCTGCGATTTCCCCTTCTCCCCCTGCCCTGCTTAGGTCTCTGCCTTCTGTTAAAGTTGTAGGGAGAAACCAGTGATGAAGGACTTGCTTGCACACCCGCCTGCCAAGCTTGTCACTGGAGTAATTCAGGTTCCCTGCTAACATGAAAAGAATTCTAAATTAGGACAAATTGCAGAAATATTCTGATGTTTTGTGTATTTTCTTTCATAATTCACTTGGTTATTGTTCTGAGGACTTGCTCTGATTTTCCAAGTCTGAAGTACAAACTGTCTGGAACGCTTGATTTCTCAACATGTTTATTTTTGATAAATACCACTTAATAACCTCTCATCTTTCCTCCATGAGGGAGAAAAATTCCATCATCATTAAATATTGATTTATCATCTAAGTGGTTCCTGTTAAAAACCAGAAGTATTCAATGAGCATGTCTGCATTTTCACATCATTTAATTTCCGTCCAGTTACTGCAATATCGGTAGGAATCTTCATTCCCTCCTTTTAAAAGATGTCTCTTTGCCCAGAGACTCTTCATCTCCTCTCTGTTGCTTTTCATCCCTCACTGCCTACGTTTCAACTGTAATTTGTGCATTTCAGAGAAGGCTGGTGTCACTTGCCACATCACTCATGTCGGTGCATAGCTGATGGACCTTCCTGGTGCCACGCTGGCAGGCAGCAGAAGAGCACAAAGTCAGTCTTTGGTTTCCCAGTTGCTAACAGAGACCTCTGTCTACTTCACCGTGCTGCAGGGGGGTGGGTTATGTGTCTGCAAGACCTGGCACTTCTTTCCAGTAGGTATCCCGGCCATCCAGGAGCGAAGGTTAACAGATGGCACATCCCCTTCACATCTCCCTTTGAAATGTCCACCAGGGTCTCTAGCAGCTCTCGAATCCTGCCAAGCTCTGACATGAGTAGTTACATAAAAATGATGCGTTCACGTGTGCTCCCACCTAGGTTATTGTTATTAAAGGTGGGAGTTTAGCAGTTCTCTAAGTGTTATGGTCTTGTGGATGGGGTGCTTGGGAGCGCTGCGTGTAGCACCTGGTTCTGCTGCAGGCCTCCTTGGTGTTACACAAGCCATGAGGTCCACCTGTGGGTCAGTCTCTCATCTGAGGGTTGTTTTTCTCCCATGCATTTTCCATCGCGATTATTTATCTTGTACTTGCGTAGCATGCAACACGGTGGGTCGCATCTCCACGAGCCCGTGTTTATTTAGTACTGTACTGTAAGATGTGCCCTACTTCCACCCTCATTCATGCCTACTGTGGCAAATTCTAAACTGTTCTAGATTTCTCTCAGGGGTAATGTTTTATTATTAAAGCAATGATTTGCTGCATATTTTGGTAATCCAATAGTGCATTACTCACCAGCATCTGTCTCCAATGACACCTATTGGTTTGGCACATAATGAAGAGCTGTTGGAATGGACACAAATGGCTGACTATTTCCTCTAACAAATTTTCTTCCTTTTTTCTATTTCCAAGGTACTGCACAGATGAAAATCAGACATTTCCTCAGCCGTTCATGCTGGAGAATCACATCAGCCTCATGCATGGCATCAAAAACCCAGACTTATCCCAGATGGCCAAAGCAAAAGCTCCAGAGAGAGACATGGCAGAAGTAACTGATCTATTTTCATTGAAAACTAAACGTACCTGGCGCGTAGCTGCTCACTTGGGGCATGAGGTTGAGCTGCGGCCATGTGGCAGCCAAGCCTTCTCGCCCATGTGGCAGATTGCCTCCCCCTCTTCTCAACTCCATCCCGTTTGGTTCTCTCTGGCAGTGTTGGGGTCAGACCTGAAGGCGCAGCTGAGCTGCAGCAGCACCAGGGCAGCGTACCTTGCATTTCACAAGGTGCTCTTGAACACGTGGCCCTGTGTTTTATTGGCCTTTTTTCAGTCTACTTTGTAACCAGGTCTAATTTAGGTTTGTTATTACCCTTGTTTTCCCTTGCTGCTCTGTTCATGAGCCCGGCACGTTTTTCCTTTTTCTTCCTTGTTTTTTTCTGCTAGTTGCAAAAGATTTCTGCTTTAAAATACTCATGAGATCCATAATCCACCTACGAGAACTGCATTCCTCCTAAGTAGGACTGTGTAGGGTTTTTTCAGCAAATGTAACTGTGCAACTGGTTTTATTTGGGGTTGGTTTGGAGCAGAGGGTTGGCTGACTGGGCTTCTTGGCTCCATTTACTTCAAAAATAGATGTACGCTTTTCCATATCACTGCAATTTATTGTTCGTCTGTACCCTAGCATTGAGGGATCGCAGCCAAGACTGACTCCCCTGTTTTTATGCCGTAAGGAAACCTGGGGTAACTCGAGGATTCACTTCCATGAGTTGGTGGCTGCTTCCCCCAAGCAGAGCTGATGTACCAGGGCACCCAGCTAAGTGGGGGCAGAGGGTGGCTTCATGTGGCTCCAGCTGGGTCTGCACATACAAGCCTATAAGCGGTATCCTACACAAAGACTGCTCTGTGCTGCTGGATAAGGAGAGAACAAAATGGCATGAAGGGGCGTACGCAAGCGAGCCATCCTCATGGGAGGATGAGTTAACGAGAGGTGCCCTGAAGAAAAGGCCTGAGTGGAGGGGAAGATGTTCAGAGTTAAATCTGAGTGGTGTTGTCTGGGGTCATGACCCTCCCTGTGTCCCTCAGCTGTCCCTGCTCTGTGGGCTCCTCCTTCCCACACCACGTTCACATTCTCTTCCCCAGTGCGCTTCTGCCCAGCCAGCCCCTCCCAGGTCTCCTGTCGCAGGTCAGCAGTTGAGGTCCCGCGTGTGGGGGTGAGGTGCTTGGGTACTGGTAGGAAAGGCAACGCGACGGGAACCCCTAGGCATGGCTTCGTTGAGTTTGTGTCAAAATACCAATCCGTAGTCCCCATTGGGTGTCTTCAGATATGTGTGTGGAATTTAGCGCTGCCGCTCCTGTGGGCTCCAACAACAAAGTAACTTTTTAATCTTTTTTTTTTAAGGCAAAATCTCCAAAGAGGATGGCAACGGATGAGCTGGGTCAGGCAGAGACCGCTGCGGGTTCAGACGCGCCGCCAGCCAAAAAACTGAAAGCACATTGGAAATGTGCAAAATGCGGATTTGCAACAGACATCAGCACGGAGTTTCAGGAACACATACCTCGGCACAAGACAGACAGCTCCACCTACCAGTGCTTGTTCTGCGGCTTGTGCTACACCTCTCACATCTCCCTGAATAGACACCTCTTCATCGTTCATAAAGTAAAAGAGGAGGAGGAGGAGGAGGAGGAGGAAGAGGAGGAGGAGGAGGAGGAGGAGGAGGAAGAGGAGGAGGAAAGGCAGAAGTTAGAAAGGGAGATGAGTGAGAACGGACACGAGGGGTATAATGGCGAGATGAACACTACGGCAGAAGAGGAAAACCTGAAAAGCAAAGAGTGCAGAAGTGACTCAGCTCTCTGCGAGCACAGTCAGACACGTGGCCTGGAGGGTCCTAACAGCACCTCGCAGAACAATCATTCAAGGTCTCTTAAGACTTAGAAGCAAAAAACCCCTCTTGGTTGGTCGGGGTTTCTTTATTGGTGGGTTTTTACTCAAAATACGGGGTGGGGATGGGGCGAATCTTTGAAATATTCTGTTGATTTCTTGGGATGGACATCGCTTTCCGTTAACTTCTATTTGTAAGGGAAATTTAAAAAAGAAAAAAAAAACAACAACCCTGCCATTGCATCCTAAGCACTAACTCTCTGCCAGACTGGAGAGGTGAAAAGGGAAAGCAGGGCGAGATTCCTCGCTGGCGCTTGTCCAGCTCCTGAGGATCAAGGAGCACTTTCTGCAGCTGCAGCTTCCTTAAGATGAGCTCCCTTCCTTCGAGTGTGCACTGCCTCAGCCTCTGCCTGGAGCCCCAGCCTTGCCTTCCCTATCGCGCTTTCTTTCTCCTATTTATGGCTTCTTTTTTCTCTTCCCATCCCGCCTTTATTTTACTCACTTTAACTCATAACTCTGTGTCAGCAAAATGCGCCTTTCGGGACCGCACTGGCCAATGCGAGATTTTCTGCATTACATGGGATGGGTTCAAGCTGTAAGATGTGCCGATTTTTCTTTAATTGCCCAAATAACAACCTTATTTTCCAAAAGGCAATTTAATGAAATGTCTTGGTCCTGAATAACCCTGAAGGAGAATTTGGTAGCCCCGGCCCTCTCAGGCAAGTGCAGCTCAAAGGCCACCATGTGTCGCGTGGAGGAGGGCCTGGTCCCCCTCAGGAACTCACTGGCTGCGTGGCAGGGGATTTGCGCTGCTGGAAGCCGCCCTGGGGCTGGGTGCAGGCGGGCCCGGTGGCTCATCCTAGTGGGGAGCTCGGGCTGAGCCGGGTGGCAGGTTGGCACCGTCCACAGAAAGGAAAAACATCCCCCGCCCTTGTCTATGGTGTCAACTGGAGTGAAGCCGTCCTGGCACTCCTGACGGCATCGGCTCGGTGCCAGGACTCCCTGGCCAGCTCGTTTTGAGCAGCACAGCCTGGAGAGGTGTTGGCAGAGTCGGGAACCGCCATCCTGTGGTGCCGCCAGGGCTGGCGCTCTGTTGGTGGCTCCTCTCCCCCTGTGGCTCCGTTCATGGCCCTGGCTCTGTTGGCGGCTCCTCTCCCACCCTGGCTCTGTCGGCAGCTCCTCTCCCACCCTGGCTCTGTCGGTGGCTCCTCTCCCGCTGTGGCTCGGCGTCACCTGGGAGATGTTTCTTTCCATGTAGTCATATTGACTCTTTCCTCCTTGCTCCCCCATCACACATGCGCTTCATGTAATATAATTATCTTCTATACCGTTATGGTTTTTTTTTTTTAATTATTCTGTTGAGCCAGAACCCTGCTCGTTATTGTTTACTATGACAATGTTTAAATAATTTAAGAACTATTTATCTTATTGCGTTCGGATTGCTCGCCTCCTCGTCTCGACGTGTTTTGATATGAACCGTTGGGGCTCTTTGTATCTTTGATAGGGTGTGCGTTAGCCTAGGGGCCGTCCGACTGGGCAGCCCACGTAGAGTTGAGGTAGCAGGGGGCACTCCCGAGCCATCACGTATCTATTTAACCCGCAGCGGCAGCTGTGCCTTGCTATGTTTACTTCAAAGTATCGCAAATAAAAGCATCCAAGGGTGCCTGCCTGGGCGTCATTCTTGGCTGCAGCCACCATGGCTGCCTCCCTGAGGGGGCGATGCTGGTAAGCGGCGGTGACGCGAACGGAAGCGGAAGAAGCGGGGCCGGAAGCGGAAGGAGCGCGGGCGGTGGTGTCGGTGCCGGCGATGCTGTCGCTGGACTTTCTGGACGATGTGCGGCGCATGAACAAGCGGCAGGTGCCGAACCGGGGCGGGGGTGGGGGGGTCCCGGGGGGTCGGTGCGGGTCCCGGGGTTCCGGGCGGTGGGATCGGGCCGAGTCCTGCCTTGCCCGGCGGCGGGCCGCGGAGCCTGACCGCCGGCCCCCCGCCCCCCAGCTGTACTACCAGGTGCTGAACTTCGGGATGATCGTCTCGTCCGCCCTCATGATCTGGAAGGGGCTGATGGTGGTGACGGGCAGCGAGAGCCCCATCGTGGTGGTGCTGAGGTAAATCCCACGGCGGGAGAGGGGGGGCGCTACACGGGGCTCGTTCAGCGCCTGGGGGCGAGGAGTGAGGCCCCACGGGGTGCGGGTAGGGGCTGGGGAGCTGGCGGGCCCGCCCGGCGGAGGTTTTCCGGGGGGTCGGGGCAGCGGGAGGCCCGGTCCCCGGCGGGCTCGGTGCTCTCCCAGCACTGTGGCCGTCGTGTAACGCGGGGGCCGGCGCGGGAGGAGGCGGCGGTGAGCGGGGCTGGCAGCCTCGTGCGAGAGCAGCATCCTGCCCTGCCGGTCCCGAGGAACGGGCCTCAAAGGAACGGGGCACAAGTGCAGACCAGGCCCGTCCGGGTGGCTTCAGCTGGGGCTGCGAATGCAGGCCCGCAAGCCATGGCCTGCTGCTCAGTGCTGCTGGATCAGGAGGGAATCAAATCGCACAAAGGGACCCGTGCAAGCAAGCTGTCCTCGCAGGTGGAGAAGCATGCTGCAGGATTATAAGACAGCAGGGATGAATTAGCGAGAGAGGCCATGGAGAAAAAGCCTGAGTGGAAGGGAAGATGTTCAGAGTTATCTGAGAAGCACTGTGCGGGCTAATGACCAAGTCTCCTGGAGGAACGCTCAGTGCCGTGGGTGAAAGAGCCTTGACGCAGGGGGCCTGGCACGAGTGGCGAACCCGGCACTTGGGCAGATCATCCCTGTGCAAAAGCAATGTTTGTGGCAGAGCTTGTCCTCTCACCAAGGCCAGCGGCGCTTCCTGTAGCAGAAGCTGTGGTAGCAGAACTGGCACCTCCTGGTGTGCCCATCCATGTGTCTTGCTGCTGCTACATGAACAGCTGAAGGACACGGTGAGCCTTGGACAGTGAAAAGGAAGTGGAAGTCTTTGAGATGCCAGCAAGTAAATGCGTAGAGTGCAAAGAAGTTATTGGGTGTTTTTAAATGGGAACTGGCTTGCTGAAGCACTCAGTGAGCATTATTGTGTGTTACATCGCATCCTTAAAAAGCATCAGTGAACTCTTCTTTTGCAGCTTCTTGTTTTTTCCCCTGGTCTTCTAGTGAGTGTAATGTGGCCAGGAAGAGGGGAGCTATAGCCTGCACCGTTGTATTCACATGGCTGAAAACAAGGGATATCGCTCTGTGACTGGGTAGGGTTTAGACGTTGCCTTCACAGGATTGCCATGCAGCAGGTACCACCAGTGTTACTCCCACCCTCCTAGTGCCTGGGACAAATTCCTGTGGCCGAAGTTCCCAGGCAGCCGTCGGATGCTGGTGCTGTCAGACACCGTGTGGATATTGTGTGGGGCCTCTTCTGCAGCTGCATTGGCCTTTCCCTGTTTTTCTATGTCAGTGTTGATTACTGCGTGCCATTTAACAAAACCCTCACAAAGTAAAAGGAAGTGGCACTCCTGTTCCCTCTGGATGGGTCCATGGAGTCCAGGGGAGACATCTCATGCTGTTCCGCCCAGTGAGTAAGACAGGGGCTGTTGGGTCACGGCCCTTCTTGGGTGATGTGATCTTCTACCCTGAATAGCAGCCTCTGCGCTGTCTCGAGATAAAACATGAGTATGTGCGGCGCTGAAAGTTCATCATTTTGTTGTGCTCTGCATTATTTATTTGGAATGAAGAAGGTTAAGGATTTTGTAACAATTGCCATTTGCAAGACAGGAGAAAAATTACGTGAAGAGCAGTGCCTGAAATGAGATCGTTAAGCAAAGTGATGAATCACAATAACAAATTTTTAGCACTCCTGTCTGTCTGTTCCAGACAGGAATAGAAGAGCCTGTGTGCTCTCAGTGTGTTGTTCCTGAGGATGATCTGTCTACCTGCGAAAAATAAAAACAAATGGAGTAAAGCTTCCCACCGCTGCAGTGCTGCCGGCGTAGCCCTGCCAACAGAGAGCTCGGAAGTTGGGAAGGTGCTGTATGCTCTGAGCCCTCTGTTAAGAAAGCAGAAGGCTTTTCCCGTTCTGTGCAATTTTCACACCAGCAGCTGGCAGGGCTCTTTTTCCCAACAAATCTGAGCTGCTGGTAGCATGGTGATGGGGAAATGAGAATGCAGCAGGGGTTGAGCACGTCCCCGGTCTCCAAGTCCATGTGGTTTTCTTGGGATCTGGTCACTGAGGTTATTGTGAGATTTTTCAAGAGCTATAAACTCTGCCACCCACTTTTGGGTGTTTAAATGTTGTTCAATTGCTCCTCTTCTCTCTTGCAGCGGAAGCATGGAGCCTGCCTTTCACAGAGGGGATCTCCTGTTCCTCACGAACCAAATTGAAGATCCAATCAGAGTGGGAGAAATCGTGGTCTTTAGGATAGAAGGAAGGGAAATTCCTATAGTCCACCGTGTCCTGAAAATTCATGAGAAGTATGTCGAGAATCTGGGGGATTGTTCTGCAGGTGTTTAGCAAAATGCTATTTTTCCTCGCCTCCTTGGGTAGATGAATGGGTGGGACATCAGTAACCAACATCCAGGTGCTGTAGGAAGAAGTAACGTGGAAGTTTCAGGCAGATGAAATCTTTGGTTTACTTGTAAAGACCGTCCCAGCAGAATTCATGGGCTGGGGAGTCTGTGCTAGTGTCCTGGATTCCCCCTGCCACTTAACGTCTCCTGTGCCGTCATTTCCACCCCAAGCTGCTGTGTAAAGTTGCTGTCTTGCCTCCTGTAGGTGTGGCTGCATTTGTGTGTGCGAAGTGACTCTTGTTTGTAGAGGTTGAACTTAGGGAAGAAGGGTATCTTGTACGTAGCCTGCATTATTTTAAAGCTCCTGGTTCCCGCTCTCGGCAGCAGCAGGGTGTTTATTTTCTCCTCTGTAGGAAGTGTTGCGTTGTTATACTCGTAGTCTGTATGTGCTGCACTCTCCATGCACTGTTCATTCTGCACACGTTCAGTGGGTCGCGTGTCTGAAGGAATGAAGCATGGTCACCCTGGTGTGATTGCTGAACAGGGTTTAGTTTTCCCAGCAAGGCTTCCTCTGCAGCCGTGAGCCTTCTTGTTGTGCTGCTCAGGGAAGATGCAGCTGCAACTGCTCCCGTCTGCTTTGTGGGGATACGAGCCAGCCCCCTGAGGCATTTGAGTGAAAACTAAATCTTGAATGGAATCCCTGGTTCCTCGAGCCACCTCTGAGAGGGCAGCAGTTGGACAGGGTCCCAGCCTCTGTGTCTGCTGAGTGAGCGCCTGCTGCAGTAGGAATGCACTGGAGCTGCACCAGGGCTCAGAGATCTGTTCCTAGGTTAAGTGAATCGCTTGAATTGTATGCAAAGGTGGTGTTTGAGGATTGCTCTGGTTAAGTGAGGTCGATGGGATAGAGTCAGTCCCTTTCCCCCAGGCGTTTGTAGCCACCACAGCTGTTGGGATGTCTACTCCATTTGTCTGGCCCCACAGCAAGGTCGACCAGCTTTGTGCACACAAAAAGCCTGGCTGAAACCCTGGCTATGAGGGTGCAGCACCTCTCCTGTAGGCAGAGCAGGCTCTTTGCTGTTCAGGCTTACTCCGTATCAAAAACATTTAACAAGGTCCATTTTCAAAGTACTGTTCTTTGATGCCACTCACTTCAAAATAAGGCCGGTATACTTGGTACATTTGGTATCCAACGTTGCACGTGCGCTTCCTGTGATGCCTTGGGAACTATTTCAAGCGAAACGCTACTTTCCCTCTCCCATCTTGCATGCTAAAGGCTCAGCTGGGCGCCAGTGCTGCTGCTGCTGCTTGGGCTGACTGTTGAAGAGGCAAGAAAGGTCAGGGTCTTTGCTCCCCACTCTCAGCCAGCATATGGGAAGGAGAAGCAGAAAAGTCCACTCTGTGGCACTTCAGCTCCAGATATTCCCCACCCTTGGTTTTTTTTTGGTTTTTTTTTTTTGCCTGGCACTAGGTCTTAAGGTATCCAGCGCTTTCTTTTTTAAATGTACCAGAACCGTAGTGCCGATCCTAGATTCCATGAAGTCAAGTCATTCTCTGGTGTTTTAGGTTTCATTTAAATAAAATTACTAAACACAACCCTCATCTTCATATTAGGAAAGACAAAACTGAAAAATATGTGCTGTGACCTGGAGCTGAGCGCTGAAGGCAGAGCTCTTGAGGAATCAGTTGCTTCTTTCACTAGGTAATGAATATTTTTCCGGTGCCAGTTTGGAATTTAAGGAGTGTACTCTGAATGGACAGAGTTTCCCATTTCTTATTGTAGTTATGGACTGAATGAAAACTGTGAAAAGTCTCTGTGAAAGCTGACAGGAGTGTCAGAAGGAAGGATGATGGAAACCCCGTTCTCTGTGATTCTGTGGCAACTTGGGCTCCAGTTCACATTGGTATCGTTTTGGTGAGAAAATGGGGTTTTCTGCCTGCTAGCCTTTTCTTCTTTATCAGGGCGAAATTGAGTTCATTCTTTATCACCAAACACAGAGTCTGCAGTCAACATTTACTTAGTGGTTTTGGTGCAGGACAGCCAGACCAGACCTCATTCACCCTTCAGACAGCAGAGCAACTGCACTGGGGGCTTCTCGCCCTGGTTCATGATAGAGCGTCAAATGGGCTCAATAAGATGGCACGCTCCTGCGCCATCAGTCTGCAGAGCAGGAACTCCGTTACCTTTGGGCATCTTTGTCTTTTTCCAGACTCTCTGTAAGCTCCTGAAGTGTTTGCTGTTCCCCTACTGTCAGCCAAGTGTGCTTTGAAGAAAGGTCTGGTCTTTCTTTCCCCTTTTTTGTCCTCCAAGCTTCTCCTGTTAGGTAGTATGCATTAGTACTCTGGCACAGTGAAAAGAGCATGTGCTCTGAAGATCTGTGTGCTTTCCTGAGCTGTATTTAATCTGTCGTTTCTGAGAGTGAGCCAATGGAATCAAGCAACGAGAGCGCTCCCGCTCAGCATCTGCCTCCAGCTGCCACGGGGAGAGTGGCCAGCCGACCCCCGAGTAGTGGCATAAGCCGCTGCTTAGAAGCAGGCATTGCTGGCCACCCAGCAAGCTGAGTGGGAATGCCCGGGGAAAGGCGCAGAGCACAGTGTGTAAAGCTAGAGCACAGCAGCAGCTGTTTCCAGTCAAAGGAAAGGTTCTTCTGCCCCAGGATGGTGTTTCTGACCAGCTAACTGATTCGCCTCAGGACAAATTAAAGCCTAGAGAGAGTGTGTGGTAATTGCCCTGCTTTCTGCAAATGATGATTTGGGGCACAAAGTGACAGTTCTGTGTTAATAGTCCCCCTTTCTTTTCCACATGGAGTACCTGGTCACTTTTTGAAATGATTTTGGCATCCAAAAACATCCTTCCAGAGAGACACGATTTGGTTTGCGCTGTGTTACTTAAGCCTAGCACCTTCCCTGGCTTGTTTTCACCTCTTGCCTCTGAGTTGCATTTGATGTCCTCTAGGTCTTGTATTGGAAGAGGCAGTGAAAAACTTGTTGCTGTCTGTCTCGTTGGTATTGGACTCCCCTCATACCTCCCGTCAGTTCTGTCTTCTCCAGGCTGAAGAGTCCTGGCCTGTTGTTTCTGGCATGAAAGTGGTTCCAGACCTTGTCATCCAGTTCTGAACCTTTGCTGGTACTTCTCTCCATTTAAAAAAAGGAGGTAGGGGGTTCAGAACCGCACAGAGCTTTCAAGACATAGGCACATCGTCAGTTCAAGCAGTCTTGTAATGGTAGTGTTTGTTTTGTTCTGTCCTCCCCTTTCCTAGTAATTTTGAAGTTTCAGCTTGCTTCTGACCACCAGTGCACCAGTTCAAGAAAGATGAGGAACTCCTAGAGAGAGTCCAGAGGAGGGCAACAAAGATGATGGGGGGACTGGAGCATCTCCCCTATGAGGAAAGGCTGAGGGAGCTGGACTTCTTCAGCCTGGAGAAGAGAAGGCTGAGAGGGGATCTCATCAACACGTACAAATATCTTAAGGGTGGGTGTCACGAGGACAGAGCCAGACTCTTCTCAGTGGTGCCCAGCGCTAGGACAAGGGGCAATGGGCACAAACTGAAGCAGAAGAGGTTCCAGTTGAACGTGAGGAAGAACTTCTTGACTTTGAGGGTGACTGAGACCTGGACCAGGCTGCCTAGGGGGTCTGTGGAGTCTCCTTCTCTGGAGATATTCAAAGCCTGCCTGGACGATGTCCTGTGTACCCTGCTCTGGGTGAGCCTGCTTGAGCAGGGGGGTTGGACTGGATGATCTCTGGAGGGCCCTTCCAGCCCCTGCGATTCTGGGATTCTGTGACTACTGAGTAGAACCATATGCTTTAACCCCAAAGTCTCATTTTGGGTGGTAGTGCAGAGCCCAGAATCCAACATTTGTGTATGAAGCAAGGCAAGCGTCAACATGAGAGAGGTCAGAAGCAAAGAGGCAATAGCTGCACCTTCGCTAGAAATGGCTTGTCCTGCTGGTTCTGTTCTTAAACTCTACTGGAAAGCTTAGGTGGGGCCAGGATTCATCCTTTTGTTGGCAGTTTTCTCCCTAATGCTCTGCTTTCTGCTACATCTGACAGAGTTTCCCTTTTTCATCCTGCTCTAACATGTAGGACATGATCGCTTCTGATATCTTTGTGTTAGTCTCCACGCGCTTGGTCCAGAACAGCTTTCAGTAAGTTCTTTGTCTCTGACTTACCTGCCTGTCTTCTCTTTGCTAGGCAAAATGGTGACGTCAAATTTTTGACAAAGGGAGACAACAATGCCGTTGATGACAGAGGGCTGTACAAACGAGGGCAGCACTGGTTGGAGAAAAAGGATGTAGTAGGACGAGCGAGAGGGTAAGTGAAGTTGAAAAAGATGTGGCTTTTGACGCTGCCCTCCCCCGTGCCTTCTGTTAATCCCCCCGTCCCCTCTTGAACTCCCCCTGCTGGGTTTTGTGACCTGCCTGAAAGTGTTTCACAAGGTACCGCAGAGAGTGAAAAAACAGAGGTAGTGCAGTCCTTAGCTTAAGCGAAGGTATCAGGCTGTGAGCTGTGTCCTGAGGTTTTGAGGCAGGGTGGACATCATTGCAAAGGCAGCACGCACTCAGGCGTGATCAGAATTTTCATGGAAATTATTCTGGCAAACGAGAGCCGAACAAGGCAGAGGCTGAAACACACTCTGGGGCGGGTTGTCACTTGGCCCCTGCTGCTGTGGCTTCCTGGCTTGGGAGGAAGAAGTCCCAAGCCTGTTGACCGTAGCCCTCAAGCGTGGCTGGCTGGCTCTACTGTTGTATGAGTACCAGCGCAATGCTTCTCCCGTACGCCCTCTTGAATGCTGTTTGTTTCAATAAAACCTTTGTTGTCGTAGATTTGTGCCCTATATTGGAATAGTGACTATCTTAATGAACGATTACCCAAAATTTAAGGTAAGAGCTCTTTCATTTTCTGCCTGCTTCTCCCACCCCGGCTAAAATCACTTCATGAGCACTTCATAGGCCCAGGCAGAGCCGTTTGCCCCCCTGTGTTTGCTGCTGGTGCTGCTGCTTTAGGTGTGGATGCGCACTCTGGTGTCTTCTCTTCTTTCTCTTACAGTATGCGGTCCTCTTTTTACTGGGTTTATTTGTGCTGGTCCATCGAGAGTAGCCTCTTGTGCTGCAGCACGAGGTGAAGATGCCATGGATTTTTTTAGATGAACGTTTTAAGTAGGCGAAGGTCCAGTGTGCCGGGAGGAAGAAGAAAACCTGCATTTCAAAGCTTCTTGCCAGTTTGGGTTTGTTTAGGTTTTTACTGCATAGGGCAAATGTTTGTTACAGTATTTCCAATGGTTTGTCACATTTTAGCATTTTTAGTGAGTTTTTATATTAAAAATTTAAGCCAAACTGTTCAGTGTTTGTACTTTGAAGCTGAGCTTCCTCTCAAAGTGCCTACAGGACTGTGTCCTCAAAGTCTGTGCCTCCGCTGGGCAAGCGTGACCTCTCCCTGTGCTGACTGAACTGTCAAACGCCAAGCTGGGGAGGTGATGTGGTTTTCCAATTCAGAACTGGAATAAAGATTTTGCATCTTGCCCGGTACGAGCCCTGCCACATTCTTCATTATTGCCCTGAGTGCATCCTCGTTGCCTGGTTTCCCTGGGGGGGTACCTGGGCTTTGCCATTGCAGGCTGACTGTAGGCCCTGGTGAACCAACCTGTCCTCTTTTTGCAGAGCAACAGCTGCTGCTCCTCTCGTGTCTTTTTGGAGACTAAGTAGTCCCAAGCTGTGGATCCGTTCACTATTTCTGTGTTTCTGTAAATACCACTGAAATAACCTGCTTGAAGACTGCACAGTGGTTTGGGCAGAAGGTGGCAAAGGATTCTTCGTGCATAAGCTGCTACTGCAGCACGAGGCAACTGAAGAACTGAGGTGGGAAATACCGGAGCTGTTTGGTAGGGGTGACTCAGTGGGATGCAACAGTAAAATTTTCTTAGTTTTGGAAAGGGGTTTTAGGTCTGTAATGATCCCTGCAGCTGGCTGCACAGTACAGCTCACCTGAAAGCTACAGAAAGGCTGAGACCCCGTTGTGCTGAGGTCTGAAAGAGGATACTACTCATCACTACGTGCAATGGCTTTTTTTCCGGGCTTCTCATTCAGGACAGCAAACCTGCTTGTGCAGGTGCGGTGTCAGGAGAGCCCAGGGAAGAGGCACAGAGCAGAGACTCTGGAGTGATCAGCTTCAATACAAACTTGTGCCACTGCACCAAGCAATGGACCATTTTAACTTGCCTCTGTAGCATCACAAAACCACTTTACTTCCCCTTCGCTAGGGCAGATCTTCACAAGAGCTGGCAGTGGGAGCACAGTGCCATTGCTACCTCTGTCCAGGGCTGCCTGAACCCTCTTTGGCAGTTTGCTTACCAGCTGTCTTGCTGGGACAGCTTCTCCCTGGCAGCAGGAGCAGCTTGTGTCCTCGCTGGCTTGTGCTTTCCCTGGGTTAACAGCTCTCCTCTCCATCCTGCAAAAACTGCAGGCAAGTGCAAAGCTGCTGTGTGTTCCTGCAGGTGCATCCCACTGCATAGAATCACAGAATTGTTTGGGTTGGAAAAGACCTTTAAGATCACCAAGCCCAACTGTTACCCTAACCCTGCCATCCCACCACTAAACCCTGGCCCTAAGCACCTTGTCTGCCTGGCTTTTAAATACCCCCAGGGATGGGGACTTGACCCCTTCCCTGGGCAGCCCCTTCCAGTGCTTGACAGCCCTTGCGGGGAAGGAACTTTTCCCGATGTCCAACCTAAACCTGCCCTGGCACAATTTGAGACCGTTTCCCCTCGTCCCATCGCTTGTTACCTGGGAGCAGAGCCTGACCCCCCCCTCCTGTCAGGCAGTTGTAGGCAGCGATAACGTCTCCCCTCAGCCGCCTCTTCTCCAGGCTTAACACCCCCAGCTTCCCCAGCCGCTCCCCATCAGCCTTGGGCCCCAGGCCCCTCCCCAGCTTTGTTGCTCTCCTCTGGACATGGCATTCCCTGTTCCCTCTACTTCATGACTGCTCCAAGATTCCACAGCAATAGGGATCATTAAAGATGACTCTTGCTGCTGCACACACAGCTTGTGTAGGGTAAAAGCAGTCAGGAGAGGCAAGGACAAACCCCAGCAGGGTGTTTATGGTCTATTCTCAGTTTCTTGCATGTGTACCTCATTAGGCTTGTCAGGCCCGGCCCAGCAATGGAGGTGAGTGGTGCTATTAGTTACATCCATGGGACCATTTTGCTTAATCCTCAGCAGCTGGGCTGCCCTGTGGTGTCCTAACCCAAGTTGGTTTAACTGGGTGGAGTGTTCCCTGGGTAGGATGAAGCAAAAAATCATCTTATGTTTGTGATGCTGCAGAGTCTGTGAACAGGTCTGGCCCCTAGCACTGAGCCTCGGGCCTGTGGCTCTTTGAGCAATCATAACTTGGTAATAAAACATGGTAATAAAGCCCCTATCTCCCGCTCCCAGTGCTGGAGCCCTTGAGTGTTTGGATACTGAGTTTCTCCAAACCACTTGAGTCATGGATGGGATGTTTTGTCAAAAGCCGAAGCTGGGCAGCAGTGAGGGAACCCAAAATCTCTCTTTGAGAGTTGACCTTGCCCTGGGGCACCTTCCTGAGGGCTTGGCACACTGTTTCTGTGTTGGCAGGTTGCACTCAGGCCAAGTCTCTGTTCCCTCCTTTGCCTTTAGCTTAGACTGGTTTTGTGCATAAATTGGTTTTTAACTCGGGCTTGCGTACAGGACTGAGTTGAGCTCTTCTGAAATCCAATCAACACCTCCCAGTGAAAACTCGCTGAAAGTGCTGCTCTTGCTGTTCTCAGAGTCCTCTCGCTTTCACACCTTTTGCAAAAACATCTGAGCATGCAGAAGCAGTTGCGTTACTGTCACCCAGTTAATTTAACAAAAAAAGGGCTAAAATATGACGGATCCATGATTACAGAGCAAGGATTAGCTCTTAAAGAGTGTTTGCTGAAGCCCCAGTTCTGCGGGAGAAGAAATGGTCAAGTTGTGATGTTAGGAAATAGCAGTGTACCCCTTCTGCCTTTGGCAGCATCACCCTGCTGGTCTTGCTGGCTCCTGGCAGTGCATGGCAGCAGTCGGTGCGGCTGAGGACATGCACTCGCTGCCGACGTGGGCAGAAACCCACGCCTGGGCGCTTGCTGGACAGCGCTTGCTGAGCCTTTCCCAGCCTTGCTCTCCCGTCCTGCCGCCTGAAGTAACTGAGTGGGAACCACTCAAAAATCGCAGGGTGGCTGGGGTAGAGGGTGGGGCGAAGTCTGCCGCAGCCCAGCTCCAGGGGGTTGCTCTCTTTCGGGGTTTGCAGACACTTTTAAGTACAGAAACAATTGCCCTAGATCAGGGTCTACGGTGTGAGGTTTGGGAATTCATCTATGGCCCATGCTCTGCCTATTTTCAGCTCAGCATAGCTGAGAACGTGGTTCTGCGCTACCTGCAGTTGCGAAACAAGGTGCTGGCTCTAATTAGAGTGAGGGTAAATAAGCAGTTAATCCACTCACAGCTCAACGCCCACCAGCTCCTGCGCTGCCTTCCCACCTCGCCTCCTGCACCCCTGCATCACCTTTCCTGCCGCAGTGGGAAGAGAGGGGGCCAGGGACGAGCTGGCACGAGCTGGAAACTGAGAACGTGGGGGCAGGATGACAAAGAGTTGTTGCTGGCTCCGGCCCTGCCAGACTTAGTCTGCTTTGCTGAGCAGGAAAGCTACAGAGCGTGCAGGGTCTCTGGTTCAGCTGGGTGCTAGTGCTGAAATGTTTGGCGAGCGCCACCGTGCTCCCACAGAGCCATGGGCTTTGCTGTTAGAACCTGGCGTGTCTTTGGGCTTTATTTTGGTTTTATTCTTTTTTTTTTTTTTTAAAGGTGAAGCTGCCTGGCCAGCTCCAGCAAAGCCTTTGGAAAGACGGAGAGCGTTGTGTCACAACAGGAACGGGATTTGTTTGTAAAGTACGTGGGTGTCGAAAGGTCTTGTTTATAAAGGAAAAGAAAAAAGAAAAAAATCTGCCAGGGCCAAGATTGCTTCTGTCTCTGTTGTGGTTACAGCCAAACAGAGCAGGTTTTCTGATAGGCAATTTCATTGCTTAATTAGTGCTCAATCACATCCACTGCTCAGGGCACAGATTCCTTCACGGGAAGGAGCTGTTCCGCAGAGCAGAGCAGCCCTGGGCTATTTCTGATCGTTGCCAGAATTTTGCTGGGTGACTTTTTTCCGTATCAAAGGTGGGAGGTGAGCTGTGAGGAGGAACGTGTGGGACTTGAAGCTCCTCAAGACAAAGGCTGTCTTAGGATGTTTACGATGCTCCAACACACGGGTGTCGGTAAAGGGTAATGAGCATTATACTCTTTCATCTAGCTCAGTCACTGCTTATCACTTAGCAGTGGGTTTCAGGGCTTGGATTTGTAAGGTGATCGGTCACATACTTTCTTTAATGAGACCAGGTAATCTTGCAGTGGATTTCCCACCCTTAAAATCAGAACAGGTCAACCTTATTTTTTCCGAAGAGAATCTGCAAGATGAAGTCATGCTGATGCGTGGTTATAAGTCTGCTTCCTGATGGAGAAATGGACAAATGCAAACGCAGGGCACAGCTCCCAGAACGAGCTAAGCTTGTGGGCCAAGGGGAGGAGGGATGGCTTAGGCAGAGCACGTCATAAAATCATAGAATCACAGAATCGTTGAGGTTGGAAAAGCCCTTTAAGATCACCAAGCCCAACTCTTACCCTAACCCTGCCATCCCACCAACCCTGGCCCTAAGCACCTCGTCTGCCTGGCTTTTAAATAACCCCAGGGATGGGGACTTGACCCCTGTGCTGGGCAGCCCCTTCCAGCGCTTGACAGCCCTTGCAGGGAAGGAACTTTTCCCAATGTCCAACCTAAACCTGCCCTGGCACAACTTGAGGCCGTTTCCCCTCATCCCATTTCCCGTTCCCTGGGAGCAGAGCCCGACGACCCCCCCCGGCTCCCCCCTCCTGTCAGGCAGTTGTAGGGAACGATAAGGTCTCCCCTCAGCCTCCTCCAGGCTTAACACCCCCAGCTCCCCCAGCCGCTCCCCAGCAGCCTGGGGCTCCAGACCCCTCCCCACCCTCCTTGCCCTTCTCTGGACACGCTCCAGCCCCTCCGTGTCCTTCTGGGAGTGAGGGGCCCAACCCTGAACCCAGCACTCCAGGGGCGGCCTCCCCAGTGCCCAGGACAGGGGCACAATCACTGCCCTGCTCCTGCTGGCCACACCAGTCCTGATACAAGCCAGGATGCCGTTGGCCCTCTTGCCCACCTGGGCACACTGCTGGCTCATACTCAGCCTGCTGTTGTCACTTGGGGAGGGCTCCTCTGCTGGAGCAGGGGAAATGCAAAGCAGATGTTCATGTACCCAGGCTGAAGACCCACGCGTTGTCAGTGACTCAGAGGCTGAATCGGGTGAGGAGCATCCTGGTTCCTGTTCTCAGCCTGCAAGGTGTGCCTGGGTGACGCCAGAAAGGCGCAGCCTTCCCAGTTCCCGTCAGTGTCAGCAGCTCCGGGTGGTAGTTGATGCGTAGCAGATGACTGGTCTGACCGTCTCATTGCTGGCTGCTGGGAAAAGAGAAATAGCACCGACATTGCATTTTGAGCCAATTTAATGGCTTCCTGCCCCTTTCACCTTCCGCCCGCCCTTGCAGTACTCCCATCCCTTCGCTGTCTGCACCCAGCTGCTCAGCCTGCTCGCCCATCAGGAAGCAGCAGCTCTCTGCAGAGGGAGCTCCGCAGCCTGACACCGGCTGGGCTCAGCACGTGGGCAGGGGCAAGGGGGCTTTCCTGCTGGATCTGCCTTGTTGGGTCTACTCGGCCACAACCAGGTGGATTCCCCACTGGCTCGCAGTCTTCCCAGCCCTGGGGAGCCCCTCTTCACAGCAGTGGCTTTGCTGTTGCTCTGCACCTGGCCCTGCTTGCCCCTCCATTGCTGTAAAGAGACCTCCCTCACTCATAGTCTGGCTTCCCCATGGAGCAGGGCCTGCCTTTGCGCCAGGTGCTGCCAGCCGAGTGCGTCACGTGTTAGGCCTGTTCCTGCTTATGGGGCAATTCGTACACGCGTTCGGTTCCTGCAGGTTCTTCAGACGCTTTGTCTAGCAGAGCTCCTCAACCTTGGGGGAAATCAAGTATCTCCACAGAGAAGAACAGTCCGATTAGGAAAGGACTAGGAATGCACCCTCCGGGATCCAGGACAGCGCAGAGACAAGCTCTGTCTCTTGCTCCCTCTGCCCAGCTCCTCATCTCTTGACTTTTTTTCTCCTGCTGTTTAATAATTTAAAAATGGTTCCCAGAGCTCTCTCTGCCAAGTATCTTGCTATTGCCTTCCCCTTCCAGTCTCTCCTTCCCCTGTAGAACCTTGCAGGGTTTCGCTTCCCAGAGAGACAGAAGTAAAAATAACATGCGTGGAGAAAATGAACTTCAACGCCATTTCTCTGAACCTCAGTTCACTCAAGCCAGGATGTCAGATTTCTGCCATGTAGCTCTGGTCGCTGTGCCAAGAAAAGAAGATTTTGTTCTCTTACGTCTTCTTGCAGAGCAGCCATTTGCACTGTGTCCAGTGGGCGAGGAGCGAGTGGGAAACCTCAGGGAAAGCCACAACTCGTTTACGGCTTAAATGAAAATTGAGAAAGAGTTGAAAACAAGATGGGCGAGATTTCAAACTTCATCTTTTATCAACAACAGTCATTGCCTGCGGACAAATGAACGTAACAGAGGGATTTAATCTTTGAAAATGAGAGGCAAACGCATCAAAATAGACCCCTGGGCATATGGCAGGACTTTAAATTTGACCTGACTCTGGGGGAGCGGTGCAGAAGAGGCTGGAACAACCACTGTGAAGATTTTTATTGGCACCGGGAGCTCTGTGAAAGAGACAGAGAGATTTGAGGCCTTTGCACTCTGTGTTTGTTTTGTATTAGAGCCATCGTTTCTGAGCGCGCGTTTGCCTGCCTAGCTGGGTTTCTGCAGGGCTGTGGGCAGGTCTCCTTTCTTTCCCTGGCAAAATCTTGCTTCGTCTTTAGGTCCATCTGGAGGATTTGCTGATAGTGCCCGTTTCACAGGTCTCTTACTATTTGCATTAGCCCACCACGGACAGGAGCTGCTCTTTGATAAGGAACAGGGCACCTCAGGTGCCACCGGCTCCTGGGCACCAGCAATGGAAGAACCTGCAGAAGAGATCAGCAACCACAAGAGCGGCAATGAGCCCCCAGGCCCGGGTGGAGCTGCCCACGGGCTCTGAAGGGATGTTGAGCCTTGAGCTATTTGCTGTGGTGAGCGCCCGTTCTGCCAAATCCACCAAGGGACCACAAATCCAGCAAGGGGCAGCACGGTGGCTGAGGCAGAGGTGCAGGCATCTGCAGGCTGTAAACCAGATCCGTGGACTAGAAAGGGGTAGGGCTGCTTCCCAGAGTAGACTTGGAGCTTGCTGAAGGAGTTAGGAGGCACATGGGCAAGGCGAGCCCGCTGGGATCATCCACCGGATTTCCGAAAGTGGCAAGGTCCCTCAGCATAGGCTCCTGAAGAAAGCAAGCAGCCCTGGAAGAGGAGGTGAGGTCCTTACAGGGAGAAATCATTTGCTAGACGATAAGGAGCAAAAGGTAGGAGGCAACGATCTCTGTAGCAGAAAACGCCGGGGGGCTGTGCAGAGACTTGCGTTCAGCATATCCAGAAATGGTCTGCAAAAGTGCAAAAGCAGGCAAATAGCGAAGCTTGCTGCTGCTACAAAGGGTTGCGTGGATGAAACCCAACTGCGGAAAGAGACCGGGCAATAAAAAAGATGAAATTCAAAAGTACATAAATATAAAATGGTGCACGGGGGGGATGGGGTGGGGAAGGGGGAAAACAATTTTAGCTCTATTTATAAAACAACGGGTTCTGAGTTAAGCATTACCATCTGGAACGTCAGGGTTGTAACAGTTTGTACTATGAAAGTGTCAGTTCAGTGGTCAGCAGCCTTCGAGAAAATAAACGGCATGCAAGAATGAGTAGGGGAGAAGAGAGCAAAACACTCGCTGTTCCCTCCAACTGGAGGCTTCGAGGGAAACCAGCAGTGCCAGCCAAGGATCCCTGGAGCCTGCTGTGGGTGAGAAGGGAGCATCCCGGCGGGCGTGGATCTGTGCAGGGCTGCGGAGAGGAGGCTGCGGGCTGCTCTCACCCAGCCCCAGGGGGTTCATCCCACCGGGAGAGGGGATGGTTCACTCTTTGCACGCTCTGCCTCTGGGATGTAACCATCTGTCAGAAGCTGGGCGTTTGCTGTGTCACCTCTGTCCTTCCCTGGCTCTGTCGCGAGGCGCTTGCGGGAAGCTGGTGGCCGACAGTTCTGATCTCTGGCACCACCCGCAGAAGCTGACACAGTGACCTTTGCCAGCAAAATCAATTTCTAAAATAGAATTTGTAAATGCCCTTTTTGATACATAAGCCGGGAAGATTCCTTTGGTGGCTGGTAAGAGTTGGGAAAGTGAACCTCTGCAGAGCTGGGGAGAGCAAGCAGTGGCGGAGTGCTGCAGCAATGCTTCCTGCCCTGGGAGCCAGAGGTCCGGGCAGGCTCCAGGCCAGAGCAGTCACACTGGCAGGCTCCAGCCTCCTCTGCTGCCCAGTTCCGGCTCCCCCGCTGCTTGGCAGATCTGTGTGCGGGTGCCAGGGGGGCCCAGCTCTGTGCGCCAAAGTTGGAGGAAGACAGAAAACCTATCACAAACCCTGCCGGGCTGGTGACTGGGGACTGGAGTTCAGGTTATGGTGCCTCTCCCAGGCACTGGTTATTTTTCCCAACTTAGGAACAGCATCACCTCTTTGCGAAGAAGAAACGGACTAAAAAATGCAGGGAAAATCTGGTCTCCGTTTGTAAGCAAAGGCCGCTTTGTGTTGCAGCCACCTCTCTGGCTGTGGTTGTTCCGGCTCAGGGTGACAAGGGAGGGGGAAGCCCTCTTGCCCTCCCAGGAACAGAGAAATTTGGCCACCATGTGATCAGCTTGCCATGGCCCCGTACGACCCAGCTGCTGTCCTTATTCCCAGGTACAGTAAAACACCTGCTGGATGGACCCTGCTTGTCAAGCACCCGTGCCCGTCCAGGGGCTGCTCAGCACCCGCACCACACTCATCAGGAAACTCACTTGGCTGTAATCACGCCACTGAAGAGGGTGAGCTGTGCTGAGCACTGCTCAGGGGCTGTCTGCCGGCGTCCGGGGCTAGTTTTTAACGAGATTGCTGCAGAGGATGCAATTGGTGGTCTCGGAGCCCTGCCTGGGTTACAGCCATGCAGTGTCCTCTGGCACTGACGCTGCTGCTCAGAGAGCGGCGAGCTCGGGTCCCTCGCACAAGCTGTTTTCCACAAAACCCCCCACTGGCTGCCCTGAATCGTGCTCCCACTTCCTGCCTCCACCAAGCCCCTGTGCAGCTATTCTGCCGCTCTTGCTAGGCTTGAAATGGGGGTGATGGGCTCAGAACTCCCACGTGTGCCCCATCTGGCCAAGCCTCTGTACTCAGCAATCAATCGAGCGTCCCCTCAGTTTCCTAGCATTTGTAATGACACTGCAGCTGGGCGGGAGCTCCCTGATTTCCTTTCCCAAGCCTGCCTTGCAGTCCCCCGTCAGTCCCGATGGCATTAGACATACCTGCTCCTCCTCTCCCGCCCCAGCCGAGGTAATGCGGTGCAGCCTGTGGCCACCAGAGGAGAGATGCGTGTCAGTTTGGTCGCATCAGATTCAGATTGGCACAAAAGCCTTTGCCCCATTTGCAATGCTGTGCTGGTCTCCGCTGCTCATCCCCCGTCCCCGGGGCTGCCTGCCCCTCTCAGTTAATCTCCCTAGGAACATGGTGCTGCCCTGAAGGTTGTGCTTTGGTAGGCACCATAATTGCCCGGGGCTCTTTCCTCTGCCCTCTCTGTAATTGGTGTCACTTTATCCTTGCCTTCATCCTCTGTATTCCTATGGGAAACCCCTCATCTCGCTCTTCCCTGCCTCTGCCTGCTGGTGTTCAGGGACGCAGCGGCCATGGCAAGCGCCAGGACGGACCCGGTCCTGCTGGGCCACCAGGTAGAGTCTGGACCCGGACACAGGGAGAGGCTCCCCCACACCAGTACCCCCGCTGCAGCTGCCCGAGCAAAGCCCGGGCATTCCCGGAGGAAAAGCAGCAGACAAATCGCTTGCATGTGCAGCGGAGCCAGCAGCTCTGAAGCACCCATGGAGGAACACAACTCAGCTTCCTGGGTAACACCCGTCCTGCTGTGAGGAGATATCAGACCTGTCTGTGCCAGTGTGGAGCAGCACCACGCCCTTCCTTCACACCCTCTGTGGACCTCCCGTTCTCTTCCTCCTCCTCCTAGTGGTGCATCCCCCCCCCCTTTCTCTCTTCAACTGCTTTACCACTCCAGTAATTCCTGCCAGACCTCGGCCTTTGTGTATGAGTTGGTTGGTTAAGCACCCCTTGATTGCACCAGGAACTCCTACGTGGGTGTGGCAGGGAGTGGCACTGCCTGTGACTGCTCAAGGCAGGGAGCAGAGCGGGAACAATCAGTTGTCCCCAACAGCCTTGGAACACACCTCACCTGGGTCACAGCCCGAGTGAAGCGGTACCACTGCTGCTGGAATTCCAGTCATTACCGACCAGACTGTGGCCAGGATGAAAGTTTGCTGACGACTAAAGCCAATCAGCTCATGACCTGATAAAGAGCAGTGCTAAGTGAGGGCCTCTGTGCTCTCCTGGGCGGCAGCGACCAGCACCTCCCCCAGAACGGGACACTCCTCGGAGCTCACGAAACTGGAGGTCCGTCACAAAAGACCAGTGGCAGAGCCTGAGATGAACCTCTTCACTCCTCAAGGCTCAACTCTCACCCGTTGAGAAATGCCAGGCCATTTGACGTGAGTATTTCACTGATCCGGAGTGGAATTCCTAGTGGCTGTACCTTTATACATGTATCAAAAAATATAATCCCCATTGTGTGCATGCATGTGTGAAACGATGTAAGCAATTGGTAAACGTGTGGTTTAACTACAAAGTGCGTCTGTCGTGATTGTAGTTGGCTCACTCCGTGAACATTAATTCAGTCAATGATCAAGTGCTGCTAAAAATCTTGTGGTCCACCTTAAAACTGCAAATAAACCTTAGGCTGTGCTAGACATGTATTACCCTTAGGCATAAACCCTTGACCAAGCCTGAGGCTAAGATCGGACCCAGCCACGCTTCGACTCCTCGCTGAGAAGCAGTTCAGGAAGCAAGAGGGTCTGCTCTGAGCCTCGCGACTCAGCGGGAGGGCCCTCCTCATCCTCAGCACCCATGTGAATCACTCGAACTCGAGTGCAACTTAATTTTCCTTTGTGTGCTTCTTCCATGGCATGACAGAGTGACCCTGGCCATCCTCAATCTGTAACTAAGTTGCTGTTTCAATTAAAACAAATTCTGTTGAATCATGTTGTTAATCGACAGGTGACAGCGTGCTATAAAAAAGTCACGATCCAGTCCTGCGATTTGCCATCAAGGCACAAATGAATTCAAAACTGCTACTAAATCAAATCGTGTAAAGTCACTCATCCGCGACACTCCTCCTCCTGCCCCCACTGCATCCCTCCCAAGCCTTCTCCAGACACCCCAAATTTCCAGAACTTTTGCTGCCACGAGCGAATTTAAGACTGTTGGGGGGGGGGGGGGGAAGAAAAAAAGCTTGAGATGACGTCAGTCCGTTTCAAGCTGAGTTTTATCTGCACGCGGTGACGGTGCAGGATGCTGGAGGAGGGACGCAGGCTGCGAGAGGAAAGAGATAAAAGCATCTGTGTGTGCGCAGCTGGAGCACCAGCCACAGCAGCAGCCACCCTGCAGATGGTCCTGCCTTGCCTGGTGCGGATCGGCCTTGGTGTTCCTCCTCTCACACCCGGACGGCGACAGCATGTGCTGCCTGCAGCCTCCAGCTGAGAATGAGAAACGATCCCTGTCAGGTCAAAATCAGATCGTGGTGGGATCACAGGCATCCTACCGGGCAGCCCAGTCAAACACTGGCAAAACCTTCCCACCAGGCTTGTGAGGGCTGACAGGGGATATCGGAGCCAAGTGGTGGCCACAGCCACCCAGCACCAGCCTGGGGGCTCCCTTCTCAGCTGGCTTGATGGAGGGGATGAAGCTGCCGCGATGTAAGCAGGGGGGTCAGGGCTGTGGTGCTGCAGCTGCCGCATCCATGGTGGGCATCACACTCATGCACCCCACACGGTGCATGGGGAGCGTCCAAAAGGGCCATCTCCTCAAAAGGCAAGCAGGTGGGCCCAGCACCACCCTGCTCAGCAATGCTCCCGCGGGACACGGTCAGGGAAGGAGCGTGGTGAGAAAGCAGAGCGAGGTGCCCAGGACCTCTGGTGCATGTGGACACAAGGCTGGCGGGGGCAGCCACCTCCCTAGTGGGTGGTGGGCCAACTAGAAGGCAACATTGTCCCTTGCTACAGGAAAGTCATTGTGTTGCTGGAATGTGGCCAGGGGAGAACAACGAAGTTGGGGAGGGGCCTGGAGCCCAAGGCTGATGGGGAGCGTCTGAGGAAGCTGGGGTTGTTGAGCCTGGAGAAGAGGAGGCTGAGGGGAGACCTTATCGCTGCCTACAACTGCCTGACAGGAGGGGGGAGCTGGGGGGGGTCGGGCTCTGCTCCCAGGGAACGGGCAATGGGACGAGTGGAAACAGCCTCAAGTTGTGCCAGGGCAGGTTTAGGTTGGACATTGGGAAAAATTCCTTCCCTGCAAGGGCTGTCAAGCACTGGAAGGGGCTGCCCAGGGCAGGGGTCGAGTCCCCATCCCTGGGGGTATTTAAAAGCCAGGCAGACAAGGCGCTTAGGGCCAGGGTTTAGTGGTGGGATGGTAGGGTTAGAGGAACGGTTGGGCTTGGTGATCTTAAAGGGCTTTTCTAACCTCAACGATTCTGTGATTCTATGACATCTCCTAGTCGGCCATGCCCATCAGCATGGCACACCTCCCAGGCAGCTGACCAGCTCGCTGCCCACCCATGGGGACGCACGCACAGTTTGGAAGGACGCGTGTCTAACGCAAGAGTACTTTCACATTTTTTTTTCCTTCCCAATACATTAGAGCTGCATATGCAGTTCGGACTCCAACCCCCCTGCTGCTGAAGTGGAACGCATCACCTCTAGCCCTTTTCTTTTGAACGGTGGTAAACGCTGAGAAGAGCAATGCTAATAAACCTTCCCTGTGCCCATTCCCAGAACTGGGTCATCTCAGGCGCTTCCTCCCCCACCAGCCAGCACTGCCTTGCAAAGTCAGAGAGACGTGCATTTGGCAGAAGCTGTCAGGGCCCGGAGGACACTAACAGGCCTTGATGGGTCTCACCTGGGGCCACCACCCTCCACTCCTGTGGGCCCAGGAACCCATTTAAGCTCAGCCCCGAGCATTTAATTTCTCCTTGATTGATGCTGTAGGAGTGCTGGTCCCCAGCTCAGTGGTGCTTGGCTATGGACTGACTTCTTGACCTGTTCTCAGCCCTGCCTCACTCCTGTGGACCTATCTGGACTGTGTCTGACCCCAGTTACCCTCGCCAGACCTCATCCTGACCGGCAGCTTTGCCCTGGGGCCTGCCTCATCACCGTGAATGTGCCTGATGATCCAGACTCTCTCTCGACCTGGTGACCATCTCCAACTCTGCTCTGCTTGCCTCTCTGGTGCTGCAGCTGGTGAGAGCACAGTGTTGCTGCCTGCCTGATCCCGGGCGGCCCCCAACGCTTTGGACCTTCTGCTTTCTGACAGTGGTCTGTGTATGCAACAGGAAATGGAGATAATTCAAAGCCCAGTGTGCTGGATGAGGTTTCTGGGCACTCTTACTCGTCTTTTCTTTACCCTTTCAGCCATGCGGGTTTGTCCTGCAGCTGTACAACCCCTGAGAGCACCCCTGTATAAATGTGGGACTGGGGGGAAAGCCCCCGTGGGCTGAGGGCAGGTGACGAGAAGACACAGAGCACAACCTGTGTCCCAGGGCCCTCTGATCCAATGTTTCTAGTTTTCCATGGACTTTGCTTTACTTGAGCGCTGGGCATAAACAGTCCATGCCCCAGGCCCTTGCTCTCTCTGTCCATGTGTAGCTCCATCCCATAACAGAAAAGGCGGAACTGATGGGCAATGTGGTAATCAGTGGCAGGTTTGGGTGTAGCAATCAGGAAATAGTGGTCTGCAAGGTCCTGAAGGGAGCAGAAAAGGTGAGTAGTGCTATCCAGACTCTGGATTTCACCCTGTTCAGGGATCCCTCAGCTCAGAGGGGTGGAGATGCTCAGCAGAGCTGGCAGGTCCTTAAGGACAGGATCTTCCAAGTCCATCCCAATCATCAGGTACACAAGTAGATGCACTGGGAGCTGGGTTTGGCTAAACTGAGAATGAAACTCATGACTGAGCTCCAGTGCAAAAAGGCAGCATGAAGGAGGTGGAAGCATGGACAGGCCATTAGGAGAAGTATGGAAATGTCACCTGGGCTTGTAGGAACAGCGTCAGAAAAGCCAAGGCTCGGATTGTTGATACGTGCAAGATCTTCTACAACTGAAGTTGTAACTAAACTTTTTTAGTTGTAAAAAGCTGAAGAAGGAAAGTGTTCATGATGGCACCGCTGCTGACTGGGGCAATCAGTAGTGGATGCAGACAAAGCTGAGGTACTCCATGCCTTCTTTGCCTTAGCCTTTACCAACAAGGTCTCCCAAGACATGTACCTGGTGGCAGGGTTTGAAGAGGAGAATAACCAACAGTGGTTGAGGGTCAGGGTGGTTATTACTTGCAGAACTTGACCCATAGAGAGAGATCTGTGAGCCCAGAGAGGCTGTGTCCAAGGGTGCTCAGAGGTGGCCATGGGTGCAGACTGATGTCCCTGCAAGGCCACTTCATGGAGAAAATCACGGAGCGAGTCCTGCTGGAGCATGATCCTGGGCAGATGGAGAAGCAGGAGGCAACAGGGAACAGGCAGCCTGGGCTGAGCAGGGGTAAACCTGCCCTGGTTGCCTCCAGTGACGGGACCACAGGCTCTGCGGGTGAGGGCAGAGCAGCAATGCCATCCACCTCTGTTGTAGACCTGGCACCACCTCCCACCATGTCCCAGTGGTGGAATGATGTGGTTCAGGATGGGGGGGGACATGAGCTGAGGGGTGCGGAGTCTGCGGGGCTCCAAGGGTTGTGGTTAACAGGTTGCACCCCTCCTGGAGGTGGGCATCCAGTGGGGCCTGTCCTGACCCTGACAGAGGGAATAGAATCACAGAATCGTTGAGGTTGGAAAAGACCTTTAAGATCACCAAGCCCAACTGTTCCCCTAACCCTGCTATCCTACCACTAAACCCTGGCCCTAAGCACCTCGTCTGCCCAGCTTTTAAATATCCCCAGGGATGGGGACTCAACGCCTTCCAGTGCTTGACAGCCCTTGCAGGGAAGGAATTTTTCCCAATGTCCAACCTAAACCTGCCCTGGGACAACTTGAGGCCATTTCCCCTTGTCCCATTTCCCGTTCCCTGGGAGCAGAGCCCGACCCCCAGGGCCCCCAGCTGTTCCCCAGAAGCCTGGGGCTCCAGACCCCTCCCCAGCTTCCTTGCCCTTCTCTGGACATGCTCCAGCCCCTCCATGTCCTTCTGGGAGTGAGGGGCCCAACCCTGAACCCAGCATTTGAGGGGCGGCCTCCCCAGTGCCCAGGACAGGGGCACGGTCACTGCCCTGCTCCTGCTGGCCACACCAGTCCTGATACAAGCCAGGATGCCATTGGGCCTCTTGGCCACCTGGGCACACTGCTGGCTCATATTCAGCCGCCTGTTGGCCAACACCCCCCAGTCCTTTTCCGATGGGCGCCTTCCCAGCCACTCTTCCCCGTGCCTGTAGCGTTGCGTGGGGTTGTTGTGACCCCAGGGCAGGACCCGGCCCTTGGCCTTGTTGAACCTCACCCCATTGGCCTGGGCCCATGGATCCGGCCTGCCCGGGTCGCCCCGCCAAGCCCTCTCTGGGGCGGGCTGAGGGAACCCCCCCAGCAGGCGGGAAACCGGGCGGGGGGCGGGGCTTGCGGAGGCCCCGCCCCGAGGGCTATAAGGCGGGGCGGCGGCGGGCGCGAGCGGGTCCCGCCGGGGCGGCCATGGCGGTGCTGCGCTGCCTCCTGCTGCTGCTGTGCGGCACGGCGCTGGGGCTCGCCGCCCACCTCGACTTCGCCGAGCACCGCAGCCAGGCCGCCAAGATCAAGGTCAACCCCCGCGGCAACCTCTGGGCCACAGGTACCGGGGCGGGGGAGGCACACACACGGAGCGTGGGACGCGGGCTGCCTGGCTCAGCCCCGACCCTCTGGCTCCCCCGCGGGGAGCCCCCTGCTCCCCTCGGCGCCCCGAGGAGAGGAGCGGGGCGCTGGGAGGCTCGTCGAGCCCTGCCCGTGGTGGGCGGGAGACCCGGGGCAGCCTCTGCCCTGGAGGGGCTCACCCCCGTCGGTGAGGGGTCTGGCGTCCCTGTAACCCCAGAAATCCTGCCAGTGGGAGGGAAGTGTTCCCCACCTCCTGCCTGGGAGGGACCTGCGGTTTTGGGGTTTCTTCTTGCTTTGTCATACTTGTTAATTGAGGTGCCAGGTTTGCTCTGTGCTTCTTGTTGACTTCTTGTCTGTGCCCTCGTGCCACTGCAGCTGAGTGTCGTTCAGCTGGAGCCCATGTCCCTCTTCCTCTGGGCATTCTGTGTGGGCACACAAGAGTGTTGCGTTGCAGGGCACTTCATGGGGAAGAAGAGTGTTGCTGGCTCCCCGCGCCTGGAGTCGCTGGAGGAGCCTGCAGTGCCTGTGGTCTTCGGTCCCTCTCTCAGAGCCTTGCTGGAGGACATGATGGAACTGCTTACCCGTGAGCTCCTGAAAATCCTCTTGCAAGAAAGACTTTTGGATGAGAACCAAGGGAAATATGACCTCATTGACCAGGTGAATATTGACTAAGATGGAGGGAGATGCTCAGAGTGGGGAGGTGGTGGAGAAGTTAATCTGCAACAGCCAGCCTTGCTGGAGATTAGAGCATATGCATGGCTGTTAGAGGTGTGTTCCCCCCTTCTGCTCCTGTTAACCCTCTTTAAACCATTTCCTAAGACCAGCCATAAAGGGCAGAGAAATCTCCCTAGGCTTGTGCCTAGCTAGGCTAATAGTCCCAAATGCTTGGGAAGGTTGTGGGGACAAACAAGGAATGCTGCAATGGAGCTGTCATTATAGTGGTGATCTCCAACCCAGGGGCTGTTCATAAGCACCTGGGTCTTCCTTGGCTGGGTGCAGAAGAGGATGGCTGGCCACTGTGGCTGCTGTGAAGGAATGTCCCCTTTTCCAGCCACTGCAGAGGCAGGGAAATCCTCTCTCCCCTCTATTTGTAGAGAGGGGCCAAGGGGGACACAGCTCCTTATGTGAAGGGAAAGCAGTCTGTGCTGCAAAGACGCTTTGGGCTTCTGATGCCCCTTGCTCTGGTTGGGATCCCTCATTGCTGAGGGGCACGTAGCTTTGTTAGCCTGCCTGGCAGAGGGGAGGTCTGCATTAGTTGTACTGCCACAGAGCGGGTCTCAGGGAGCAGGCAGCAGCTCTGGTAGTCCTGCTGTGCGTCGGCAGATCCTCAGCATCCTTGGTGTGGCTTTTGCCTCTGTGGTCACCCAACTCCTAGTGGAAAACCTGCTCCTGGGAGCAGTGCACACATACAGATCCTCACACAGGACATGGAGATGGAATCACTTGGTCCATGTGGCTCTGCTTGGCTATTGCCTCGTGCACTTCCCCGGTGTCTTGCCCTTTCTAGTCACTGCAGAAAGTAACTGAGAGCCTAAGAGGGCTGAAATCCTCTGGGGTGGGACCTATATGTGCCGTCTCACTGAGCTGCTGTACTTGAGGAGCTATCCAGTAACGCTGCACACAGGTAAAGCTACTGCTGTGATCCAGGTTTAGGCAGTGCTTGCTCCTCTTTGCTTTTATTGGGAAGGCACAGGTGGAGCAGAGCTGCGGGGGTGTGAGCCTGAGTGGCACTGACAGTTCAAGCACCTTCTTGACTCTGTTTTGGCAGGCTAAGGTAAATGGAGGCTTTCCTAGAGAGCTGGTTCTGTCGGGATAGAGGGCTTTCCACTGTGAAGATGCAGCTGGGCATGGCTGAAGACACCAGCCCACCCTGCTCCCCTTCAGATACTGTGTGCTGTGGCTGCTGCGCTGCTGCAGCTTTTGCTTCTCGGATGCAGCTGAAAGGGAGGAGAGGGCTGTGAAGGTCCTGGACCCTTCCCCGTCCTCCCTGAGGAGCCCTTGAGGAGGAGGGCATTTGCTGCATTAACTGCCCAAGATGATGGAAGGGCTGGTGGATGTGCTGCCCTGCCTCATCTGCTAAGATGCTTGTGAGTGTGGGGTGTGAGTTTGATAAAAGTGATCCTCGTGGCAATCCTCTGCAGGTCAGTCATAGATTCACAGAATCGTTGAGGTTGGAAAAGCCCTTTAAGATCATCAAGCCCAACCGTTCCCCTAACCCTGCCATCCCACCACTAAACCCTGGCCCTAAGCGCCTTGTCTGCCTGGCTTTTAAATACCCCCAGGGATGGGGACTCAGCCCCTGCCCTGGGCAGCCCCTTCCAGTGCTTGAGAGCCCTTTCAGGGAAAGAATTTTTCCTAATGTCCAACCTAAACCTGCCCTGGCACAACTTGAGGCTGTTTCCACTCGTCCCATTGCCCGTTCCCAGGGAGCAGAGACCAACACACCCCACCAGCTCCCTCCTCCTGTTGCGGTGGCTGTAGACTCGCACTGCAGATGTGCTTGGGCAGAGGCTGCCCTGAGCACTGGTGCTGTGTGCTGGCGCCCTGCCAGCCCTGTTGCTGCTTGTTCCCAGCACTCAAAGGCAGGTCCTGGCCAGGGGTAGCACCCAGCACTGGCTGGATGTCAGCCTTTGGCACCTGCATGCTGGGTGCCAAAGCTCTGCTGCTGGAGGGCCACTGGGCTCGTGTCGGGCAGATGCTGGCCGGCTGCCTGCCCTGATGCCTCTCTGCTGGAGGTGGGATGCCCTACACACACGTGGCATTGCGGCTGAGGTTCCTGATGCGCAGATGGCTCCTGCCCCTCACCTTCTCCCCCTGAAGGCTCTTGCCTCTTCTTGGCCAGTGCCCTGGTGTGCCAGCTGTCCTTTTGGTGGCAGTGGGGACCTTGCTGGGTCTGTTTCTGCCCTTCGGGCACCCCTGAGCACCTTGCTAGACTCTGCTCCTGCCTTCCTGCTCCTTTCTTCACCACCCATCCCCCAGGGCATCCTTGCCTCTGAGCTGCTGGTCGATATTACAGGGCTGTTCCTCCCCAGTGCTTTTCGGTGCTGTCCATGTTGTACTTTTCTGTGGGACCTTATTTTTTTTTCCCTGGTCTCATGGGTGCCGTGGTGCCGATGGAAATTCCTGCCACCCTGACAGCTTTCTCCCTTGGTGTGACTGACTGCTGCTGGACAGCTGGGGTCAGTGCCCAGCCTGTGCTCAAACTGATCTGTGTTCGCCTAACAGAGCTGCTCCATGGCTCAGCTGCGTGACACTCTCTGTCCGCCCCCTGCTCAGGATCTGCCACTTCCATCTCAACTTGGTTTAGAAAAACAAAGATGATCCTCCCTTCCTTGATGCTTCTGCCTTCCTTGGGGCTCCCTGGTCAGCGAGGCAGGAATTAACCTACTCTGAGTGCTGCTCTGCTGCTCCAGCACACATACAGTGCCTCATGGCAGGATAAGTATCGAGGGAATTTGACTCTTACTAAAAAACCCAATGGGCTTTTCCTTTTCTGAGGGTCTCACTGATCATTTGCAAATGGGCTCTTCCTTTCTCTGGGGCCCCACTAAGCATGAAATAAATGCCAGGGCTTAGTCTTTTTGCTTGCTCTCCCTTAGCTTGGGTCAGTCCTGCCTGCTGCCATGGGGTTTTGTCTCAAGATGTTTCCCATCCCTTCGGAAAGCAGGAGCCCGTGTGCCGCTCTGCGCTTGTGACGGCAGAAGTCACGCAGAGCAGAGGGTTTGCAAACAGGGATTTCTGTTTTATCTTTTTAACCACATGTGGCAGGCAGGGCTTGGCTCAGCACGCTGGGGCTTCATGGTGCCACCACGTTGCTGTGTGTGGCGAGGATTTGGCTGGCAGAGGAGGGTCATCCGCATCCCTTGCCATCTTCTTGGGTGCGTGGCAGTATTTCTCCAGGGGACAGACAGGGTGAGGCCATGTGCGTGGAGCGGAATGGCTCTGGGGGCATGGGGAGAGCCCTCCTGCATGAAGGCAGATGCTGCCCTGTGTAGCTCTGGGACCTCTGGGCAGTCCGCGATCCCACAAAATCCCTCTGTAACCCTCCCCTGCCGTGTTTTGTGTCTCTTTTTTTGCCTTCTCGCATAGTGCTCTGCTGAGTCCGGCCCTGAGGCTGCTCTTGCTCCTGAAGCCCAACCCAGTGGCTGGTGACTTTTGCTTCTGGTGTCTGCCAGATGTGGTCCAGCTGTTGCAGCAGAGGATGGGAGGCAGGAGCCAGGCTTCGGGCTCTTCCCTTCTCCTGTGCTGCGCCAAGCCACCCCCGAAAGTGCCATTGTGGTCCAGCATGGGACGTTGGCCTGAGCTCCCGCCCCGTGGCCCCCAGCAGGTGATGGCGGTGGAAGCTGCATACAGGACCCAGTGTCTCACCATTGTGCCTTTTCTTGCAGGAGACAGGGCTTTTAACAAAGGTGCTGGAGAAGTATTTTTCGAACTGAAGAAGCGTAGCTGTGGAGGACGAGGTCTGCAGGCTCGGCCATGCATGGTGAACGGAAGAGAACATTGTCCTTGTGGGTTACTGTAGCAACATCACTTTTATTTATTCTTCCTGTAATATTATTAACAGTGATTGGCTTGTACGAAAAGCAGAGCTTCCCTGTATATTTCCTGTATGTTTTCTGCTTTCTCGATGTCTGAAGTGCCCCTGTGAATAAAACTGGCTTTTTGCACAGACTAGCTCAGGCTTTTCTGGGGGGGTGGGTGGGAAGGCAGCCCCCCTGGGAAGAGCGGGGAGTGGGAGCAGTTGGTGGAGGATGGAGGGAAGCTCCAGGCTCTTGGCAGCCAGGAGGGGGTTGGATTTGGTCTCTGCAGCCTTGACTCTCTGAAGGAGTCCCAAACTGCTGCGTGAAAAAATTACAAGCTTGGATGAGCTGATTATACCACTTTCTACTGGAGCGTCTTTATAACTCTCTTTTCCTGGAGAGATTCCCAGCAAAGCCTCCTGAAAACAAAACACATCTTGCTCGTGGCAGTGCTGGCATTTCTGGTTCAAGCAGGGTGCCTGTTTTGGGATGGTTGTGCTGTCACCTTGTGTGGGTAGTTAAGCACCTGCAGGGGCAGAGGTCCAGCCCTGGGGTCACCCCTTGTGCAGGGCAGCTGGATAAGGGCACAAACAGGGGCTGCCCAAAATGGGTGATGTAGCACAGCCCTATGAGCAAGCTCTGCTTCTGTATCTTTTGAAGGTGCTGCTCAAAGATACACCCTGTGTGCCCCAACCACCCCTGGGGACATCCCCAGGCAGAGCTAAACCTGTCAGCAGATCCTGGAGTGATGCTGTAAGTGACACCATAAGCTTTCCCCCCTCACACGCTTCCGATGCTAAGTTCAACCTGAATCTTTGAGCTCCCACAGGGTGGAGAGCCCCTCTCCCTGGAGTGACAGGAGCCTGGAGCTGCATCAGGCCAAGCCAAGGGACAATCCAGCATCTGAACATGCTGATGACCAGGGAGAAAAGGGAGAAAGCCATGGTAGGAGACCTTTCTGCCTTGCTCCCCATCACTTCAAGGATGGCTTGAAGCCCAGATGGTGTTTATGAACATATTGCTCCTGCAGGAGCGTACTCATGAGTGAGGGAAAGGCAGTGTCAGCCCTAAACCCTTTTCTGGGCAGATGGGGGGCATGCAGGCACAGATGCCCTGGCCCACTTGCATTATGGCACAGTGCTGCCTCTTACCCAGCCCCAGGCCTGGAGATTCTTCTCAGGGGGTGGGATGGTGCTGCAAACCCACTGCCAATGTCACAGGATGTCCCAAGCCAGGTGAGAGCTGGAGCCACTAGTGTAGGGGACAGCTGGGGACAGCATGGGATCCCCAGGTCCTGCTTGGGACAGGCTGCCAACTCTGGAAGGTGAAAAAGAGATAGGTACTGCAGAAACGTGGTCAATGGAGTTAAATCCAGTTGGTGGCTGGTCACAAGCAGTGTCCCCCAGGCTCAGTTTTGGGCCCAGTTCTGTTTAACAACTTTATCAATGATCTGGACAAGGGGATTGAGGGCACCCTCAGTCAGTTTGCAGGTGACACCAAGCTGGGCAGGAGTGTGGATCTGCTGGAAGGGAGCAGGACTCTGCAGAGGGACCTGGCCAGGCTGGATCCATGGGCCCAGGCCAATGGGGTGAGGTTCAACAAGGCCAAGGGCCGGGTCCTGCCCTGGGGTCACAACAACCCCACACAACGCTACAGGCGAGGGGAAGAGGGGCTGGGAAGCTGCCCATTGGAAAAGGACCTGGGAGTGTTGGTCAACAGGCAGCTGAATATGAGCCAGCCGTGTGCCCAGGTGGCCAAGAGGCCCAATGGCATCCTGGCTTGTATCAGGACTGGTGTGGCCAGCAGGAGCAGGGCAGTGACCGTGCCCCTGTCCTGGGCACTGGGGAGGCCGCCCCTCAAATGCTGGGTTCAGGGTTGGGCCCCTGACTCCCAGAAGGGCATGGAGGGGCTGGAGCATGTCCAGAGAAGGGCAAGGAAGCTGGGCAGGGGTCTGGAGCCCAAGGCTGATGGGGAACGGCTGGGGGAGCTGGGGGCGTTGAGCCTGGAGAAGAGGAGGCTGAGGGGAGACCTTATCGCTGCCTGCAACTGCCTGACAGGAGGTGGGAGCCGGGGGTGGTCGGGCTCTGCTCCCAGGGAACAGGCGATGGGACGAGGTGAAATGGCCTCAAGTTGTGCCAGGGCAGGTTTAGGTTGGACATTGGGAAAAATTCCTTCCCAAAGGTCTGTCAGGCACTGGAAGGGGCTGCCTAGGGCAGGGGTCAAGTCCCCATCCCTGGGGGTATTTAAAAGCCGGGCAGACGAGGTGCTTAGGGCCAGGGTTTAGTGGTGGGATGGCAGGGTTAGAGGAACGGTTGGGTTTGGTGGTCTTAAAGGGCTTTTCCAACCTCAACGATTCTGTTTCTATGGGGTCGACACTCCTCCTCTGAGATCTACCTTGGGGTGCAGGCCCTGTTGTGGGCACAACCAGCATTCACACTGCTCATGTTTACAAAAAAAAGAGCCTGTGGGTTACTTGCAGTGTTGCCTGTCTGCCCAGCTGCTCAGCTGTTCTGCCTCTCTCGCCCCCTGTCTGCCACTCCTGGGTTTGCTCCCGCAATTGCCCAGGTGTTGCCAGCTGGGAAGGATGTGCTTCAGTAACAGAGCCCCCGTATTCCCCCATGCAGCAAACATAAAACCCATGCAGTGGCCTCCAAAGCCTACAGATCTTAGACCAATAAATGAGCATTTGTTTTCCATTTACAGCCTGGCTTTTGAGCCTTTGCAGCTGGTGTTCTCTCAGCATTTTGAAGGCTGGTTTTGGTGGGTAAAAGCCAAATGTCCTACAAGCAGTTTTCCCCAAATATCGCCTTCAAAACCTGGTGCTCCCTTCCAAATGCTCCAATGCTGGGGCCCTTCATCCCTCAGGAGAGCAGGACCAAGCTAGGAGGGAGTTTTCCAGGAGGTACGTGATGATGGTTCAGATCACGCCAAGCCTCCCCTGCCTCAGTGGAGCAGTTGCAGAGCTGCAGCCCCCAGGGAGACCCTCAGCTTGCTTGGAGCCCTTCCAGGTCCTCCAACCTGCCTGTGAACCACCCACCCCTAGCACCACAGCAGCCTCTAGTCCCTTCTTGTGTCCTTCATGGTCTCCTACCCACCAGCTTTGCTCAGGAGGTGTCCCACTGTCCTTCTGCAGTAACTCGTGCCTGGGGCTGCAGGAAGCCTTCCTCCAACCTGCATTTTTTTTTTTTTTTTTGCCCACACTTGCTGCTGCATAGTGGGCTGTGGGTGACCCCCAGCTCGCCTTTCATTAGATATAGCAAAGCCTTGCCTTAAAACTGATTATAAGCAAAAAAACTAATGACCCAGCATATCATGTTTGACACTGGAGCAGACCAGATGCCTCTGAGTTGGCAGTGTGATAGACTGACAGCCTTACAGGGTTCCTGACCTGATGTCATGTCACATCCCACCCAGGCAAGCTCATGGGAGGGCAAGCAGGTTCCTGAGCATCACAGCTGAAACCTGCCATGAGATCACAGAATCATAGAATGTTTTGGGTTGGAAGGGACCCCCTAGAGGTCACCTAGTCCAACCCTCCTGCAGGGAGCAGGGACACCGTTAACTAGATATCTATGCAAGATCCTCATTGTCCCACCCCCCCAGCAAGACCCCGTCCAACTGCCTGTCTGCTTGTCCCACATCTCCCCCCATCCTTGTGTGTCGAAATAAAGGTGGGGACATCACTTGGTAATTACTGTCATGGGCAGAAGAGACTCAATTTGGGAAATTTAACTTAATTTATTGTCAATTAGTATAACACAAATATTTGTGTATGGATTCAGGTTTTGGAAACAACACACACACACACGCCCGCCCCCCCCCCCCCCCCGAGCATTTTCACACTTGGGGAAAGCACCTCTCCTTCCCTTTGCCAGGCTCAACATTGCTCCCAGCACCCCTCCTCCTCCTCGTTCCCACTGCAGGTTACACTCGGTCCCCTTGGTGAAGAAGGGGTATGTGGTCAGGTCATAGTGGTTTCCTCTCTGCTCCTCCTTCCTTCCTGCTCTTTTCCTGTGCTCTGCCATGACTGCTCAACACTCGTGTCTTCCTTTGAGGGTGTGCCTGCTCCGTCATGGGCTCACCTGCAGGCTGCAGTCCCTTTGGGGGTGTACATGCTCCAGCATGGGTCCTCCACAGGCAGCAGTCCTTTCGAGGGGTGCTTGCCCCACCTCGGAGCACCGCTTCACCCTCCTCTGAACTGCTACATAGACCCTTGGAGTGATGCTGGCCCCCCGCCGAGCTACATGTGGCTGAGAGGCAAGGTGTCCAGCACCTGCCTTGGATACCACTTTGGAAGCATAGGATATCTCAGGCTGGAGAGGACTTCTGCAGAGCCCTACTCCAGCCATCTGCCCAAAGCAGGGTCAGCTCTGGGGTCAGACCAGGTTACTTAGGTCCCGGCAGGTCTTGAAAACCTCCAGGTATGAGGGCTGGATGACCTGCTCCCCTGCTTGACTGGTCCGATGTTTCTCCTTCTCACACACAGGCAAGCAACCTCTCAAGTCCCAACCCCCCAATCCCTCTTCGACTTAAATTGCAGAGAGGGTCAGAAAAACTTTTGGGCAATACCATTTTTTGGCAATTTGCCTGATCTGCCCTGGTATTTGCCTTTCTAACATTTATCTGCTGGTCCACAGCATGTACAGTCTCCCAGCACAATGCCCCACCACTCACCAGGTCATATTCTTTGGGGGTTTCCAGGACCAAAGCTAGGCCAGGCTTGGGAAATGAGCAAATTTTTCAGGGTTTGGGTTTGTTTTTTTTTTTTTTTTCCCAGCTCTGCGTTTGTTCCCCTTGCTGATCCGGTTCAAGGCTGCCCCTTCATGCTGCTGCTTGGACGCAAGAACTTGCTCACAGCAGAGCTTGCTGCTTCTGCATGCCGCAAGCGGAGATGCACCAAGGCCACTGACTCAACTGAGGCCACTGGAACGACTTCCCCAGGGCACGCAGATGACCACAGAGCAGAACTGCAGCACTGACAGTTCAGAGCATGGACATCTGTGATTGTAGCTGGTCTCCTGGACCTCCCCCTCAACCTGTGGCCATAGTATGACCTCGAGGATGGGAAAAGGATGTGAGGTGAGATAAGAGGAATGGAGGCAAGCCAGCTTCACCACTGACATTTGTTTCGGGTTAGCTGTAGGGCTGCCCCATGAGGAGGAACTGGCTCAGCTGGATGTTTGTGAAAGTGCACTGCCACCACTTGGTGTCATTGGTGTCCCAGGCTTAGTGAAGTACGCCCCATTGTGCTCATTCACACAGGACTGGCTCTCCTGCTATGCCCTCAGCAAAGGCATCAGGCCCCAGGCTGGTGTCCTCCTTCCTCCCAGGTGTCTTGAGACCTCTCCTCCATAGTGGACCAAGAAACCAGGCAATGAGGAAGGGAGAGAAAGAGGCAGGAAGGAAATCGGTTGCCATTGGGAAGCAAAACAACCTTAGCCTCCTAAACACCCTTGCCATCCCCTATGCTCCTCCAGGGAAAGCTCTTCTCATCCTGACATGGACACCAAAACCTGACCAAGGTAAACCCAACCAGTACAGAGGAGACAGCCGAGGAAGAGGGTGTCCGGAGCTTGGCACCCCTATTGTCTTGAGAATTATTTCCAGGGATCAGGGCATCCTAGTGCAGAGGAGCCAAGGTTGAATGCAGTGTAGGGTTGCAAACCATCTGGATGCTCCAGCAAGGCCTTTTCCCCATGACAGGACCCAGCAGCTCACTGCAAAGGACCGGCAGCATGGAAAGAGAGGAGGGATGCCAATGACACAGAAGAATCTCACATAATGGCAAACTGCAGGCAGGAAAGACGCATGTCCTGAATCCAGCCCTGGTGCCTTCAGCATAGCCTGTCCCCATCATACGTGCTCAGGTGGCCAGCTTGCCTTCTTCAGCTGTAGGGACTGAGGATGGGGTCTCCTGGGAGGTGAAGAGAAGGGAGAGCTAAGCCATGTACCAGCTCCCTGCTGGCCTCCGGCCAAGCATGGCAGAAGCACTTTGGAAAACACAGATATCGAACCATGTGGTGAAGCATTTCATTGCCTCGGGCCCTTGGCTTCCAGCTGTGTATCAGGGTTGTGAAGCAAAGTTTTGGTAGCAGGGGGCTACAGGGGTGGCTTCTGTGAGAAGCTGCCAGAAGCTTCTCCTGTGTCTGATGGAGTCAATGCCAGATGGCTCCAAAATGGATCCACTGCTTTAAAATCCCTCCAGGGATGGGGTCTCGACCCCTTCCCTGGGCAGCCCCTTCCAGTGCTTGACAGCCCTTGTGGGGAAAAAATTTTTCCCAATGTCCAACCTAAACCTGCCCTGGCACAACTTGAAGCTGGGCAGACGAGGTGGTTAGGGGCAGGGTTTAGTGGTGGGATGGCAGGGTTAGGGTACCAGTTGGGCTTGATGATCCTAAAGGGCTTTTCCAACCTAAACAATTCTGCGATTCTATGATTCTATGATCTGTGAGACTATGGTAGGAGGAACAGGGCCACCAGATTTGTATAAATGCTAGACCTCTGAGGGTCTCTAGTTCATCGTCTCACTCACAGCAAGACTGTCACCAACTGCAAGGCACTATTCCAAGGTGATGCTTGGTGGGACAGGACCACTGGGTGGGAAGAGCTCTGCACCCCAACCCACAAGCTCTTTTGACACCCAAAGCTGGTAGAGAACATGCATGGGAGACCCGGCCAACCTCAGATCTGCCTTGGGTATCTTCCACCACAGTGTTCACCCTCCTGCTCCAAGATTTGCAAGCTCATCCCCAGCAGGAGGTGGTCCAAGTCCAAGTGGAGGGAGTCTCAGTTTATAAGAGGCCCTTGGAGGGCTCTGGGACAGCAAGGGGGTCTTGCAAGATCAAAGCTGGTTGGAAGGTGGTTCCACAAACCCTAGAAAAACCTGCGCTGCCTCCAGCTGGATTGAACTGTTTGTTGCACATAAGCTCAGGCAGCCCCATCTCCGCTTGCAGGCTACCTTGACTCTATGGATTATTTTTTTCTTAATATTAAGCAAGCAGTTGGTTGTAATTTATCTTACGCTATTTCTGCCCACACACTGCGGAGCAGCCCTCGGCTCTTCCTGCTGCTTTTCAGACAGCCGCATGATTTCTTATCTCACCATGTACTACCTGCGCTTTTGCCTGGACGGAAGAAACAGATTCGCGAATGATGTGCTACCCACAGCCGGAACAGGGGGCGCAGAGTGCTTGTGTGCACTCAGACACAGACCTGCGCTGCCATCCAAGGTAGGGTAGCACTGCTCTGTGCAGGAACTTCACGGCTGGCAGGGAGGCACTAGGCACAGGAGCTCCATGGAAAAATGTGTGTGGGTTTAATGAGGCTTCTAACAACCGGGATTACAAGAGGAAGCCTCTCTCTAAATTGCAGCCTGGGATGAAAGTGCTAATTACAACGCAGTGCATCATTAACAAGCCCCAGCAAAGCCTGGAAAAGCTCAGCTTGCTGGAGGTTATGTCAAACTGGCAGGCATGGCTGTTACCTGCAGGGACAAGGTCCCCCAAGCTGGGATGGTAAAACCCCTGGTGAGATGTGCCCCAAAGGCTAATGGACTTCCTGACACTCGCGCCAGGGCAGTAGAGCTCTGTCAGAGGAGCAGGGCCCCTTCCCCATCACAGGCACTGATCTTGGTGCCCACAGGGGGGCACTAGGTGGGATGGAGATATTCAGGAGGGCAACAGGGCAGGTGGATTTCTGTCCCCTGGGTTTCTGAGAGCACATGGAAACATGCAATAGCACTGGCAGGAGCCAAAAGCCTGTCTGGGGCTAGGAGCAAAGATGGTCAAGCAGCCCCAGGTAAGATGCTCTTCCTGGCACGTGCCTCAAGGTCCAGGCCATAGGAGACTTTTTTCTCTCCTGCATGACAGCACTTGGAAAGAGCAGAGGGCTGAGCACTCAATGCACTTTCTGGATGAGGATTTCCTTGAAGTGTGGCTGTTTCCATTCCCACTAGGATGGATGGGTGGCTGCTGCTGAGCTCTGCCTCCATCTCCTGGCAGCCCTCTTGGGTTGACCCTGAGCTGTCTCCATCACAAGATACAAAACCCAGCTCGCTGGCATCGTGGTTTAACCCGGCTGGCAACTAAGCACCACGCAGCCGCTCGCTCACTCCCCACCTCCCTCAGTGGGATGGGGGAGAGAATCGGGAAAAAAAACGTAAGACCAATGGGCTGAGATAGAGACAGTTTAATAAGAGAGAAGAAGAACAATAGTAATAATGATAATGGTAAGAGAATATACAGAATATATAAAACAAGTGATGCACAATGCAATTGCTCACCACCCGCTGACCGATGCCCAGCCCGTCCCGAGCAGCGATCACTCGCCGCGAGCCGCGACCACACCGCCCAAGCTGCGATCACTCTGCCCGTAACTGACCGACTAACCCCCCCGAGCATGACGTTCTATGGTATGGAATAGCTCTTTGGTCAGTTTGGGTTAGCTGTCCTAGCTGTGTTCCCTCCCAGCTTGTTATGCACCTGGGCGAGCAGGAGAAGCTCAAAAAGTCCTTGAGCAGTCTCAGCACTACTTGGCAACAACTGAAAACATCAGTGTGTTATCAACATTCTTCTAGTACTAAATCCAAAGCACAGCACTATGCCAGCTTCTGTGAAGAAAATTAACTCTATCCCAGCCAAAACCAGGACAGCGGGGCAGTCTAGTGGGCAGGAACACCTTCCCCTTCTCTCCGAATCTTTAAGTAACTTGCAAGCAGAGCTGGAAAAAATAGATCCTTTCAAATCCATAAGCCAAACCATGGCCACAGCACCATGAACCTCTCTGCTCAGCTAGGTGGAAACTGGCCAGCGAGGCTCCCTCCATCCTTCCTCCTGTCCCTCCCTTCAAGCTGCTCCATCACAGGTCATTCAGCTGTTGCAGAGAATCCTGGGGAAGGAGCTGCATCCAGACGTCAGGATGGGACACTGGATGGGTGCGATAGCAACAGAACGCCAGCCTGACCTCAGCTGCAGCACCCTCCATGCCAGGGACCGGGACAGAGCAGTGATGGGGACAGCCAAGGGGGCAGGGAGACACCTGGACACAAACACTGTGTCTGTCCCACTGGCACTGATGGGTCAGGCAGAAAACATCTGAGCAAGGGGTGGCCTCCAGGGCTCCCGCTCCATCCCCAGACTGCCTCCCTGCCCAGGCATGTCCCTGCACCTTCCTTCCCTGCCTTGGTTCCCAGCACCACGGGAGACAGCGGCTGATCCAACACTTTGTGAGCTGCTTGTGCAAGAGGTGATGGGCGCTGCTCCCCTCGCCCCCACCTCCCTCAGGTGCCCTGGTGACTCTGGTGACTCACCCCTAATCACCCCATCCATCACTTCCAGGCAGAAGCTGCCCAATAAACGAGGGCTGCCCAAGCGAGGGCAGGGCGCTGACGGTGGGAACAGCACCCTGAGGATGATGCTGCGAGCTCCTGGCGAGCAAAAACAAGTCCCCAGACCTGTTCCCTAGAACCTGCTCGATGAACCATGCACCTTCACTACCTGCAGAAATACCCAGAAAATTAAAGAGGAAAAAACCCCCAAAACCCCAAGCCCCAGTTATCACCATGGCCTCAGGCTTTCTGTAGGACCTCTTTGTGGATGCAGAGTGCTGGGTGAGCGATAAATCCAGCAGTTTTTTCCATGCTTGCTAGCCCATGACACCACCAGCACCCCAGGGAAGTGGAGCATCCCCTCCCCACCATCACACTCCATTTCCATCACTGCTGGGGAAAGGTGAGGGAATGAGAGCAGCCCCATGAGCTCCCCCCATGTCCTTGCACACAAACACTGTGGTTTTGGGCACCTCCTCTGGAGAAGGAGGGAACCTTCCTCCCCATGCTTTTATTTTTGGCACCTCCGCAAAGCACATGTTTGCGATGCTGGTCTGAACAGCACAAGAACCACAGCACCTCAGTCCTGCCTGTGCTCCCACCCTCCCTGGTTCTGCTCTTTATCAAGCAGCCTGGCTCCTGCTTGCAGCTGCTCGTTATGATCTTTGCCCCAGGCAAACCCTATCCCTCCCCCTCCGCTGCCTTCCCCAGCTCCAGGGAGTGCAAGAAGTGATGGTCTAACCCCAGGACAGACCACTCCTCAGCCCGCGTTCCACCTCTCATGGTTGCATCTTCCCCACGTTAATTAACCTCAGCCTGCCAATTACGACGCACCTCCTCAATTATCCCTCTCCCACACCAGAGGGAGAGGCATTTCCCCCTTTCCGAGAGGCCCAAAGCCCCACGTGTGTCCACACGATTGCCCCCGGGGATCTGCACTGTTTGATGTGAAGTCCACATCTCCCTCCCTCCACTTTGCAGATGGTGCCAGAGCGAGGGACAAGGCTGCTCCCCCCCAGCACTGCCTGCCCTGGCAGACGCCCCTGCAGCACAGCTCTGTGCACACCCTTCCCAGCCATGTCACCCTTGCCAACCTGCATTTAATTTTTTTAAACCACCGCCGGGGAGGGATTCAATGTTCAGATTGGGCAGCGCCCTCTGGGACTTGAGGGGAAATGGCAAAGTCTTTGCCCAGAAATGCTTTATGTCCCACTGGGCATGAATTAAAACTCGTTTTTACCTCCCTCTGCCAAGGGGGTGGGAAGCACAGCTTTCCAGGGCACCCGTTGGAATGCAGAAAGAAATGCGCAGGCGACGGCAGTAATTGTGCCAGCTTTGGAGGGAAGCCTCCAGACGCGGGTCGAGAGCGTGTTTCTGCCACACTGGGACCTCTTGGGATCAATGTGTCCTGCTTCAGCCAAGCAAAGTGCAAAGGAATGAGAGCAAACCCCAAAAGCTTGAATTTCCATGACCTCCATACCATGGCTGGATTAGGAACCTGAGCATCTTCTGCTTAATTGGGCCGGCAGCCCCTCTAAGCCTGTGCCTCTTTGCTGGCCCCCCTCGCCCACCACTGTGTTGCCTTGCCAACAGGTTGGCTGGGACCTTCCCAGGTGACCTCAGCTGGGACGCTTTGCCAGGCAACACAAGGCAAGGGCTTCAAAGCCCTCTGCTGCTCCCCCAGCAGGCTCCCGAGGAGCCTGGCAGCCCCAGGGTCTTCATGCCATAAGGAGCAGCTGCTCTGCAGGAAAAGTTGAGGAAAAGAAAGCAAAGCTTCCCTGGGATCACTCAACCTCTGCAACACGGCACCGTGCCAGCTGTAGCTCCCTTGCCTGCCCTGGGGCTCAGCAGGGGTGCTGGAGGGGGCCGATCAGCTGTGGGTGGGTACGGCTGCGCCATCCAGCCACCTCTGGAGGCAGGCACCGTAAATAAGCGCTGGGAGAAATACAAGCTACAGCTGTGACACAGCGGGCTGGCTTCTTGCCCATGGCCCGGAGAGGTGGGGAGGCAGCATCCTGGAGCACACCACAGTTCTACGCAGCAGCCAGCCCTTGGGATCAGCCACAGTGGAGGTAGGCTTGGTGCAGGGAAGGGGGCATGGGTGTTTCTGCTGCCAGTACTGGGACAGTCCCTGCTCCTGGGGGATGCTGAGCAGCCCTCTCCTAGCAGGGACGTGTCTCGGCCAAGTGCCATGGCAAAAACCAGGGCTGGCTTCCTAGGCAACATCCCTCCCCCTGCAGCATCATGGAATCACCTCCAGTCAGCTCCTGGGACGGAGGGTTGGCAGGCGGGGATCGGCACCCTGCTGCCAGGGACAGGCAGGTTCTCTGTCCCCTCTGGGTTACTCCTGTTTCCTTGGACGATGAGGAGTTACTGCCGTCCGGGGCTCAGCAAGGAGCAGCCCGACAGGGCGCAGCCTGTGTTTGTGCAGTGATTCTCCAAGCATAACACCCGCAAGCGGGAGCTGGGCTGTTTGACAAAGAGCTGATCCAGCGAGGGTGGGACCACAGGCAAGAGATCAGGGAGTGAGAACAGGCAGAGGAGGGGAGCAAGAGGCCCAGCAATGGGCGCGCGCCCTGCTGTTGCATCTTGAGGACAAGCTGAGCATTGCAGCAGGTGCCCCAGTGACACCAAACCTGCTTTGCTCTGGGATGTACCCTGGGGAGTTGGAGGGCTCCTGCGGGAGACATGCATGGGCACTGGAGGTGCCTTTGTGGAAAAGGCTGGGAGGTGTGCAAGCACGGAGGTGATTTCCCCCTAATGTCTCTCTGGGCGCTCATTTCCAGCTGTCCTTGTTAGCAGGATGACACTGTGGAATGGTTCCTTCCCCTTTTACCCCGGTGCCAATGCATGCTTCCCCTTCAACACCACCCAGGCCATTATCATCTCCATCTTCCTCTCTATGTTGGCCACTTTCATCATTATCCTGCCAGGGATCCGGGGTAGAGGGGTAAGTGGAGGGGGTGGGGGAGCTCAGCCCTCTGGTCCCTGCCCTATGCATCCCACATGACTTCTCCTTCCCAGCCTCAAAAACAGACCTGGGGAGCAAACATTCCCACAGATTCATGGCCAGGGCTCTGGGATCTCTAGCAAGCCATGGGGGTGAGCTCCAGCCCAACCCAGCATGTACGCCCATGCTGGAGACACCAAACTCCACCATCCCAACTTGATGAGGCACCCAGATCTGAGCTTGGCTGGATTTCGCTGTGAGCAAGCCCAAGCAATTTCACAGGAGTGAAGAAAAATAGGATGAGGCTCAAAGACCTTGCTCCACCTTCCCCGAAACCCCACTAAAAGAAGGAGGTGTGCACCCCGCGTGCCCCAGCAAGGCTCATGGGGCAGTGGCCAGCGGAGCCCGCTGTAAGGCCACCACTTGCACGCCTGTTGCATGCTTGGCTTTGCAGCAGGGCTGGCCGAGAGGCGTCACCCCCCCCAGGGGGCACACTGCAAGCCCCAGCTGCTGCTTTTTGTCTCCAGCTGTGGCCAGCTGCCAACACAGCCAAACACTGAGGTTTGGGTAAGCGTGGAAATCCCAGCTCAGGACTATTAAAGGGGGCGTCTCCATCCTTCTTCCAAAAAGGGGATGGCACAGCTTTCCTAAATGGGCTGCTTTGACCTTCTTGCTCTGCCTGGATGTCCCTGCTGCCTCCCCCACCCCACAGCAGCCATGCGTTGTGTCCCCCCCCCCCCCATGCCAGCCATCTGCAGGGCCTGTAGGGTAGCTCCCCTGGGGGAGGGACAGGCCTGTTGCTCACTGGCATTTCTAAATTATGTGCTTGATGCTGAGGTCCCCATGGCAAAATCTGACTGCGACCTGTCCCCTTCCTCTGCTCACCCCTCACAGCGACTGTTCCAGTTCCTGCGGGTGGTGATGGGCCTCTTTATGGGAGCGGTGATCCTCAGTGAGTGCTGGGGAGCCGGGCAGGAAGCTCAAGGATGCCCAAGACACAGGTGATGGAGGAGCAAGGCAAGGGAGGGTGGACAGAGCAGCCAAGTGCTGAGTCCAGCCCACAGGATGAGTTTATGGGGAAGATCAACACCTGTCTGTGTCTGGGACCTGGCTCCAGCCAGTGGTGGGAGGTGCAAGGACTGATCTGTTTCCCCTCTGAAGGCTGGCAGTCGTATGCACAGACCACCTCCAGGGCAGTCACCGAAAGCCCACCGCCAACTGCCAGGGGACTCAGACAAATTGACAGGTGCTTAGATGAGGACCAGCGCCTAGACAGTGCCCACACATCAGCCCCATTGCCTCTAGGGCCAGGGACTGTGCGGGGTCTGGAGAGAAAAAAACGGAAGTGGGGCTTTCATGGTCACGGGTCCGGGATGATGTTGGGGAAGGACATACAAAGCTCCTGCTCCTTGGGGCTCACAAACCAGGCCTTGCCCTTGGGATCAGGTAGATGATGCTCAGGCCATGGTGACCACCATGGCAGGTGCTTCCAGCGCTATGTGTCTCGCCACCAGGCTATGACTAACCGTTGAAGTCTTCACAGCCATACACTTCACCAGGGACTGGGAGACCGGCTGGGTGACAGCAAACACCTCCTACAAGTCCTTCAGCCGTGCCCTGGTGAACATGGACATTGGGCTGCACATCGGCCTGGCAGGGGTGAACATCATGCTAGTGGGTGAGTGCATATCACAACAGGATGGTATTGGGTGCAACTTTGGCAGCCGTACATCTGGGTACTGGGGCTGTGGGCCCTCAAGCCCCCACACCAGGAGGTCTTGGAACTGTCTCCAAGGCTGCAAAAGGTCCTTAGTCTTCATCATCTGGCAGGTCAACGAGACCATCAACTACAACGAGCATGCAGACTACAACTGCAGCTATGGTGAAGGCCTGGAGAAGGGGCTGCCCAGCCCCATCCTCTACATGGTGGAGAAGTTCACCACGCGAAGCCCCTGCGGTGTGCACAGGCAGTACCGCATGTCCAGCCACTATGGTAAGTGAGAGCAAGAGGTCAGCCCGATCTCTGCTCAGTGGGGAGGTGGAAAGAACCAGAGGGAGCTTGGTGGAGCCACCCTCTTCTCTGTAAGACCATGCCAAAGCCTTGGCTGGTCCCTGGCACCCACCCTTCTGCAGAACCAGGGACGCTCACTCATGCTTCCTGGCCTGCCCATCTCCCCAGAGTCCTCTTCTGTGTCCTCTGCCCTGATGTGCAAAACTGCAGTTGGAGAAAACTTATTCTTCATTTAAAGGAAAGCAGATGCAGCTGTATGGGGCTTTTGGTGCAAGGTCCTCTCCCGAGCAGGATGTGGAGCCCCAGTGAGACCAGCCGTGGGAGGGTTCCTGTTGCATGACCAAGAGAGCATGAGACCTGCTGGTGGAGACCGGGAGGGACCATCAAGAGGGTGCTCAGAGGCTGTCTTGTGATGTAAAGCTGAGAGCCCTTGTGTGTGTTGTGATTGTGAAGCCTCAGAGCATCCCCACGTGTCTCAGAGGTTGTGGGAAAGCACTGCAGGGAAGAGTAAGTCTTGCGATTCCCCCTAAGGATGTAGGCTCCAGGTCCCTGCCCACATATTTTTTTATTTTCAGGAAGAAATAACTAACCCTGCCCAAACCTTCCTGCTATTGAGGAGTATTTCAAGGCAGGGATGTTGATGTAAACTTATTGTTCGTTATTAATCTTGGAATCAGAAAAATTTGTTAGGCTCCCCTTCCCAGTGAGCTGAACCCAAACCCCACGCGCAGGGCAGGGCTGGCAGCTGGGTTCACTCCAGGTGCTGAATCAGACATGAGCATGGCTTGTTGCACAGTTCTCCAAACAAAGGTCTTCCTTGTTGCTGTTCTTCCTTTGAACAGGGGGGAACTGCTTAGGGGCCAGTTGTGGAGGACCACAAGAGTCAGAGAAAGAGTTAATTTGGAGGGATCTCCAGAACCCAGAGCAGGGCTGGCGTCAAAGCCACATCAAGGTGCTCAGGGCTTCTTGATGTTTGACACTGAATGTCCCCAGGTATGGAGATCCCTCTCCAGCACTGTGGGACCCATCCCACAGCTCTACCATTCATGCAGTTACAGAATTGTTCGGGCTGGAAGGGACCTCCTTAGGTCAGCCTGCCCAGCCCATCTGCTCAAACAAGGCCAGCTAGAGCAGGTTGCCCAGGGCTGTATTCCTCTGTTGGGCTGTGGAGAGGAGACCCTGAGAAGAGGCCCCAGGCATGAGGCTTTCTGCTCAGTTTTGTGGTCCTTTCACAGGATGGCCTTTTGCACGTGGATCATTTCCATCCTGTTGTTCTCCATGCCTGTCCTGCTCTATGGTGGCTACATGCTCCTGCTCACTGCCATGCTGATGCTCTTCTCACTGCTCTTCTTCTTCACTGTGAGGAACATCCCAAAGTGCCCCATCCAGTTTGGCCCAGCTTCCTTGAAAACAGGCTATGGTGGATCCTTTTGGCTGACATTAGCGACAGGTGAGTGCTCAGCTTTCTTCTGGGGCTTTTGCTCTCCACCCCTGCTGTAATGATGCTCAGTGATGCCCCAAAGCACCTCATCCCTTCTGTCTCCATGGCCAGTCAACAGAAGTTTTGGGTTGTTTTTTTTTTTGAAACAACATACAAGAATTTAGGATGGCATCATCAAGACTGGGGGAAAAAGAGCTGAGAAGCCAGGAGATCCAAATGGCCAAAGTTATCTGCGTGGAGGTGTGCCTAGAGCAGTGCCATGAAAGTAATGAATCCCAGAGTCAGGGAAAGGCCTGGCCTGGAATGGCCCTGGGGCATCTCTCCCCCAGCCCTTGCCCAGAGGAGGGCTAACCCCAAAGCCACATCAGCCTTGTTCAGTCTGGTCTTGGATGTCCCCACGGCTAGAGATCCCCTCTGCCTTTCAGGACCTGACTCACAGCTGTCCCATTCATGGGCAGCAATTATTTCCTTTTATCAAACTGGAATTTCCCATGTTACAACTGTGTACCTCCAAGAAGAGACCAGCTCTTTTTCAGTAGCAGAAGATGGCAGCTAAGCCTCCTGAAGACTCCTCTGCTTCAGGCCAAACAAGCCCACCTCCTCCAGCTTTTCCCCATGCATGGTGGGCTCCAGCCCCAGCTCTCTTGGCCATCTGCCATCAGTTCACTGACTTCTCTTTTGTACTGGGGAGCCCAAACCGATGGCAGAGTCCAGATGGGGAGAGGGAAATAACACCTTCCCCTGACCTCCTGGGTGATGCCACATGCTGTTGGCCTCCAACCCCAGATCTGGGGCTGGATGGGTCTGGGACACAGCGAGGAGGAAGTGCTAACGTGTCGCCCCATGCTGTGCATTGCAGGGCTGCTGTGCCTGCTGCTGGGGCTTGGTTTCATCATCCTGAACTCCATGAAGCCAGAGAAGCTGAAGCTTGTCTTTAACCTGGATGAGGGAAAGGGAGAAGAAGAGAAGGTGTGGGACAAGTCTTACCTGCCAGCCAAGCCCAGCTCCTCAGCGCAGGACATGCTGATGGTCCCCCTGGGTCAGCTTTGCAAGGTGACAGCCACCCACCAAGGCACTGGGGGGAGGCAGGGCAAAGCCTGACGACACCCCTCCTGAATTCATGCTCAGGTCCAACCCCCTCAGGAGCCAGGTGGGAAGAGACACGTCAAGAGCCAGGTGACAAGGATATCCAAGTCTGGAAAGGTGCCTCAAATGCCTCAGTTTTCCCCCATTTTTTTGCTGTTGTTTTACTCACCAGCAGCTGGAAGAGCTTTTGGGGTGGGGAGAACCCATGCCCCATCCCTGGCTGTCCAGTTGCAGGCACCGGGCTACTGCCCTTCCCCTTAGTCCCTCCCCAACAAACCCTACAAGTCCTCCCTAAGATGCAGAGACTAAACCAGAACAAACTGGAGAGAAACCAAATAAATGCAGAAGCATGGATATGAATCAAAGCAGAGCCCCCCCCCCCCCCGACAGCACCTCCACCCCGAGGGCCTCTGAGAAGTCCCCTCTGCCCAGGGATGCTCTTCCCATCAGCGGTCAGGAGGAGCGAGCAGAGCTGTGGTCACCAGGGTGCCCTGTATCCAGCACCTCCTCCTGGTCATGGGTGAAGAGCAGGTTGGCAAGGAGGCCCACGACCGTTGGAGGTACCCGACTTTGGAGACATCCTGGATTTCAGACCCATCCTGGCAGCCCACAGCTTGGGTTTGGTGTGGGTCTGGGATGCACTGGGCTGTACATTGGGCTGGAAACACCGTGGTTAGGGGGCTGGTTGGTTGGCCTCTGCTTCTGCTCATGAACACCCCAAAACCACAGCCACCAGCCTGTGAGTTCTCAGTGCTCTCACAGCCCTCTGAAAGGAAGGCAAAATGTTTTGGTGGGAGGGAAGCAGAGGAAGAGATGGGAACGGTGGTGCACCAGGGGGCGGCTGTAGTCAATTAGCAAGAGGTGAGCGTCACACCCAGTCTGGGAGGGTTGGTTTCCTCCTGCTCAGTGGTGGACATACAAGCAGTGTGGAGCATGTGACGCTGAAATCCTGCACACCCAAGGTGGATGCAGCTGCCCTCTCCCCGCTGCCCACACTGAGCAGGTACTGTGCCCACCTGGGGAGCACAGGGAGGGAGCACGTTTCAGGTTTTCGCTCCTTTGACTCTGCAGGTTTTGCAACATTTTTTTTTTTCTGTTTTGTGCTCAGTTATTTCTCCCTCTATCTCAATTAAATAATTTGGGCCTGTTTTTTCTCTTGTCTGTTGTGTCCCTGTGAGGGCTGGCAGGCTGGGGAAGCTCCGTTGCTGTGACATGGTCTGCTGGTTTTGGCCAGGATAATTCATTTTCTTCATAGCACCTAGTATGGGGCTGTGTTTGGGATTTGTGCTGAAAACAGCGTTGATCACCCCAGGATGTGTTCGTTCCTGCTGAACAGGGCTGATGCAGAGCCAAGGCCGTTTCTGCTCCTCCTCACCCCACCCCACCAGCGAGTGGCTGAGAGGGCACAAGAAGTTGGGAGGGGGCATGGCCAGGACAGCTGACCCCAACTGACCCCAGGGGTACCCCACACCATATGACATCATGCTCAGCAATAAAAAGCTGGGGGAAGAAGAAGGAAGGGGGAGACATTGGCAGTGATGGCGTTGGTCTGACCAAGTCACCGTTAGGCGAGATGGAGCCCGGCTGCCCTGGGGGTGGCTGAGCACCTGCCTGCCCATGGGAAGCAGGGAGTGAATCCCTTGCTTTGCTTTGCTTGTGCACGCGGCTTTTGCTCTCCCTATTAAACTGTCTTTACCTCAGCCCACGAGTTTCCCACTTTTACCCTTCCGATTCCCTCCCCTATCCCACCGGGGAGGAGTGAGCAGCTGTGTGAGGCTTGGTTGGCAGCCGGGGTTGGCACATGGCAGCCATAGGGAAGAAGGCAAAGGCAGAGCCCTTTTGTGGTCCCAAATGGGGCACCTGACCACGGTTATTCGGCGCAGGGCAATAAAGGCAAGTCAACATGCAGTAAATAGGACACCAGAGCACACCCAGGCAAATGAGCAGGGGGGATACAGGAGGACTTTAGCTCCTGGAGTGACCCTGGGCATGTGGAAGGTTTGATGGGAGCAACGCCCAGCCCAGCAGAGAAGTTTGCAGAGGGACCATGATGGGGCAGGATCTCTGCAAGGGGGGTCCTCAGACTTGGCGTCCTGTCCCACCCCACTGCAGATGGAAGAGCCTCCAATGAGGACCTAGACGACCCAATAGGCATTTTAAAATATGTTGGAGCTGAACTACTTGGGCTTGGGAGACCTCAGCTAGGATGTTCTACCAGGAGATGCTTCAGCTTACATATGTGACTAGATCCAAGGTGCAACAACCCCCTTTTATTTATTGAACTGAAATTCATCCCCCTTAAACCTCTGCCTTTCCCTGGCGTGCTCCCCCTTGCAGCCCAGCCTGGGGGGCAGGGGAATGGGCAGCTCTGCTGGATGTCATGGTGGCTGCACGCCCTGGTGCAATGAATGCTTCCAGGCATGGGGACCACGGCCCTTGCAGAGCCCCAGGCTGTGCTCTCCAAGTTGCTTACGGTGTTTGCTCTGTTGCTGGCACTGACTCTCTGATTAGATGCCAGATTCCCTGGACAGTGTGGGGCCGGAAGCAGCCTGGGCCAAGAGCCAGGGATTTAGTGACAACTATTTTACATCTCATTGTCCAACAATGGCTCAGTCCAGCCAGGGAACTGAGCCGGGAGCTGTGGCGGACAGAGGAGGTAGGACCTGCAGCAGCACAGCTGAGGGGCCATACAGCCACAGCCTTTAGGGAGCATGTGAAGAAGCTGCTATGACAACACATGAGGCAAAATACTCATCCCTGAGCAATGCCTCATGCGTGCACCTCCCCAAGGTGGCAAGGGAAGGAGCGCTCTACCTGCAAATCTCCTTGCAGGTGGCCAGCCCCCGCGATGCAGCCAGCCCCTGTTGTCCTGACACCCTGCTCTGCATGAGACACAATGCACGAAGGGGTCTTTGCATCCCCCATAATGTCATGGCCACTGCTCAGCTGGCCTCATGCAAGCCCTGCTGCATAAATCCCATCCGTCCTGTATTTGCTAGGAAGCGGACAAGGCACACAGAGGTTGGGTGCCTTCATGCTTCAAACAGATCAGATTTTGCTTATGTTTTGTTTATTTGGGTTGGTGCCCCTGCAGGTCTCATGCAACAGGCCAAAGCTTTTCTTCTGGTGAGGATGCTATTGGGGGGAAATCATGCCTAAAAGCAGGAGATGAGGCTAGAAAGTGCCAGATGCGGTAGCAGAAAGGATGGGAAACCACCCTCCGCCCCCCCCCCCCCCAAGCCTCCTGTGCTTTCAGGGCATGGGTTCTGACCCACACCAGCCCCAATAAGTTGTGATTGGTTCTAAATCTTCCCACGATGCCCCCAGACCTGATGTGTCTGGACACAAGAAAGACTCGAGAAAGGGTCTTCCTTTACCTCGAACTTACCTCCTGCCACTCAGCAAGTTAAAGTCCTCTTTGAGGGTCTCCTACATCCCCTGCTCCCCACCACAAGGGTTTGTCAAGGGTTCCCCTTGGCATGTGACAACGAGCCCTATCCTTCCTTGGGGGGACCTCTGCCAGGGCAGCTTCCCCCATGGGAAGGGTGCGTCTGCTGGGGGCTCACGCCAGCCCCGCAAAATGCCCAAAGTGATTCAAAGGACTGGGTTTTTAATAAAGTTTTATTGAAAAGAATAATTCTTGCCCTTAACGAATCACATTTATGCAACACAAATATCCTGGGAGAGAAAGAAGTAACTTAAGAGTGAGGGTCTTCTCTCAGGAAGAAAAGAGCCAAAATACTGGAATGATGTCCTTTACAATTAATTGGCCTGGAGCTGCCCAGGTCTCCAGCATTCAGGTACAGTGACCAACTCGTGCCAGCCCATGGAGACTTCATCAGGTTGGGGGGTTTGGTGCCAGAGCCCATTTTCTCTTTGTAACCACGCAGCCTGATGCACTTCGCTTCTCACCTTGGCTGAGCCTGGCTCCTGGCCTCAGGCTTGCGTTCCATGGCGAGCCCAGCCAGCCTAAGCGCATTCCAGCTGGACAGGGGAAACTTCATTCTTCCCTCTCCTTCCTCTCCTGCAGCACGTTTTTGGTCTGTGCTAGGGTACAAGTCGTGTCTAAAAAAGCTCAAGTTTGAAAGTGAAAATAACCACATGACCACATTCCCCCCCCCCGCCCCCCCCCAGCCAACTCCATCACATGGTTACCCAGTCTTCATTTTTGGAGCAGCTTTTTCCCTCTAGCCCACGCAGCATCCATCTGGGCAGAGTTTGGGGCTGTGCTTGGCTTTGTGACGTACGGCCAGAGGTCTACACTAAATGTCAGTGCTTGAGAAAGAAATGAGTGGGTTTAATCACCAGCTTTTGGAGTCGCAGGTGCTCGCCCGTGAGAAATCTCACCAGTGAGCCTAATTTCTAGTGTAGGAACAGGCCGTTGCACCAAGCTGTGCCGGGGCATGGAGTGGGAGGGGCGCTTCTCCTGGGATTCCCTGGTGAGTGTGTAGCTCAAGCTGCTGGAGCTGTGAGCTGCTCCGATTGCAGCCTGCCGGCTCTCTGCAAAGCCTGCCCTTTTTCAGAGGGCATGGTCAGGGGGATACGGCCTGCAAAGGTGCTTCTCAGCAAGTACCCATCCCAGCATGGGCTCATGCACTCTTTAAAGGCAGTTGGATGGGGAAATGGGTCTCTGGGGGCATCAAGAAGGGTTTGCGCTTTGCCCTTTTGGGCACTCCTTCAGGGAAGGAGTGGGAAAAGCTTTCTTCTAGATGCTGTTGGGGTTGAGTTTGGAAGGCTGAGGAGGAGGCAGCCCTTTGTTCAGAAAATGAGGGTTGACGAACACTTCAGTCATCTCCTGGTACTCCTCTGCTTTGTCCTCATGGAGATCAAAGAAAGTTTTCAGGAGGTCCAGGTTTACGTAGTGCAGTGCGACAACAGTGCTCCCAGCCACGAAACAGAGCAAGCCTGGAAGACAACGTGCTCTCTGAGAGCGTTCCTGCAAACACCAGCACGCTCCCCGCCCTGCACCCCTCCTCTGATGGCCCCCTGCCAGGGGACAATGCCACCTCTTATGGAAGGTGGCCTTCTAGTCCATGAGGTGGCTTCAGCTGCTGTGCTGAGCATCTTAAAACCCAGGCATGGGTCTTAAAACTCAGGCAAGTGGTCCCCATCCCATTACTACAACTCAGGGACTAAAAATCCCTCCACCACCCTCCTCCCCCTTCTGCCAGCCCTCCCCACATCTCTGCCAGGATCTGCTTTGCCAAGGCACAGGCTGGGGCTCTGGTGGGCTGCACCCTCCAAGCTCTCCCACCTGCACTTCTGGGGGGAAAGCCCTGGGGCTCCTGCACACCCAGCGGGATAAGGTGGTGTGCCCTGACATAGCTCAGTCTCCTTACCAATTGCTAGCGTGAGCCAGAAAGATCCCCCATAACCTGTGTGCAGGACTGCAGTCCCAAACTGGATCGGGCACATCAAGGAGTTCCTCACAGTGGAGAACGAGAGCAACGAAAAGATCATGAAGGCCCCTGTGACCAGCATCATGTAGCCTCCATAGACCAGGACAGGCATGGAGAAGAGCATGTTGGAGATGAGCCAAGTGCAAAAGGCCACCCTGGAGACAAGAGAAGACCAGCAGATGAGTTGTGCAAGTGCCAATGGACTAGGACACTTTATATGAGGATTTACATGTGGGAGGAGGAATCTGGGGTCCAGGTTGCATTGCATGAGGCCAAGAAGCTCTGTGGGCAGGCTGGAGTGGCCCCTGGCCTCCCAGGCTGAGCAGGCAGATGCACAGTGCTCACACTGCTATGTCCAGGAGGCAGAAGCCCCGGTTTCCTCTTCCCACTGCTCAGCCCACTGACTGTACCAGCCTCAAGGAGGCCAGGGCAGCCCACTCAGTGTATCTAGAGTATCTCAGCTCCCTGCCCTCCCATGGGTGGGGCGGTGCAGACCCTAGGGAGCAGCACACAGGACTGGGATAATTGCAGAAGCATGCCTAAGTCATTTGCAGCAGCTCTGAACATGTCTCAGGAGCTGGGTGACAGGGGACCGGGAGCTCTTGCTCCATTAGACCACCGTACCCCTCTCCTGGATCCTGCACCCCTGCTCTCAAACCCAGCACAAGGGGAACAGAGCTGCAATGGTCCTTGCCCTCCACACCCCATGGTAGAGGGGGGCATCTCGTGACAGCCGCGGACCAGCTCTCCTTCAGCCCAGAGGAGCAGTGTCATGTCACTGCCCAGCAGATCCAACTAAAGAGGCAAGATCAACCCCATAATAACAGCATCATAAGCTTCTCCTCATCTGGTCCCACTCCCAAACAGTAAAAACCCTCACAGGTAGGGATGGGGGAATCCTGCACATGCCCACGGGCCTTTCTGGGCTGCCCAAGGACAGCAGCTCCAACTCTTTCCATGGGGATGGACCCCTGCCATCACCACACCACATCACGGCAGGGATCTCTACCACATTCCTCTCTCCTGTGCCCAGCCCTGGTGAAGTTGACCAGCAGAGAGAACCAGGACCATCCCCCTTATTCTGATTACCCCAGCGTGCCTACAGGGTCACTGGTTTGGCCGCAGACCTTGCAGAGGCCCCTCCACACACACGGCTTTCCTCTGGGGAACGGCAGCAGAGCCTTTCCCATGTTCTTGCGCCTCCCCTGCCTGCACCAGGAGAGAAAGGCTCACCAGAGAGTGGCCGACGCGTAGTGGCTGGAGATGCGGTACTGCCTGTGCATGCTGCAGGGGCTTTGCGTGGTGAACTTCTCCGCCACGTAGAGGATGGGGCTGGGCAGACCCCTCTCCAGCCCTTCACTGTAACTGTGGTCGTAGTTAGCACTGAAGCTCCAGGCAAAGTGCTCGTTGTAGTTGATGGTCTCATTGACCTGGTTCACCGGGTTTCCTGCCAGAGGGAGAAGACTGAGGTTCTGCTGTCTCCCTGTAGCCTGGGCGCTGCCAGCCAGGAGCAGAGGCACAGCAGAGTCCCAGGAGCCTCCACGCAGACCAAGGCCACCCCCAGAGCACTTGGAGACCTCCTGGGGCAGTGGCCACTCCAGAGCTGCAGACGGGGATCTCAGACTCACCCATGAGCGTGACGTTCAACCCCGCCAAGCCAACGTGCAGACCAATGTCTGCATTCACCAGGGCACGGCTGAAGGACTTGTAGGAGGTGTTTGCCTTCACCCAGCCAGTCTCCCAGTCGCCCGTGAACTGGACAGCTGCCAGGAAAAGTAAAACTGGGGTTAAAGAAGGGCCGGTCTCAGGCTTTGCTGTGCTCAAGGTGGGGATCACAGGCGAGGACGAATGGTGGGGTTCCCACCAGGCACAGCAAGGGAGTGTAAGGAGGGCAGGAACGCTGACTCAGCCACCAGGATGTGCCTCAACCACCTCCCACACCCTGAAGGAGCTCATGTCCTCACCTCGCTGAGCATCCACTCCCTCAGTCAGGGAGCGGGGGAGCGAAGATCCCCAGTGATGAACCCCATGACCTGATTCCTCCTTGGACACCCCCTCCGGGACTTCCCTGCAAGCTCCCCACCACAGTGAGCACCGCAGCCCCTGGGGGCCAGGCTGGGGCTAGGGGCCAGACTGGGAAATGAGCCCGTGCCTCAGCCTCTGGAAGACAAATGAGATTCATTGCCAAATGTTAAGCTCCCTAGATCCCACTGTTAGTGAATAGTGAAGAATCTCCGTCAAACGGAGGTGGTGGAGGGGGGTAGCACATGCCATCACAGCTCTGCCAGCCATTTCAGCCTGGGGAAAAGTTTGAAATGTTTCAGGTATTTCATGGTTTTTTGGAACAAAGCATCCTTTTCTGAAACATTTTCACTTTGTGGTAGGCTTAATTTTCAGGCGCTGAGGTGAGCTGAAAGTGAAGGAGAGGAACAACCTCAGGCCGAACAAGACGTTTTAAACCTGCCTGAGAGTAAGTTCAGCTGCTGAATCAACTTGTGAGGGCACTGATCCAGTAGCAGCTCTGCAGGGATATTTTCTAGGTGCAGGGTTGAGTGTGCTCTGCTGCCGCCAGACAGAAACCCTGACGCTGGCTTTAGAACAATTAATTCCTCCTGTCTGCCCAAGCAATGCCTGGCTGCATCCTTGCAAGGAGAGCAGCACTGGATGGCTCTCCGGGGCTGAGCTGGTGATGGCTGCCCTCCACCCCTCCACCATCTCCACCCTGGCACCATGTTCCTGGGCAGCTCTGGTGGCATCTCCCAGCTCCTGGACATCCCCAGGCAGAGGGTGACCACTGCATGCCCGACATGGCTGGCAGAGTCCCACGGCTGATCCCAGACTGGATATCTACTTCTGTCGCCTGGTCGAATGGGGGGTTGAGTCATTTAGGTGGTGCTTCATCATCCCTCCCCAAGCAGCCTTGTAATCCACCCTGTCCTTTGCAGCAGGATTTTCTTTGATTTAGGGTCAGGGCTGGTTGTTCTCCCCATCCAGTGCCTTCTATCCCCTCAGTACATCTTTCTCTGACACATCCTGTCACCCTGTCCAAATTGCAAATCCCACGGCCTGGTTTCCACCATCAATCCCATCTATTACAGAAGATTTCCTGGTTTCTACTCAATCAAATCCTCTCCTGCATCTCCTCCTGCCTTGCCCCTTGGAAGGTCTTTGCCTCCCCCCGCCCCCCGCCCCCTGCTTTTGCCTTGCCCGTGTTTTGTTTCAGCCTGCTCTCTCCACATCACTTCAAGGCTCCTCTCACCCTCCAAACGTGCCTGGCCACAGCCCGAGCTGCTTGGCTGTGCTCCCACTGTGCAGCCCACCAGAGCTGGGGCTGTTCAACCTCCCTGGTGCAGTTACAGCCAGCAAAGCTGCTTCCAGGTGCTCTCAGTCACCATGTTTGGGATGGGGAAGCCCTTTTGGGAAGCTGCGTGACTGCTTTGCAGAGCAGGGGTTGGGCAGACCCTGCAGCCAGCCCCAGCCAGGCCACAGCTGTGGCCACCAGCTCGCATTTCTCAGACACAGAGCCTGCCCCGGGGTTTAATCGTACCCCCAGACCCCCCCTCTGAGGGCTGTGCAGCACTTACCGACGATCACCACTCCCACAAGGAGGCTGAGGAGGACCCGGAGCGTCCAGTACAGTCTCTGCAGGGAGAGAGGTGGGACATGAGGCAGGGAGAAACAGCCCTGGCTGTCCTCCCACCTTGCCCCGCACCAGCAGGGAGTGTGCCAGCACCCAAAATGTGGGGAGCAGATGCTTATCCCCAGGCAGAGGGGTGACGCACTGCCCGTCCGCGGATGCCCAAGATGATGAGCAGGAAGCTGCAGGCAAACGTTAGGAAGACCACGATCACTATGATGGTGCAGACGTCAAACACGAAGGCCTTCCTCTGCTGCAGGTAGAAGGGGTAGACGCCATCAAAGAGAGTCATCTTGCACCTCTGGCAGCCTGCGGGAGAGAGGTGGTGACAGCGGGGAGCCTGCACTGCCCTGCCCAGCTGCCTCGAGCTCGCAGTGGCCAGCCCCAGCTCAGATCTGGAATAACCAGCTGCGGGAGGTCCACCTCAGAACTCCCCAAGAGGGACGAGGAAATGTGGCGCTGCAAGGAAACAGGCAGGGCGGAATCCTCCCCGGCAGGGAAATGCACCACCCAAAAGCCCTCGGTGGAGGACAGAAGGTGCCTGGGGCAGGGCCCCATGAGCCGTGAAGGTTTGTCCCTGTCAAGAAGCTCCTCCCCGGACAAAGCTGGGTTTTTCCCTCCAGCAGATGCAGCCAGGGCTTTCCGCTTTGTGGCGTGCCCTTAGAGGAAGTCCATGAGCCAGCGACCACCAGATGCAGCCTTCCTCCAACATGACAAGGAACTGCCAAGAACATCGATTTTGCAAGTAGCAAAATTATCCCCAGCCAGCGGCCACTGTGGCCAAGCAGGACAAAGCCCACCACCGCCATTTCCACCCCTTCTCCATGAAGAGGCTTTTCCCCAGGAGCTGCAAAATGCAGCTGGGGGAGGGATGACTGTTCCTGCGCTTGGTCCAGAGGGGCCCAAAGCGATCCCTAGTGTTGGGATGTGGCTCCAAGGAGCATACAAGCATCAGGAGTGCATCTCAGGGCTAAAGGAAACCGAGTTACATGCAATCGAGTGGCAGGCAGAGTGTGTCATTACCACAGACGGCTCTGAACTCCCGCTGACGTTTTCGTTCCAGCAATTACAGAGCTTTCCCCTGTTCCTGGGTTCGATCTTCTCTACCAAAACTGATTGCATGCTTAGTCCTTTTATTTTGCTTATTTAATAGCATCTCTGCTTTTCACTGCCCTGGGAATTCTTCTCAAGCCAGGGAATACCAGCGCTCATATGACTCACGACCAAATAGAATTTCATTCTGTTCCTGCATGGACTTGATTTTATTCGCATTTTATGAAAACAGCATTAATTGTATTTTTAGGTAAGAGCCAACCCAGAGCAATTCAGCCACAAAAAAAAAAGTGGGTCCCAAATCCCTATGAGTGGGTGGGGATTGCAATAAATATCATAAAACAATTTACCTGGGCAGCCGAAGTCACTTTTCAATGCATAAAGCAATATTTCGTTTCAGAATAATTCTGTTCAGTAACCCAGATAATTACAGCCAACAGCCTAACGGGGACTGGGTTTTCACAACTGGCTCACAACAGATCTAGACCTGGCCTGATCTCGACTCTTCCCCAGGCTAACAGAGCTATTACACGTGCCTACAGGTGTAGTTTGGGGCTACGTTGCTGTAACTGTTTGGGGCTATTTCCCTGGCAAGCCCATCCCAGAGAAGGGCAGCCCTCAAGCACCATCCCTGCTGTGATTACCTGGCAAGCGGGAGCTGTAACTGAGTCCCGATGTTACAATGTCGGACTGACGTCCAGCTTCAGGGTCCCCAGCCCAGCAACAGTCCAAGCAGCTGTAAGAGAAGAAATAAACAAACGGTTTAGCCTAAGACACATTAAATCTTGATTGCTTGAATCCACTGGTTCCATCACATCTTTGCCCAGATTTCCTATGAGATGCGATGAGGGAAGAAACGATTTCCAAGCCTGTGTCCACCAAAAAACAATTCTTTGCAGCTTAAAACAGATGAACAATGCATAACAATTGAAAAACCAGAACATAACATGGAAAATGTTGCCTTTTAAAATCCAAAGTTAACTTCCAAACAATGTCAGAGGATGTTTGCATTTCCTTTACACTTTGTGACTTCTGGAAATAGTTTTATAGAGAATTTCCAGGGCAACAGCTCTTCCCATTGCTGCCCACCCAATCTTTCTCACTTGATTATCCTGCACAGGCGGCCAGTCCCTTGGCATTTCTGCAGCTTTGAAGTGGAAAACTGGTGCCTCTAGCTCTCTCTCTAGCAGGAGAAACTGAGGTTGTTGCACCCTGGAAGCATGGCTGTGGCCCTAGAGCCCCTGTGCTCTCTGTCACTGTGTATGGAGAGGGAAAAGACTGGCAACATCTTCAAGGAAAGATCAGTAATTTAGCAGAAATGGACAACTCACCTTTTGTTTAAAATATTCTGGACTGGCAGGGGAGAAGGGCAAAGGAGGCTCAAACCCCAGCAGTTTCTGCTTACAGAAACCCCATTTTCCTGCCCCAGAACGAATCGAGCTGGAAGGCCCCTTTTGGAAGTGCCCAGCCAAAACCTCCTCACGGCAAAGCCAACAGCAACCCCAGATTGGGTTGCTCAGGGCTGCAGATTGGTATTTTACATTGAAACAAGGGAAAATCCTGTCCCCTGGAAACTGAATATTCAGAGCTGCAATTCAGGGATGGGGGGGAACCCCCTGGGTTTTCCTGCCTCTGTGACAGGGTCAAATCCGGACAGGAAAACCCGACGGGTTAACTCAGGATGGGGATTCATCCTCTCCTCCCCACCCTTGCCTAGCCGGGACCCCTTGAGCAGGGTAGGCAGCGTCCGGGGATGGCTCCCCGGAGCGTGCGAAGGGCCGGGGCGGCAGCGGGGCGCCCCGCCGGGGGCCGGCGGCGGGCGGGTAGCGGGGCGCGGGCGGGGCAGCTCGGGGGGCGGCGGCCTTTTCCCACCCACCCACCGACCGACTGACTGACCGACCGACCGACCGACCGACCGACCGACCGACCTACCTGCCGACGGCGGCGGGGCTCGGGCGGCACCGGCCCGCACCGCGCTCTTATAGGCGGCGTGGGGCGCAGAGCCCTATGTAAATGCCGGCACGGCCCGCCCCGCCGCACTGCCCGCCGCACCACCGTGCAGGTGAGCGCCGCGACCGGGGGACCGGGGCAGCGCGTGCCCCCGCTCGCGTGGAGGCTGGGGGACCAGGGCCGCGCGTGTCCCCGCCTGCGTGGGTGGCGGGTCCGGGGGGATTAGGGCCTCGCGTGTCCCCGCTCGCGTGGAGGCTGGGGGACCGTGGCCGCGCGTGTCCCTCCTCCCCCAGCGTGGGGGATTGGGAGCCAGGGCCATGCACGCTGCTGCCCGCGGGGGGTCAGGCTACGCGCATTGTCGCCCGTGGGCAGGGGGATCGTGCTACTCCCGCCTCCTCCTGCTTGGGGGACAAGCTGGGATGTGGCCATGTGTGGCGGGATGGAAGTGGTGGGGCCCCACGTTTCTTTCCTGCGTGATGGACAGGGTGGGATGGGACCATGTGCCCCACCACGACCTGCATGGGAACCAGGGTGCTGGTGGTGTCCCCGCCTGCCTGTGGGACAGGACAGGGCATGGGGTGAGATGGGTGTACATGTTCCCATCTGCATGGGGGACCAAGGGACTGGGGCCACTGCCTGCCTGGGGCACACACCTACAGGAGGGACTCAGAAGCAGGGGCCACCCATGCCCCTGCCTGCGTGGAGGACTGGGGTTGTCTGGGTCATGTGTGAGGACAGGATGGGATGGGGTCGTGCACGTCCCCACCTTCAGGGTGTGATGGAGCCACGCAGGGAGCCTCCCTGCCTGTGAGGGACCGAGGCAGCAGGACAGAGTGGGTTGGGACTCTGCATGTCCCTGCCTGCATGGGCACAGGACACAATGGGGACAGGCAGGGACCCCTTATGTCCCGGGGGGGGAGTCCTTGCTGTCCACTGCAGTGGCACTGGGGCATCTGGCCCCAGGGATGTCCCCAGGTGGGAAAGCTGGAGACACCGCCAGTGCCTGTGTGCATGTGCGTGCACAGGTTTGGGATTTTCTGTGTGACATCCAAGACAGATGCTGCCTGTTCTGAAACCCCCGGGCTGGATGGCTGGTGGGGGAAGGTGGAAGTCCCCTGCTCTGTCCCACCAGCACTGGTTGGGAAGAGCTAGAAATAAGCTGTGACTCACAAGGACCACAGGGATCAGGCTCCAGGCTTCCCGAATGCCTTGAAACTGCTCTCCTCTACCTCTACAGTCACACTAAGTTCTGCAGTGGGTCTGCTGCTCTCTCAGGATGCTGATGGGTCCCACAGTCCCAGCTGACGTGTGGGTCTGGGGAGAGCTCAGGAGACATTTGGAGGCTGAAGCTCTAACTTTAAGGCTGAGACAATCTGCTGAGGTCAGGTGGAGTGGGAGATCCTTGCTCTGTGGGAAGCCACATGTTTGCACTCTATGCAGCACGGTTTTTGGATGGGTGTGAAACTCTAGGCCTTGATAGGGCACAGGGATCCTCTGATGGGAGAAGGCAAGGCTGGGGAAGCGGATGCCCATTTTCACTAGGTGCAGAGGAGCAATGACTTTGCAAAGGTGATAAAGGGAATCTGTGGAGAATCAGAGACTGGAGGGCTCATCAGATCTCACAAAATTCCTGGAAATCTTGACAAGTCTGTGGAACTAATCAACGCTTGCAAAGCTTTCCCTCAGCGAGCTGCACCGTGGGCTTCCAAGGTCTGGCTTCATTATGTCAAGGAACCCCCTAGGTGGCTTGCGAGATTTGGGAGGCAGGTGTGAGAGCAGGAGGCTCTTTCTGGAGAAGCCTGGTGACTGGTCCTCAACACACAGGTGAGCACTCTGGGGAGTGTGAAACTGGAGCTCTCAGCTGAAGCATAGGAAAGGAGCTTGTGGGACAGCCAAGTGCCACTCATGAGATGTCCGTCTTCCTTGGCCATGAGGTCCCTAGCCCAGATCTACATGTTCCTCTTCTTCAGCATGTCCTGTAAGGACTGCTGCGACTAAGCCTTGCCTGTGAGCAGGTCCCCAGCAATAGCTGGAGAAGGTTTGGCAGGCAGGGAAGACATGGTGTCAATGTTTCCTCACGCCTTTACAGACCAAGTTCTGCCAGGGAGAGCTGCTCCTGGGGGAGGGAAATGGTTCCTGAGATTTGATTGGGAGAGGCAAACTGCTGATGTGCCCAGTAACTTGTAGGAAGACATAAAGGCAGTGTAGAGGCATGGAAGGGAAGTTCCGTGTTGGTGGGAAAGGCCCTCAGAAGTCTGTGGTCCAACCTACTTCTTGGAGCAAGACTACCACTGTCACTGTATCACATTGGCCGTGGTTGAGGCTGGAAAGCTTCCAGAGACACCTCCCCCTCTTGGATTGACTAGGAAATAAGTGGGTGCTCAGTGCTGGGCCATGGAGAGATGAAAAGTGCATGAGAACTGGCATCTCATGGCTTGGGTCAAGAGCGGTTCCCATACTTGAGGAAATGGGAGGTTTGCACAGTGACAGAAGGAATTTTAAAACACATTTTCTGCCGGAGCCCTGTGAGAAGACCCAAGGGGAAGGGGGGGACATGCTACATCGTGGCTGTGGTGATGTGCTTTGAGCCTTGGCTTTGACCCATGTTGCCTGGGCAACTTTGATAAATCTTCCGTGGCACCTTCAGGCCTCAGCTCTAGATGGGGGATGCAAGTCTGCACATTTTGAGTTGGCAGGAGATAAATCCAGCTGTGTCTATGGGAACTCCCTTCCCACAGTGTGGGAGGTCGTGTGGACCTCTGTGCACAGGCCAACCACAACCGCTGCAGGCTGCTCGGGGTATCTCCAGCCACGCAGCCCTCCCCATTGGTTTCAGCAGAGAACAGGCTGTTTCAATGGAGAGAGCTTTCTGGCAGGAGAGTCTCATGTGGTGACAGTGACTGGGCTCTGCTGCTCCTGGCAGAGGTCCTAGGCATCTCCATGCTTCACCATTGGCCAAACTTTCATGTCCCTCCTTACAGGATAGGGCTTACGGAGCTTCTGGTTCCCACCAGCTGCACAACCCAAATCCCGTGTCCACAAGACCATGCTCAGCAGAGGGCTGTGGGGTGGAAGCCCTGTGACGCCCCTTCCACAGGTGCATGCTCCGGGAGGACATGGGTGGCACTAGGTGACCAGAGACACCACCCCATGCTGCTCTCCGCAGCTCTGAGGCTTTCAGCAGCCCCAACTCCCATGCGCATGGATGTGAGGCCAGAATCAAACATGCAGTCGGCACAGGGGTATTTCAACAGACATTTGATGTTAAATCCATGATATGGAAATCCAAGAAGGCTGCTTGCCTGTAGTAACAGCTTGTGAAGTGTAAAGCGCGGGTGAGCTGTTGTTGCACAGGAGGAATGTGGACGCGTCACTTCTCAAGACGCAGCTTGTTTCCTAAAGCAAAAGGCCGGAAGTGCAGAAACCTCTGGCGGAAGGGAGGTAACATGGGTTCCCTGCTATGCTCACAACCCGGCAATGAGCATTCCGTTTTGTGAGCCAGCGTGCAAACAACAATACTTAAATCTCAAACCCCTTCATTCGCCAAGCGGATCGTATGTTTGGTGACTCACATTTCACAACTCCCACCGCTGGTAGCTACAAGTGAAAAATCCTGACTGCAATGCCCAGTAAATCAGAAATAAAACCTGCAGAGCTTCTGGCAATGGTAAGCCTCTCTGAAGCCATTGTTTCCTTAAGGTTTGATTAAAACAATAAAAAAAAACCCCAAAACTAAAAGGACCGCTTTGGCTTGCAACAGAGCGATGTAGGAAAAGCTGAAACCTGGGCGGCGGTGCATCTCTTGGCAACGTAGCTCCTCCAAAATTACGTTGGTCTTTGGATACACACCCATGGGGCTGGAACAGGGGACAGAGCCCTATTTAGTGGAAAACCCTATCTTGGAGTTAAATCCAAGCTTGGCATTCCTGTGCATGGAAAGCCAGCGGCAGCATCGTTATCATTTGCAAACGAAAAATGTAGCCTTCGCTGTTCAGGGCTGGGAATCCCTCAGTCAGGTGTTGGCCAGGGTTTCAAAGGTTCATCAGGCCCCACTGATGAAATTGGCTCTGGATCTGGGGCCTTTGTGGGAAGTGAGGTAGTAAAGCATCATGAGAAAGGCTGATCATGAGAGAATGCTGTCGGGTTACCCCAGAGGTGATCAAGAGGCCTCGATCGGTGGCATTAGAACACTTTGGGGCACCTGACTGCTTGCTGAGGCTGCTCCCATCGTGTTCACAGCTGGATTTTGCTCAGATGGGACAATGCATGCGCAGAGAAAATGCCAGCTGAAACATGTCTGTAACATCTGGGTTGCCCAGAGAGGCGGTGGAAACCCCATTCCTGGAAACATTCCAGGCCAGGTTGGACGGGGCTCTGAGCAACCTGATCTGGTTAAAGATGTCTCTGCTCCCTGCAGGGTGGTTGGACTGGGTGACCTCTAAAGGTCCCTTCCAACCCAAAGCATTCTGTGATTCTATGATAACAAAGAGCACATCTCTGTAATGGAGCTGGCACAGCTTAATGTTTTCCTGCTGTGGATGATGAGTTGTGAACCTACAGCTAGGGTACCCTGAGGCAGGGGTACTGGTCCTGCTCCAGCAGAAAGGTCTTCTCGGGCCAGTTGGCATCTCCTAACAGAGCTTTCCCAGGGTGATGGGGTCTCATGTGCCCCCTGCCGCCTTCCCATGGCCCGAATTGGGAGATGGTGGCTGATGGTGGCAGCGGGGTTTTACCAGGCAGCAGAAACCACAAGAGGGAGCTGAGATTATGGTCTGTGCATGTCCCCAGCCTCCGGGAACAACCCAGCTCCAACTCCCTTCTTCTCCTCCTCCTCTCCGTTTGCAGGCGGCTGCTTCCAAAAACCCAGTGGCCAATGCAACCTGTGGAGATGATGTTGAGTTTGACCGTAGTTCTGCTGGCGACATGGACCTTGGGGAGTAAGTATGGTTTCAGGGGAGGAGATCCAAGGGGAGATCCTGAGTAGTTTCTGCCTCTCAGAAGAATTTCCTCTAACTCATGGGGCATCATATCAGAGATCGGGATGATTCAATTTGTGGTGAGAAAAAAATAGCGCAAAATGCTGAACTTGCAGAGCCTGCAGGTCAGGAGACTCACCTACAGCTATTTATATGTGTGCTCAGCTTGTAACCAGGAACCGGAGCTTCTTGCTGGTATCATAATAAAAAGAACAGAAATTAGCACAAAGGAAACAAACTGCATATTTATTGACAAAGGCTGATGCCTATACACAATGCACGGAAGAGAGCATAACTCCAGTGTCAAGGCCTTTGCTTGATTCACATGGACATTACAGGGGATCATAAGTAAGGAGAGACTTCTGATACGATGAGAGGGAAGGAGACCGTGAAGATCCTTTGGGAGTAGACTGGAGGAATTGATTTTGGGACAGCAGGATCACAAGCATGAATTTCTAATTTTAGACGTTGTTTATCCCTCAAAAGGAGAGCAAAACTTGTCTAAAAATCTGTTTGTACAGAAAGTTTCAGAAGGAATATGGGAAAATATCACAATACTAATGTAACCCTGTAGTGGAGATGCTAGTTTCATGTGCTTTGTTCGCTGCTCACCAAGTGGGTCTGGTCTATTCCAGGAGCCCAGGAGAGTATCTCCTGGGAGGTCCAGCGCTATGACGGCTGGTACAACAACCTGCTGCACCACAGCCGCGGCTCGGTGGGTGAGTCCTAGCCCTGGGGATGGGGATGGCGGGACGGGGCGAGCGGGCACTTCGGCATCTGGCTCTCTTTACAACTGAGGGAGAAACCCTTTCTGACTTGAGCCTGAACCAGGCAGGCAACCAATCAATGCCACCTCCCATGGCCCTAAGAGGTGGCTGCTTGCACTCAGGGTAGGTCCCTAGATGCACCTAAGAGACCTGGTAGAACAGCCAGGAGGGGCCAAGCAGGTTGGAAGGGACCTCCAGAGATCATCTAGTCCAACCCTCCTGCTAAAGCAGGTTCACCTACAGCATGTTGCACAGGACATCATGTGGCTGGAAAGCTGCCTGGCGGAAAAGGACCCGGGGGTACTGGTTGACAGCCGGCTGAATGTGAGCCAGCAGTGTGCCCAGGTGGCCAAGAAGGCCAATGGCATCCTGGCCTGTATCAGGAATAGTGTGACCAGCAGGACAAGGGAAGTCATCGTGCCCCTGTACTCGGTGCTAGTGAGGCTGCACCTCGAATACTGTGTTCAGTTTTGGGCCCCTCACTACAAGAAGGATGTTGCATTGCTGGAGCATGTCCAGAGGAGAGCAACCAAGCTGGTGAGGGGTCTGGAGCACAAGTCATACGAGGAACGGCTGAGGGAACTGGGGTTGTTTAGTCTGGAGAAGAGGAGGCTGAGGGGAGACCTGATCGCCCTCTACAGCTACCTGAAAGGAGGCTGTAGTGAGGAGGGGGTCGGCCTCTTCTCTCTGGTAACAGATGATAGGACGAGGGGGAATGGTTTGAAGCTGCGCCAGGGCAGGTTTAGGTTAGATATTAGGAAAAACTTCTTCACTGAAAGGGTTGTCAGGCTCTGGAATGGGCTGCCCAAGGAGGTGGTAGAGTCCCCATCCTTGGAGGTATTTAAAAGAAGGATAGATGAGGTGCTTAGGGATATGGTTTAGTGGTGGGATGGCAGGGTTAGGTTAACGGTTGGACTCGATGATCTTAAAGGTCTTTTCCAACCAAAGCGATTCTATGATTCTATTCTATGATTCTATGATCATCCAGGTGGGCTTTGAGTATCTCCAGAGAAGGAGACTCCACAGCCCCCCTGGGCAGCCTGTTCTAGGGCTCTGTCACCCTCAAAGTAAAGAAGTTTTTCCTCATATTCAACTGAAACCTCTTATGTTTCAGTTTGTGCCCATTGCCCCTTGTCCTGGTGCTGGGCACCACTACAAAGAGTCTGGCTCCGTCCTCGTGACATCCACCCTTAAGATATTTGTATGTGTTGATGAGGTCCCCTCTCAGTCTTCTCTTCTTCAGGCTGAACAAGCTCAACTCTCTCAGCCTTTCCTCACAGGGGAGATGCTCCAGTCCCTTTGTTGTGTGGTGTTGGGCTGCTGTGCAGCACGTACTGGTCTGTACTGGGACAGGCATGCAGGATTTCCCTGTGCCAGTGGTGAGCTGCTTTCTCATGCCTACAACCAGCCCATCGGCTCACCTCCAGGAAATGTCCCTGAGCCAGGGACCAGGGAATATCAGGCAGGATCTTATCTAAAATATTCAAGGTTATGAATCCTCCTATTTCCTGCAGCCCAGGTTGGTCACCTACATGATGACACAAGGTGCAGTGGCAATTACACAGCTTCCTCTGTGTCCGAATGGCTCTCCAACACAACGTATGTCATCGGCCCTTTGGTTACACCAAAGCCTGCCAGGGAGATCCAGCGGGTCCCTGGCAGAGCAGGAAGATCAGACTTTAACATTTGGAAACAAACCAAGCCCAAAACTGAGACAGTAGTTCAGGGTTTTCCCCAGCTCTGGGGGGCTCCAGGAAATGAAGCCCACCATGCTGGTGAAGAGCATTTAGAAACAAACTCACTCATCAGTGAGAAATGACTGCCTACCTCCGGGCTTTTCAGCTACAGGACAGGCAGTGGGTGTGAAGTCAGGGTGTTTCTCGCTCATCTCCTACCTTGTCTCTCTGCCTCTTTGGCTGTTCCCTCTCCTGTTTCCTACAGTGTTAGCAATTACCATGCTTGTGTAGGATTGCGTAGCCAACAGGGGCAGTTTAACATCACTCCAGTTACCCACTGGAGCACGCCACCCCAGACCTCCAGGAGGCAACAGGGATGCACATGGATCAGAGAAGGACAACTGGAATCGAACATGCCCATAGAGGGTCCCTCCTAGTTTTAAGAGGACAGAACCCAGTGTTGCAAGAAGTTTTGGGTGTTAGTACCAAAACCTGCATATTCTTGGCCACTATAAATGTCTATGTCATCCTCCTGGTCTCTTCTGGGACCCTTGCACACACTGGTGTATCCCGCTATCGTCGTGTCTCCCGTCCGTCGGGTGCCACAGGACCCATGCTGCATTGCTTTGGTGCCACAGGTGCCAGGCTGCTGCGTCTCCTGCCAGCCAATTATGCGGACGGTGTCTACCAGGCACTTCAGGAGCCCCACGTGCCCAACGCTCGCCAGCTCAGCAACGCAGTGGCACGGGGACCCTCAGGGCTGCCCTCCCGCAGGAACACAACCGTGCTGGCCGTCTTCTTCGGTAAGAGCTGGGGCATGTCACCTAGTGGAAAAATGTTGGTTTGGGTGGAAAAATGTTGGTTCCTCACACCTCAAGGCCAGGAATCAGAGTGCTCCTCACCCACTGTTTCGTAGCAGACCAACACCCAAAAGATAAAGACTTGGGTATCGCCATATCAAAGCGCCGTCCAGCCAAGAGAGTTTGCATGAATTTTTGATGACCTTTGGGAGTTGCCGGAAATGCTGATATTTGTCGGATGGGAACTTCCTCATTTGTTTTACTGATAGTTACTTCATTGCAAAACACCTAACAGATGTGATAAGAGCCACACTCTGAGTGATTGCTGGGCAGAACTGCTGCAAGTCGGAGCAGTCTTTGCTGTCGCTCAGGAGCTTGGTGGAGGTTTGGGTCTCCAAGACCAGAGATGTCTGTCTCTGGGAAATACCCTCAGCTCATTGAGAAAACAGGCTGAACTTGTCAAAGAAGTGGAGACAATTAGCTCCCCATACAGCTTAAGGTTCATACGCATCCCTGGACACCCAAGCCGGGGTGCTCAGCCACAAGTGGGCCACAGGAGGGGCAGACACTTGTGCAGTACCATTTAGCTTCTCCCTGAAGGCAGTTTTTCCCATCATGCCAAAGCCCAAATGGTCCAACGGCAACAGCAGCCACTGGGCTCAACATCAGCAGCAACCCTTGGCCTTGAAGGCCACAGGCAAGGAGGAGCTCAGGAATGCAGAGCCTTTTCCTGGTGAAGTGGGGGCCAGCAGATGGTCCAGCTTCCAGTGGTGTCTGAACATCTGCTAGCTGAGGTTTTCCACCCTGGTCGCTGAATGACCCTACCCTACTCGTGAGGTCTGGCCAGGGGCACCTGGAGCCCTGTTCCTGTGGACTAGGGCTCAGCACATCTGGGCTCCAGCTCAAAGTGACTTTTTCAAAGTCGTGGAGCAAACCAGTAGTGAAGGCAGCAAGGAAATCTCTCTTGCTGCATGGTGTCATCCCCTCAGCCCACATATGGCTCAGCTGCCCACCATCATGTCCCTCCAGGTGCTGGTGGTAGTCCTCCCGGCTGCTGACCATGCTTGGGTCTCTGGCAGGTTTCCATGTGCTCTCGGACATCCTGGGGATGGAGAAACCTGGTTGCCCTGCTGAGTTCCTGAACATCCACATCCCATCTGGAGACCTCGTGTTTGACCCTGCAGGCACTGGAAATGTGGTCCTGCCCTTCCAGCGCATCCACTGGGCAACGGAGACGGGGCAGAGCCCCAATAGCCCCCGGGAACAGGTAGGCGGCATTTCCATTGCTCTTTGCCTTTTGGATAAATTCCTCTTTGCCCAACACTGGTGTCTGCAGCAGACAAGACAGCGCTTGCAAAAAGAAAAGGAGAGCACCACCGTTTCCTTAAAAACACACGTCTTGAGCAGTTGAGCCAATTGCAAATGAACCCAAAGCACAACCCCCAAGGGTCACACGCAGAAACATCAGTGGTTGCTCAAGGTCAGGGTTTTTCTTGGCCAAAGAAAACATCGTTACTTGAGGTCTGCCCGTGTCCTCTATTTTAAGGCAAATTCGAGTGTCTTGCGTGGTTTATGGAGGGCAGAAGAGGAAGGGGTAAAGCAGGAGCAATTCGCAGTCTTCCTCGTCTGCCAAAGTTTCTATCAATTCAGGCAAAATGCACAAAGGTAGGGCTGTCTGTATCTGGTGAAATGGCGATAACTGGAGCCTTTTTGGTACAAGTGTAATGAGCTTCCCTAACCAAGTCATACACTTGTGCCGCTCCAGAAGGTCAGTCATTGTGACACTTTTTTTTAGGCACCAACTCTTACCTTTAATAATGCATCACAAAACTGGGCCGATACTGCTGTAAAGTCATAAACTTGTAAAGCTTCTCAGGCGTTTTGGAAAAAAATCCAGATTTTCCCCCAATTTCTCCATATTTTGCTGTGCTGCAGCTGGACGTGTCCCAAAGCTCATGTGCTTTTTCCTTCATGCTGGGAAGCTTCCCAATCGAAATCACCAAAGCAAAGTCCCCTCCTGAACCTTTCACGTGACAAACCACGGTGGGACCAGCTTAGCAAGCCATGTTTTTAGCAGTATTTCAAGCCTTAGAAAAATGAAAACTCTGGCATGTTTTCAGACTAAAAAGGACATTTTCATGAAAACATTTGGCAGGGGAGATATTCAACGTGCTGCCAGGGTGGCGGGACTCCCTGCTGCCAGGACAGACCTCCCCAGCGGGGAAAGCTCCCGTGTTTCCAGTTTGCCCTTCCAGCTTTGGTCTTGCCTATGCAGGGATTTGCAGATATCTGCTTCTGGGCATTGCTGAAAATAACTGGGGACAAACCCCCCCAAATTTACTTTTGAAAAACCTGTACCTGGTCTTTTTCTGTACCTGGCACTCACTCCTGCAGCTTGCATAGAGACCATCGGTGTTTATGTTTGCATCCTGATAGCTCTTGATGGGGTGGGTGCTTTGTAAGACCAGAAGTTGGGGCTTTCAGACCCTTTTTTTGCACCTTCCTGCCGAGTCCCTGTTAATGCCCATTCTCCATGCCTGTCCCAGACCAATGGGGTGACGGGCTGGCTGGATGGCAGCTCCATCTATGGCCCATCACACTCCTGGAGCGATGCCCTGAGGAGCTTCTCGGGAGGACAACTGGCGTCGGGGCCCAGCGGGCACCTCCCAAGGGAGACGGACGGGAGGGTCCCCATGTGGAAGGCGCTGGATCCATCCACGGGACAGGGTGGTTCCCAGGGGATCTATGGTAATTATGGCATCCTCAATGCATTTTCACCTGTTTGGCTCCATCCCTGACCACGAACAGGGGGAGCAGGAGGTCTGTGTTGCTGAGCCCAGAGGGAACCCCGGGAAAGGGGAGGGGGGGTGAGGTGAGCTGGGACACGTGGGTCAGGAGTCCCATGGGAGAGCAGGCAGTGTCCCAGCCCCAGGGGGAGGATGATGTATGCCCTGCCAAAGGCTTCCCAGCAAAGACACACTGTGAACTTAAGGTGCCACATCCCTGGGAGGCAGCGGGTCATTTCCCAGCCAACATGCAGAGACTGGTGGGTCCAGGTCCTTCTGATCCGAGGTGATCTCCTCTGGGGAAAGGGGCTGCTGCTGATAAAAACCTGCTTAGTTTGCTTTAAGTTCCTCACCTGCCTGAACTTTGGTCTGTGCTGGGGGCCTGGTGCCGCTTCTCGCTTGCTCGGCTGGCTTGTCTCCCTGGGGAGGAAGGAAGGGCGAGGGGATGGGGGGGGTGCTGGGCTGCTGCCACAGGGCTGGGGGTACTCCTCCAGCCACAGGCAAAGCCAGACCCAGTGGTGGCATCCCCCACTGATGGTTCCGGTGGCTCTTGCAGACCTGGGGAGTGCCTGGGGGAACGAGAACCCCTTCCTTCAGGCTGAGAGCATTGCCTGGTTTCGGTACCACAACCACCAGGCTGCGATGCTGGCCCGTGCACACCCCACCTGGTCTGATGAGGACCTCTTCCAGCACACCCGTAAGTGGGTCATCGCCACATTCCAGGTGAGGGATGGACCCCCCCCGGCTCTGCCAGGACCCCCAATACCCTCCCCAACTCTGTCTCTAACCTGACTGCCCTGTGCCATAGAGCATCGTGCTGTACGAGTGGCTGCCAGCCCTACTGGGGAGACCTGTCCCAGAGTACAAAGGTGAGGGGCATGGCAGGTGACAGAGCTGCAGGGAGCATGGGGAGCCAGGCTGGGGGGACCAGGGGAGATGGAGGATGGAGCTGGAGAGGGGGCTTGGCCCCCTTTCCCTCCAGCCTGGGTGCTGGACCATGGCTGCCACCCTGCAGGTTACCAACAGCACCTGGACCCCAGCCTCTCACCGGAGTTCGTGGCAGCTGTGGGGCAATTCCTGGCCACCATGGTGCCACCGGGAGTCTACAAGAGGTGGGAGCAGCCCAGCAGGGCTGTGGGAGAGCAGTGCCCATGCTGGTGAAGGGGATGCCTGAGCTGGGGTGGTGGCTGGGGATGGTCCCTGTCCCTTCCCTGGTGTCCTGCCCCTCGCTGGGACAGCCAAGCCCTGCGAGCCCAGGGAAGCCCTGGATGGGGCCTGTGAGTCCATCCCTTCTCTCCTGTTCCAGAGACTCCAGGTGCCAGTTCCAGAACGTGTCCAGCCCCGGTGGCTCATTCCCAGCGGTGCGGCTCTGCAACAGCTACTGGAGCAGAGAGGTACAGGGACGGGAGCATGGGGTTCCTGAGAACATGGCAGGCTGTCTGGAGGGGCTTAATCCCTTGCTTTACATTACGGAGGACTCCACAGGGAGGTGAAAGGGAAATTGGGTGCAGAGCATGACAGCCAGCCAAGGGGTGTGAGATTGTCCCCATCCAGACATCCCCAGATGCCTCCTTGAGCCATGGCAGGCTTAGACCTCAAGGTTGACCTGACATGGAGAAAATGAACCTGGAAGAAATCCCTGGTACCCCTGCGCCCAGGGTCTGCACCCCTATGGACACCAGTTCAGGGGTGTGGGGCTGCCCCGTGTTCTTGAATGTGCAAGGCATCACCTGCTCTTCCCATCTCCCCTCAGAGCGCCGGGCTGCAGCAGGCAGATGTGGACGTGGACAACCTCCTTCTGGGGATGAGCTCACAGATTGCAGAGCGGGAGGACAACATTGTGGTGGAAGATCTCCAAGGTCTGCACTACCCTGCACTGAAGCTGGCACTTCGGTGGGGGACCCTGTCTTCTGGGGATGTGTGGGGACCAAGGTGGGGAGACAGGTCCCATCACCACCACCATCAGCACCCAACTACATGCTCAGACCAGCTTCAACCTTGTTAATGGAGATGCAGAGAAGCTGCCAGGCCTGTTCCTGGGACTGCCCTGGCAAGGTCATGGAGACGATCTCCACATTCAGTGTGGCCCATTGCAGAGGGACAAGGCCAGCCTGACAGCTGTGGCAGTTGGGGTTGCTCCTCTGGCTCTGCCTTGCCGTCACCACAACTTTGAATCCACCCACAGATTACTGGTATGGGCCCCTGAAGTATTCCCGCACTGACTACGTGGCCAGCTGGCTCCAGCGTGGACGAGACCTTGGCCTGCCCACCTATAACCAAGCCCGAGAGCGATTTGGGTTGGACCCTCTCCAGAACTGGTCGTACCTTGCCCCACACCTGGAACAAGAGGTAACAGGGAGCTGGTCTGGGCATGGAAAGTGTGTGGGTCAAAGAACATTGGGGCAGTCCAGGCAGCAACTGGCTTCTCCAGCAATGTAGGAAGAGGGGCACCAGTGCGCATCCTGCCTGAGCTCATTTTCATGCCTGCGGGGCAGTGGCATTGGGGAAACTGTGTAATTACGTGGCATGAATAAATATATCCTGCCCCAGTGCTAAGCTCCTGTGCCGCTGGGTGCTCTGGTTCCCCCTGGAGCTGAGATGCTCTGGGAGTGATGCTTAGTTGCTCAAGTCCAAGCCATGAGATCAAGACTGTGTGGGGCTGAGCATCCTCCTAGCCCACAGATGTGTGATGCCTGGGAAATACAGGTTCCTGACTCCTCCTGAGGCTTGCCAAGGCTTCCTGAAGATTCCCTCTGCTCACATGTGTGCGCTGGGGGTTTCTGGACAGGTCCTGGAGAAGGTCGCCGCTCTGTATGCCAACAACACGGCCGGGCTGGAGCTGATCCCTGGAGCCATGATGGAGGTTGATGGCTCTCTCTTCAGCACCATCATCCTGGACCAGTTTGTGCGCCTGCGCGATGGTGACAGATTTTGGTTCGAAAACACCAAGAACGGGTAAATGCCTCTTTCCAGCCTGGCACACAGAGCAGGCTGCCCACAGCTCTGCCAGCCCCAGTAAGACATAACAACTGGAACTGGAGGAATAATCATCCTCCAGCTTCCTCGGTTCCTAAAACAGTGTGGAGAGCGAATCCCTCCTGCTCCCAGACTGTGACACCCAGGGCCACTGATTGGCCCCACATCTTTTTCCCCAGGCTGTTCACAGCGGAGGAAACCAGGAAGATCCGTAGAACCACTTTCCACGATGTCCTGGCCGCTATCACCCATGCAGACCCTGCAGGCCTCCAGCCCCAGGTGTTCGTCTGGAGAGAGGGTGAGGGCAAACAGCAGGGTGCGGGGAGCAAACAGCGCCAGCAAGTTAGGGAGGAAAGCAGACCTACCTCGGTGATATGGCCGGCAGTGACTTTGTGGCACAGGGAAAGCATTGGACCGACAGTTTCTCAAGCCTGACACTCCCTGTGCCCCTAAACCAGCAAAATGTGTGCAAAATGCAAGGGCTGCTTGTAAGCAAGGTGGGCAATGCTGACGTTGAAAGCGGGCTGAAGCCCAGGCATGAGGTGTGGAAGGGTCTCCAGGTACAAAAATGCAACGGATGCCCTGGAAGGTCACTCTGGGGTTCAGACTCAGCCTCTGCCTGCCCCACGCTGCCTCACACTCCTCGCTGGCGTGTCCTCTAGCTCCTTCACTATACCGGTACACGTAGGTCTGCAGGTTAAACCGGTGAGCGGCCTGAAAAGCGATGCAGCATGCAGATGAGTCAAGCTTTGTGTACTGCAACTGTGTAACATTGCCTACTTTTGCCTTTAATTGCACCACCCCCTGAATGCACCTGGGTGCTGTACCGCAGCATCCTCTCCTGCCCCGCTGACGGGGTGGTTGTTATCCAGGGCTACGGGAAGGGCTGGCCAGGCTTCCCTGCAGATGTGGTTGCAATGGCAGCATGAACAATGCCAGCCGGGTTTCAGCCCAGGGAGAGCTCAAGGCTCACACCCCAGCACATTTTGGGTTCCCAGCAGGCAAGGAGCAGCCTGTGTTGATGTGCACCCCTCTCCCTGGTGCCCTCCCATGCCGTCCTTGAAATGAGCTTTCCTCTCCCCGCCTAGACCCAAAAAAGACCCTGGCTGCCATGCTCAGGGTGAGGTGTGGTGGCCCAACACAGCAACACGCCTTTTCTTCTCAGGAGCTTGCCACACCCCTCCCATTTACTGGAAGCGTTTTATTTGGCACACGTCCCAGCTCTTGCAAGGAGTTTTGGGTCCCTTGGCATACACCCCATGCAGTTGCACCAGGATGACTCCCCAGCCTTGTGGCATGCAGACGAGTAGAGGCTCTGAGCCCTAGTTTTCTGTGGCCCAGAGTGCTTCCTGCTCAGCCCATTCCATCGGGAGAGGTGATGGTGTGGAACTCCCAGGGTGCATGGGCCCAGTTCTGCCCCTGGTTTGCTGTGGCAGGCAAAGGTTCAACCCGAAGACCTGGAGTTCAACTCACGCATCCCAGTTTTGCAGCTCTCCCCGGGTCACTCAGCCATGAACCTTCCCCAGAGGTTCCTGGGGAAGATGGAAGTGGGAGGAATAAAAGGTCAGTGATGCTCACAGCCTGTCTCCCCCTACACAGGGGACCCGTGCCCCCAGCCCCAGCAGCTGACAGCTCAGCACCTGGCCAACTGCACCCCCCTCTTCGTGCTGGACTACTTTGAAGGCAGCGGCGCAGGCTTCGGGATCATCATCGTTGTCCTCTGTTGCCTGCCTTTAGGTTTGCTGCTCCATTTCTTTACCCACCTCCTCTTTCACTGGATAAAGGGGCTGAGTGCCCACAGACCAAGTGCTTCCCAGCAGGATCTGCTGAGTCTTGACCGCTCTTGAGGTCCTTGAGGTGGCAGGGTCCTTGGGTATCAGGTGGGAGCAGGGCTTTCATGGTGCAGACGTAAATCAATAGATAAAACTATGTAGTGCTGATGGGGAAGAAGCAAGAAGCAAACCCCAGTTGCACAGGTGATGCTGCCAAAGCGGGAAGGAGCTTTGTGATGTCTGATGCTTTCTTCTCCCATATGTCCCCAGTGACTTTGTTTGTCGCCTGGATTGTTGCCATTCTCCGCAAGAGAGATTTCAAGAAGCTGCAGAAGACACAGGGCTCCAGCGTGCGGAGGGAGGTGACCGGCGAGGTGATACACGGTGAGGTGGCACTGCTGGTCCTGCGATGGTGTCTGGTGACATTGATGGAGTCAGGGCACACAGCAAGGCAGGGCTGGGCTTGGCGCTTATATCCAGAGGGGATACAAGGAGAAACTATTTCCCCAGGAGGACAGTCAAGCAGTGGAGCAGGTAGCCCAGAGAGGTTGTGCAGTCTCCATCCTGTCCAAGACCCAACTTGATAAAGCCTTGAGCAGATTGGCCTGACCACGTAGCTGGTCCTACTTTAGGCAGGAGGCTGGGCAAGAGACCCTTCCAACCTGAGTCCCTTCCAACCCAAGTCATCCTATGACCCTACAACCCTCTCCAGATCACACCTTAGCTGAAGGAAACCTATGTAGAGCAATTGCACCAGTAGCTCCAGGACAGGGACTGTATCTCCTTGTCCAGGACACTGGAAAAATCCTGCTTCCATGGTCTGTAATTCTCCACTGTCCATCCGCTTGAGCTCTGCCATTGGGAGATCATAATTTTTCCCTTAACTTGTGTCTGGTCACGCAGTTGCTCCCAAGCTGCATCTTGGTGAAGGAGGTGCTGGGATGGATAGGAGTGCAGGTGCTGCCTTCCCAGCTGAGTCCTGTGCTCTCTCCCACCAGCCATGGAGTGGCACGGTCCCAAGACAGACAGCTCTCCCATCTACATTCAGCTCCAAGCTGACAAAGTGCTCAAAGTTCTGGATGGGAGAGGGTCTGTGCTCCGCAGCATCAACCTGACAGTCCATCAAGGGGTGGAAGTCATCCTCTCCAGCAACAAAGGGAACAAAGCTCTGCTCCTGAAGAGCCCCAAGGAGTACGACCTGGTGAGTACCATGATGCCTGGGGTATGATACCCTCCCCTGGACCCTTCACCATCCTCTGCCACTGGTCATGCACACCCTGCACCAGTCAGTCCTGGGCACTGGGAGCAGCGTAGCTCCCTGAAGGGTGGCTGTGGCCTGTGGACCACCAGGTTCAGCTCATACCACAGAGCAACCACCACGGTGAAGGGCACCAGCACGCATGTCCCGACTGAGCCTCTGCTGCTCACGGCCATTTGGCGGGGTCTGTGGCAGGTGCTGCTTTTCAGTGAGGAGGCCGAGAGGAGCAGCTTCATTGTCAAGCTAAGAGGCTACTTGAAGGAGAACAACCTTGACCTGTATATGTCTGAGATGAAGGAGCAGAGCCTGATGAAGCAGGCAGTCACCCAGGAGCAGAGAAAACAACTTCTGGAGACTTTCTTCAGGCACCTGTTTGCTCAGGTAGGTAGAGGCGTGGCAGGCTCTGAGGCACAGAGAAAGGTATTTCTGTACTGATTAAGCAATGAGTGTTGCTGCCGTTGCACTCTGTAAGAGCTGGTGAGCCACACACAAGGAAGCTGCCAATACTTTCAGGACCAAGGGACATTTTCCCTTGCACAAGACAAAGGGATTTCTGCTATGGTGATAGAAGCGTCTAAAGTCGAAAAGAGACTTTGGGATGATGTAACCGATGTCTCCATAATGGCCAGTGCCGTTTAGTGCAGAAGTCGCACTGTGTAGGGGAGACGTGGGGCTTGCCCGTGGTATTGGCCATGAGTTCTTTGCCACTGGTCTCTGTGCAATAGGTCAGGCAAGCAAACACCAGCCTTCTGCTCTGCCAGCACTCATAGGGTTTCTTTTGTGGGACATAACCTGCAGGTGCTGGAAATCGACAGGTCCAATGCCGGAGAGCTCAACTTTGAGTCTTCACAGAAGGCAAAGGAATCTCTGACGTGTGAGCTGAGCAGGGCCGAGTTTGCCAAGGCCCTGGGGCTCAAAGCTGATTCCATGTTTGTGGACTCCATGTTCTCCCTGGCTGATAAAGATGGCAATGGCTACATCTCCTTCCGGGAGTTCCTGGATATTTTGGTGGTCTTCATGAAAGGTGAGGGCTGGAGCCGGTCTTCATCTGCTGCCCTAAGTCCTCTTTCTAGACTCCGGCAACACCACCAACAGAGTGAAGGACAAGATCAATCCAGCAGGTCAATCTGTAGACCCTTCTACAGATTAAAATTCCCTTCACTTAGGACAGCTTCAACTGGAGTCATGGGGCAGTGACAACATAATCACGTTTTCTGTAGGAATGTCCATGAGGGGAGCTATCTCAGAGCAGGGATTTGCTGATCTGTCATCGCCACAGACAATTCTGTCCTGTTGTCTGAATGGACCACGCTTCCTGCCATTGACAGATGATAACAGCCATATCAGATATTGTACCTGATCCCCCCCTAAAATGACCACTGGAAAGGTAGATTCATAGATGGAGGTGGTGAATGCCAGGCTCAATCAAAGCAGGTCCCAGAAATAAATCACTGCTGTGCAAAAACACATCCTGAGTTTGCAAAACCATGCACCAGGAAGAATGTGTGTCTACCTGATTTTTCACCTTGCACTTGAGGTGGTCAAGCAGAAGGGTGGCACGCTGTTCACATTCGGTCACGCTGCGACCAGCAGTGTGCTTTCAGTCTTCTCAGGGCTGGGGGAGACTTCACTGCTGCAGGTCCAGACTCTCAAAGACAACGTCCAAAAGCACTTTTGCCAATGAAAATAAGATCCTATTCTTACTTCACCTCTCTCCCTCCGCGCCAGGGTCCCCAGAGGAGAAGTCCAAGGTGATGTTCAGGATGTATGATATTGATGAGAATGGGTTCCTCTCCAAGGAGGAGTTTCTGAGGATGCTCAGGTACTTTTCCTCACCTCTCTAGGTGTTTTCACAATGTCTGTAAATACAGACACCTTCAAAAGCAGCTCCCGGTTCCTGTTCCAGCAGCCTTGGGAGTGAAAAACCCAAGGCTGCTGTGCAAGAGCCCAGGGGCTCAGCACTCACAACCAAGAGCTCATTTCTCCCGTGAAACTGGTCTGGGGCTCTGCCCCATGTTATCTGAAGGACTCAGGCTGTGGTCCTCTGAAGTTCCCATCTCCCCTCCTTGCTCCAGGTCCTTCATCGAGATCTCCAACAACTGCCTGTCCAGAGAGCAGGCAGAGCAGGTGACCGAGTCCATGTTCCGGGCCTCAGGGTTTCAGGACAGGGACGAGCTGACATGGGAGGATTTCCACTACATGCTGCGAGACCATGACAGCGAGCTTCGTCTCACCCAGCTCTGCATCAAAGGTCAGTGGGCAGGAGCACTGGGTCACCCCAGGCCCTGCAGGGCTGGAGGCAATGGGCAGCACCCAATGCGCAGCTCCCAAGTCTTGTCCCATCTGTCTCTCCAGCCCAACTGGAGTAATGGGGCATTGGCTGCTGCTCTGTGTGTATCACATTTGGGTCAGCTCAGAGCCTCTCCCCACCCCACCCCTGCCCAGGGGAGATGCCTAAACCTTGCCCGCCACATCTCTCACACTCTAAATAACTGTTTGTCCTTGTGGCTCCCAAAAGGCGTCCCTGAGGTGCTCAAGCAAAACCTGCACAACAGCGTCTCCTTCATAAAAAAGAAAGAGCCAAAAGGGTAAGCGCTCCTCCTCAGTCTTGCTGCTGCTGCCATTTCCAATGGTTGACTGTTCTCATGGTGAAAAATTTCCTTCTTGTGTCCAATCACAATCTCCCCAAAAGCAACTTGTGTCCATCCTCCTTGTCCTCTCCATGTGACTCCTTGTGAAAAGGGAGTCTCCAACTTCCTTGTAGCTTCTCTTTCTGCCTGGATGCACCTCCATCCTCCACCTCAGCCTCTCCAGCAACTGCACACACAGTGCTGGGGAAGGGGGACAACTGTGCTGGGATGAGCCCCTGAGCAAGCCAGAGACACTGTGGTGGGGCTGCTGCCCTCCTCCCCTGGCACCCAAGCGGGCAGAGGGGAGGACCTGCCTCCCACAGAGCCCCCGTTGCATCCACCACGTGGGGTTGGGAGTCCTACCTTGCTTTTCAGGGGGAGGGTTCTCCTGAGTGAATCCAGCCCGTGTATTATGCAGCTCAAGTTAACACAAGCAGGCTTGCAGGAAAGAGCTGGACACCTTCTCAGCTGAGCCTGAGCTGGAAAGTGGGGAAAATGGGGACAATTTTGGCAAGCCCTTCCTGCAAGTACAGCTTTGGGCTAGACATAGCTCTCTTCCCAACAGAACCATCTCAGAGGAAGAAAAAGACCCAAACCTGGGCACCGTGAGCCACTACATGGAGCCAGAGGGGTGCGAGCTGAGGAAGAGACCAGGCAGAAAGTGAGTACTCCTCCTCACCGAGCAGGCTTCTGGGGTTCAGCCTGTTGGCTCGTGTTTCTGTGTCGGACTGGGTAGCCCTCCGGTCAAATGGCACTGCTGCAAGGAGCTGGCACCCCCATGATGGCAGTGCAATGTAGGGAGGACGCATGAGACTGTCCCTGCAGGAGATGCCCCAGCCCTGGCAGGACATCACAGCCTCTCGCTGGCCGAGGAGCTACAGGAACAGCCCTGTCTCAGTGGGGTCAACCCCATAGATGGGTCTGGGTGATGTGCCTCTATAAAAAAAAAAATGCAGTGGCCAACTCCAGAGCCCAACATTGTGGTTTTTAGAGTGTATGCCTTGATGGCAAAGAGGGCCTTTGCCTGGCAGGTCCTGCCTGCACCCTTCTATGCCTTGGGACGCTGCTGGTTCACCTGTGGGCTGCCTGCAAGAGCTGCAGGAGCAACTCCAGTCCTCACTGCTGTGGCAGCAGCAACCATTTCTACAGGGCAGCAGTTAAGAGGTGGTTATTCATGGCCAGAATATCCTGACTTGCCTTAAGAGGTCCAAGGACCTTCCCCTACCCCAAGATCAGTTTGGAGGTGTCTTGGTTTGACCCCAGCTGGCAACTAAGGCCCCCCAGCCTCTTGCTGCCCCCACAGTGGGATGGGGGAGGGAATTGGAAGAGTAAAAGTGACAACCTCGTGGGCTGAGGTAAAGATGGTTTAACAGGGAAAGCAAAAGCCACGTACGCAAGCAAAGCAGATCAAGGGATTCATTCCCTGCTTCCCATGGGCAGGCAGGTGCTCAGCCACCCCCAGGACAGCCGGGCTCCATCACTCCTAATGGTGACTTGGGCAGACCAACGCCATCACTGCCAATGTCCCCCCCTTCCTTCTTCTCCTCCCAGCTCTATACGCTGAGCATGATGTCATATGGTGTGGGGTACCCCTGGGGTCATTTGAGGTCAGCTGTCCTGGCCGTGCCCCCTCCTGACTTCTTGTGCCCCTCCAGCCCCTCACTGGTGGGGTGGTGGGAGAAGCAGAAAAGGCCTTGGCTCTGTGTCAGCCCTGCTCAGCAATACCTAACACATTCCTGTGTCATCAACACTGTTTTCAGCACAAATCCAGAACATAGCCCCATACCAGGTGCTATGAAGAAAATTACTTCCATCCCAGCCCAAAGCAGCACAGGAGAGTTGAACATGACTATGAAAATTATCTCCTGCAGTTCTCACCTGCAGCTCATTTATGAGTCCCTATCAGCACGTTTTGTTATTGGCTTTCAAAGGCCTCGAGACTGCAGGATGAGCTGAGCTCAGCAGCTGTCACTGTGCTCTGCAGGTCACCACCACCACTACTGTGCAGAGCTGGTGGCAGTGCTGGACAGGGAGGAAGACCCAAACCTGGGGCACCATGGCCCTGAGCCAGACCTTGCCAGCTAAACCTTGAAATGACACCAGCCCTCCTCTTTCTGCCAGGGTGAATCAGTACCAGCTGCGTTTATACACCAAAGCGCAACGAAAGAAGTACGAGCGGAACAAAGTTCAGCAGAAGATCCAGGAGTTCAAGCGCTTTGTTGAGAATTACCGGCGCCATATCGTCTGTGTGGTCCTTTTCTCAGCCATCACTGCCGGCGTGTTTGTGGAGAGAGCCTACTGTGAGTGCCCACCCAGCCCTGCTGCCCCAGATGAGGAGCAGGGGAGGGCTTGGCTTCTCAAAGCTGCTGGTTGCATGGGGCATGCTGGGGTGTGACAGATCCCAGCACAGCTTTGGGAAACAGCATTGGTCCTCCCCTGGAATAACCAGAGGTTGGGAGGGACCTCTGGAAGGGTCTGGTCCAATGCCCTTCTCAGGCAAGGCCAATTTCAAAGCTGAATCAGGCTGCTGAAGGTCTTGTCTAGAGAAGGTTTGAAGAGCTCTGACGTTGGAGAACCTACCACCTCGTTGGGCCTGTGCTAGATTTTGACCATCCTCCCTGCAGAGAGTTTTTATTTTACATCAAACCTGAATTTCCTTCAGTGAAACTTGTGCTGTTGCCTCTCCTCCTTTCAGTGGTGCCTCTCTGAGAAAGAGTTTGGCTCTCTCCCCTCTGTAACACCAATTAAGTGGTGGCGGACAGCCACAAGATCTTCCCTGACCCATCTCCTCCAGCCTGAACAAGCCCATTTCCTTCAGCCTTTCCCCTGTGTGATGTCCTCCAGCTCCCACCCATCCTGGTGGCCTCCGCTGGACTTGGTCCAGTTTGTTGACACCTCTCATAGTGGGATGCCCAGCTGAGGACATGGTACCAAGGTGCCTGGCAGAGGAGGACAATGCCCTCTCTTGAGCTCCAAGGAGACCCAGCAGCTCTGGGGGGTCTGACATGGAGAATCACTCCCCTGTACCCACTCAGCCCCATCCCTGGTGACCTTTTCTTGGCGGATCCATGCAGGTGACTGTCCCCTTGTTGCAGGAAGTGTCATGGCCCTCAGTGCTGGACATGTTGACACCCCCTCCACTCTCTCTCCCTAGACTACGCCTTCGCATCTCCGAGCACTGGAATCGCACAGACCACCTTTGTGGGGATCATCATCTCCCGGGGATCGGCTGCCTGCATCTCCTTCATGTACTCCTACATCCTGCTCACCATGTGCCGCAACTTCATCACTGTCCTGCGGGAGACCTTCCTCAATCACTATATCCCCTTCGATGCTGCTGTGGACTTCCACCGCTGGGTTGCCATGGCGGCCCTGATTTTCTCAGGTAGGTGGGATGCTGGGGGACGTGTCATCCACGAACCACAGCTAGAGCAGGAGGACCAGCCCATCAGGGCACAACAGGACCAGGCAGAAGCTTGAAGACCCATACAGAGCCTGGAGAGAGAGAGAGAGACGCTTTGCACCAGAGAGGAGGAGGAATTGCCAGGTCCCTGGGCACACCGGCAGGGTCTGCTGCATCTCCATCCGCAGCAACAGTGATGCTTTTCTCTCCTGGTTTCTGTCTCCTACAGTGCTCCACACTGCAGGTCATGTAGTGAACATCTACATCTTCTCGGTCATGCCTCTCAGCATGTTGTCCTGCCTCTTCTCCAGTGTCTTTATGGATGATGGGTAGGTGAACTTCAAAACACAGTCCAGACAGAGCGTCCTGGGCATGGATGGGAATGGAAGTGGAAGCCAGGAGTTTGCTCTGGCCCCTCCGTGGTACAGTCTCTTGTTCCTCTCCAGGTCTCAGCTCCCACAGAAGTATTACTGGTGGTTCTTCCAGACTATTCCAGGTGAGACCACCTAGCAGGCAGACCACCTGCATGCCCATGCCCTGGATGGGCAGCCCTCTGCCCACCCCAGCTGGAGCCCCCGTTGGGGCTGCCCTCATCCCTGCTGGGACCTCCCAACCTCTTCACTCACAGGCATGACAGGAGTGCTGCTTCTCGTGATCCTGGCCGTGATCTATGTGTTCGCCACCCACCACTTCCGACACGTCAGCTTCCAGGGCTTCTGGATCACCCACCATCTCTACATGCTCCTCTATGTCCTGGTAAAGCATTTGGCCTGGGAGGGTGGGGTGGTGCTGATGCATCGCAAGCCCGTGGGTCAGCCTGGTGAAATAGCTGGCGAGGTCCCGAGGGAGCTGGCAGCTGCAATCCTGGCTCCCCGCTGCTTCTGAGCTGCCACCGAATCAGACACAGGGTGATGGCTGGCTTACGCGTGCCAAGTGCCATGCTGATGGGGGCTGCTCCCTGCCCAGGTCATTATCCACGGCAGCTTCGCGCTGATCCAGCAGCCCCGCTTCCACATCTATTTCATTATCCCGGCTCTCATCTACAGCGCGGACAAGCTGCTCAGCCTGAGCAGGAAGAAGGTGGAGATCAGCGTGGTGAAAGCTGAACTCCTGCCCTCAGGTACCGCATCCTCCCCAACCATGCATCTGGGGCTGCAGTGATGGAAGAAGCGCAGCTGCCAGCACTGATGTGGCAATAGTTCCCAACCCAGGTGGCATGTAGGTGGCTCTGATCCCAGGAAATATCCTGCTGGCTGTCATATGTGCCGGTGGCTCAGGCTGGCACCTCCAAGAGTTAGCTGCATCCCATTACACGTGTTGCCCCGATGCCTTTGCAGGTCCCCTGCATGGCAAGGGTCTCCTGTGCCACCCCCACCCCACCCACAAGTAGGGAGACTGAGGCACAGAGTTCGGGCCATCACATCCTGGGATCAGTTGTTCACCCAAGAAGAACCGGTTGGCCCCAGAGCTGTGACCCAGCATGGCCTCTCCAGCATCCTGAGCCCTGGCTCCATGGCTTGGCCCCAAGCCCTTTCCCACCCACCCTCTGCATGGCTCTAATGCTCCATCTTTCCTTGAGCCCACTTGTCTTCCCCAGCCTTTCGTCTCCAATGCTCAATGTCTCCACCTTAACGAAGTCCTCATCCCCCTCTAGGTGTCACCCATCTCCAGTTCCAGCGGCCGCAGGACTTTGACTACAAATCCGGGCAGTGGGTGCGCATCGCCTGTGTGGACCTGGGCACCAACGAGTACCACCCCTTCACCCTGACCTCGGCGCCACATGAGGACACACTGAGCCTGCACATCCGGGCTGTGGGGCCCTGGACCACCCGCCTGAGGGAGCTTTACTCCCCAGAGAGCCTGGCCCTCATCGGCAAGCTGCCCAAGGTGAGCCCCACGCTGTTTCTCCAGGGACGGGGTCATCCAAGCCCAAGAGCATCACAACAATGGGCTGTGCCCAGCCAGAGGCACTTGTCCAGCCTTGAAGGTGGCCAAGACCTGGGCAAGTGGAGGAGGGAGGTGCTCTGCTGACGGCTGGCTCCCTTCCAGCTCTATCTGGATGGGCCCTTTGGGGAGGGCCACCAGGAGTGGAACAAGTTTGAGGTGTCGGTGCTGGTGGGAGGAGGCATCGGGGTGACGCCCTTCGCATCCATCCTCAAGGACCTGGTCTTCAAGTCATCCATCAGCTCCAAGCTGCTGTGTAAGAAGGTAAGGACAAGAGGGAGGACAGGAGCCCTCCCGAGATGCCTCCTGCTGCTGGTAGCCTCTTTGGGGGAAAAATCCCCCGCAGCCCAGCTGGGAAGGAGCCCCGTGGATGTGTGCAGGGTGCTGATCCCGTGCTGAGCCTCCTCCCCATGTATCACAGATCTACTTCATCTGGGTGACGCGCACACAGCGGCAGTTTGAGTGGCTAGCGGACATCATCCGCGAAGTGGAGGAGGCAGATGGGAATGACCTGGTCTCCGTGCACATCTATATCACGCAGCTGGCCGAGAAGTTCGACTTGCGCACCACCATGCTGGTGAGCCTGGCCAGGGCTGGGGAGGGTACCGTGCCGTGCTGGGCCATGCTGGGCCATCTGACATGCGCTGATCTCTCTTTCTCTTCCAGTACATCTGCGAGCGGCACTTCCAGAAGGTGCTGAACAAGAGCCTGTTCACGGGGCTGCGCTCCATCACCCATTTCGGGCGCCCTCCCTTTGTACCCTTCTTCAACTCACTGCAGGAGGTGCACCCTGAGGTCAGTGCCTGGCTGGGGACGGGACAGGGGGTACCCACTGGCAAGTCCCAGCCTGTCCCCAAGGCCCTGGAGACCTTGGTGGCATCCGCACCAAGGGCAGTGCAGAAGGAGCATAAACCCCACTTTCTCTCTGGAGCCAGGATGAGCTGCAGGAATCAGCAATACCCCATACCAGCCAAACACACCTCGCCATGGCAAGTCCCTGGCTCCAGCCACTGCCCAGAGCTGGCAGAGACCCTGGGGGATCCCATCCTTCACCCATGGCCCCAACCAACCTCCCCAAAAGCCTCCTCAGGCTGGGACTGACTGCTCAGCCAGCATCCATGCCCAAAGCTGCCAGAGGGCAAGGGGCTAAGGAGGGCTGGGCTGGGGGAGAGCTGTGCTGCTGGGTTTGACCCCTCTGGCTCCCCTCCTTCCCCAGGTGCAGAAGATTGGGGTGTTCAGCTGTGGCCCCCCCGGGATGACGAAGAACGTGGAAAAGGCTTGTCGGCAGCTGAACAAGAAGGACCAGGCCTACTTTGCACATCACTATGAGAATTTCTGACCCTGCCCCTTGCCGTTTCACCCCGGGCTGCAAGCTTCGTTGGAAACACATGTTCAGCCCCAGCACCACTGTGGCAATGCTTTGGGTGGTCATGGTCCTGGGCTCCCACCCACCACCATCCCCAGGAGGAAGCCCTTCATGGCTGAGGGCATGGGTGCTGAGACCAGCACACGGTGCACCAGCAAAGCATTGCCATCCCAGCACCACCCCGCACAGCCCTGGTGTGAACCCCTGAGCCCAGGGCATCCTGATACCCTCAACACACTCCTACAGCCCCACGCCCAGGGTCAGGCTGGTGGATCCCAATCCAGAAAACCCAGTGTTTGAGTCAAGCCTGGCTCCACCACCTTAATCCCACGAGACCGAGCCCGTGCGCTTCCAGATCGCACAGGAAATGGCTCTGCACAGCTTCGGGGAGCGGCTTGGTGCCTGGATGAGCTGAATTCACAGCACTGTGCCCCAAGACCTGGGCAGCGCACACTGGGGATGAGGAGTCAAAGAGCTCCCCACCATCCCTTGCCTTGGAACAGGCTCCGCTTTCCTAACGCACTCCTTCCTGCCTGCTCGGTTGTGCTCCGAGCCTTCCCAGCCTCTGCATAGGGCCTCAGTTCCTTTTGCGTTGCCTTCTCTCAGCAGCATCACCATCCCCTGACCAGGGATCATTTGTGCTTGTTTAAATAATGCCTGGCTTTGCATCGCTGGGCTGCTGCTCTCGCAGGCTCTGATTGAGCTTAAATAAAGTAGACTGAAGTTTTAAAATATTTTCTTGCCTCCTGCAGTTGGGTCTCCATTACCTGGAGACTTGCAATACTTGTGGCATCGCACTGGCCTTGCTCCTGTTAAGAGAGTAATTAAGCCACCCACTAGGAAATAGGTTAAACAGGAGTGAGTTTCCCCCGGTGATGTACATTGGGGTGGAGGGGGGGACACAGATTTGAATCACGGAATCACAGAACTGTTGAGGTTGGAAAAGACCTTTAAGATCACCAAGCCCAACTGTTCCCCTAACTCTGCCATCCCACCACTAAACCCTGGCCCTAAGCACCTCGTCTGCCCGGCTTTTAAATACCCCCAGGGATGGGGACTCGACCCCTGCCCTGGGCAGCCCCTGCTTGACACCCCTTTCAGGGAAGGAACTTTTCCCAATGTCCAACCTAAACCTGCCCTGGCACAACTTGAGGCCATTTCCCCTCGTCCCATTGCCCATTCCCTGGGAGCAGAGCCCGACCCCCCCCGGCTCCCCCCTCCTGTCAGGCAGTTGTAGGCAGCGATAAGGTCTCCCCTCAGCCTCCTCTTCTCCAGGCTCAACAACCCCAGGGCCCTCAGCCGCTCCCCAGCAGCCTTGGGCTCCAGACCCCTCCCCACCTTCCTTGCCCTTCTCTGGACACACTCCAGCCCCTCCATGTCCTTCTGGGAGTCAGGGGCCCAACACTGAACACATACACAGTGTTGTACCAGGCTCAGCACTCCCAGCAATGACTCAGTGGTGGCAATGCCCCCCAGCAAGACCTGGCACAGGAGCAAATTACAGCCAAGGAGCCCAAGGAAGCTGAGCAGTGGGAACAGCCTCAGCCCTTGGGGTGTTAAACAGCCCCCCAAGACCACAGGCAGTAGCTTCACATTTCACAGTAAGAACAGGGGTCTTGTGGTGGCCAGTGGTCCCCCAGCCATGCCAATGGGGCTCACCCCCAGCACAGGAGTCAGGGGCCAGGAAAGCCCCACATCTCAGCAAGAAGCCCTGGCTCACCAAAAGCTGGGCAGCCTCCCCCTCCCTGGCCATCACGCACCATTCAGCAAGGTCATTTTAGCAGTTCTTGGAGGGGCTCTGCTAAGGTCCCATCTCATTACAGGGCCAGGCCCCCAGGTAGGTTTTACCTGCTCAGGCTGACACATTAACAGCTCGCTTTACTGTCAGCAGTACTTCAACCGCTTCTCCTTCTGGCTATGGGAAGTTCCCCTGGGTTATGCCTCAGCCCTGTAAAACACAGCATGGACTTGCAGGCTTCTACCTCTGCCAAGATTAACTTTGCCACCTGTGCAATATATACCAGCTTTGGTTTGCAAGCAGTTGGGTTATTAAACGTCTCATGGTCCTGCCAGCATTGAGCTCACCTGCAACCTGGTGAGACCCAGCGGTGCAAAAGCCCAAGGGTCTGCCCAGTGGTCAGAGACCCCTCCAAACCACCCACCCAACGCTTTAATTGACACAGATGCATCAGGTAGGTAGCATTTATTGAGGAAAAGTTCAGTACCGGCCCAAGAAAGGGACTGATCTCCTAGTATTAAAATTAACATGACTGTAATCGAAGATAAGATTAAGTTATCTGCAACCTGCTACCTTGCCAATACCTCGTTCATGGCTCACAAACTCAGCAGGAAGGCCCGATATCCCCCAGAAGTTACAGTTCATTTGCAGTGGTATAAACCTTTGAGTGATGCTGTCCCCTTACTTCCCACCTGCGCTTCCCTCCATGCTGAAAGCGAGCTGTGCCCCCCACAACTGCAGCCCCTCCTTGGGTGCCACGTAAGGAGAGGGCTCTGCAGTCCCAGCTGGAGGCAGGGCAGGTCACCCACAAACGCACTCCAGCCTCCTCTGCAGAGCTCCTTTCTGCCCTGCGGGGAGCTGCTGGGGGGGCTTACACAGCAGATACGGTCCCAGCTGGCTTCCAGACTACCTTCTCCAAAAAAGCCCTGGGCTCTGGGCTTTGGGCCTGCAGTTTGCTATTTGCAAAAAGCACAGAGGGAACGACCTGAAAGCGCAGATGTTTCCACAGAGGTGGGTTGGCCAGGCTTTGTTCCACAGGCTGTTACAGTCCCTGAGCGTCCTGAGGGAAGGTGCGACTGGAAGGCGGAGCATTCACGTAGGGCTGTCCTGCGCCCAGGGACTGCCATGTGGCAAGAGCTGTGGCAAGCGCAACCCCATGGCAGCGCAGGGGCAGGAAGGTGGAGCACCAGCATCTCCGTCCTCACCTCACCCATACAGCTGGTGACACCGTCCGCAAGGACGAGCCCCACGGCCATGCAGGCAGCTCTGCCCAACACACGCAGAGAGCCCCAGGCTCTTCCGTGCGCAGGATCTGCCAGAGAAGAGCCAACCGTGTGAACCATCGCCTCTATCCCAACAGCAGCATTTTGATTCAAACTATTCCCTATTGGTTCCCATCTGCAGTTACCTGTTAATACTCTAACGGTGCATCTCTCAGTGCCATTCACCCTCATTAGCATTTGATTTTCTAGCTCTATTACAAAGCAGCGCCTGCATAAGGTGACTGTGTAAACATGCGACAGCCATACATCAGCCTCCCGCGGCCTCATGCTTCGCATCTCAGGCAGGCGGTGTGATGGGGGAGAGGGCCGGGCACCGCGGCGTCTCAGGGGTTGTGGTCAGTGGGGTCACACTTCAGCATGACTTTTACCCCCTCGCCCCTCTTGGTGGTCTCGAACGCCTCAAGAGCCTTTTCCAGGGGGAAGCGGTGTGTAACCAAGGGCTTGACGTTGATCCGCTTGGATGACAGCAGAGCAATTGCCACGGGCCACCTGCAAGGGAAGCGGAGAGCAGGAGATGAGAGCAGTCATCAGTTTGGAGCCCCACAGAAAGAGCACGGAGGAGCCTGGTTTCATTACAGTAATTTCCAGGCAAGCAAGGGGAAGTTTTGCCCACAATCTTCCGGAGGGGGAACCTCATGCATCAGGCATGGGAGATAGGACAAGCCAATGCTTTGGGCTGTCAGGCACCGAGAAGGTATGCACTGATAAACAGAGACAACTGTGGTGCCTCACCCTCGAGGCGGAGTACGTGCAAATCATGGGAAACAATGATACATCTGAAGCATCAACTGAGAACCAAAACTGCTGTGGGCCTTGCCTCCTTGCTTGCAGACTGGTCACTGTGGGGTTCAAACTCACCGACTCAGTGCAGGGAGAAAAGGAAAAGCCTCAGTCAGCTCCCAACCTCTTCTTTGGTGGAGACTTGCACCATTTGGCTGCCTTGCCGCTCCATTTGAATGGGCCAAATTAGAGTGATGGGGACACAAAGAGATGCAGCAGCTAATCCAATTCCTAAACTGCCTCCTTAAAGGCATTTCCCATTTTAAGGAGGAGCTTGACTACATCTCATGAATCCCTCCTGGAAAGCAACCTCTACAGACTAAGGAGAGACTCCTGCTCTGCTAGGAAGGAGCTACAGCTCTGAACACAGCAGAAACCAGGCTGCAAGTGCATGATGCTGTGTCTCCAGCCCTGCCCAAGGAGAACAAGACCAAAGAGAGAGCAGCTGAGCTTTTCCTGCCTTCAGAGCAAGGCCAGCTTTCAGTACACTAAAAGACCTGACAGTCCACAAGCTGCGCAGCTCAGTTCTCCGTAGAGAGCACACACGCCTTCATACTGGCCCTGGAAAGGTCTTCAGCTCCAGCAAAATCATGAGAACTAAATGTGGCTCTTGCTCACTCAAGCATTCAGTGATCTCCAACAAGACTGATACCACGATTTCCTTCCAAGATGAGCAAGGAGAGCAGAGCCAGGCACAACCAGCGAGGCTGTGTGGTCACAGCTTGACACAGGATGAGGCACTTGGGATTTCCACTCTTTGCCCAGAATTAAAATACCCTTATCACTTGCCTCAACACTGACAATTTAACAGTTCGTAGAATCATAGAATCACAGAACCCCAGGTTGGAATTCTCAAGATGACCCTCAAGGATCATCTGGTCCAATCTTTCTAGGCAAGAGCCCAGTCTACAAAAGATGGAACAGCATCCTGTCCAGCTGAGGCTTGAAAGTGTCCAATATGGCAGAGTCAACTCCTCCCCTGGGGAGATTATTCCAATGGTTGACTCCTCTCATGATGAAAAATTTCCCTCTCATGTCCAATCGGAATCTTCTCAGGATTAATTTGTACCCATTACCCCTCGTCTTCTCCATGGGACTCCTTGTGAAAAGGGAGTCTCCATCTTCTTTGTAGCCACCCTTTAAATACTGGTACGTGGTGATGAGATCCCCTCTGAGCCTCCTTTGCTCAAGGCTGAACAAACCCAGCTCTCTCAGCCCGTCCTCATGCAGCTGAGAGAGGCTTCCCAGCCCTTGGATCATCTTGGTGGCCCTGCTCTGGACCCCCTCCAGCCTCTCCACATCTTTTTTGTATAGTGGGCACCAGTTAGGAAGGTGGACACCAGGAGGCAGCCAGCTTTTCACAAAGCAGTGCAGGGGGGTCAGTGCCAGGCCAAGATGCTGCTTTGAGAACACCCAGCACAAAGGGTCGAAGGAGATAAAAGCTGTGTGCTCCTCTCTGCTGTGCCATGAGCCAGCACACTCGTGGACAAGCCAGTCTCTTCCAAAACACCCCCAGCACCCGGCCTTCCCCTTCTACAGGGCACGAGTTGAAGGCACAAATTATAATTATGATTTTTTTTTTTAAATTTTCGCCTGCTTGCTTACAGCAGAGTAAGGGTTTGTCAGGTCTCTTCCTTTCCTTGCACCAAATGCTGCAGGAAGTAGGACAGTGGGACAACCCAACGGGGCTGCTTCGTTGTGGTTAAGTTTGCAGTGCAGGACTCTTCCAGAAGCCAAGGCAAAAAAGGCAAGACACATCAGTCACATTGTCTGCATGGCAGTGCTGGTATTTCAGAGCGACGTGAGGTTTAACCAGCTGTAAGGAAAAACAGCCTTTTCCACACCCTCTCTCCTTGTGGAAAGCAAGAATTTCTTAAGGACAGACTTGGAGATGCATCAGCTCACCCTGCACAAGACTCACGTGTTGCAGTAGCGGAATATCCCCCGGATATCCACTTCCCGCACGGCAGCGTTCACAATGGGCACGGTGACCATCTCAGGCCCCAGTCCCACCAGCACCAAGGTCCCACCAGAACGAGTGGCCTGGAGAGCAGACACACAAATATGTTATATTTTGCAAAAAACAGTCACCAGAGCCTACACAGTCTCTGAAAAAATTCCATGCTTTGCGGCTGGAATGGACTTCCCAGGGCACAGTGGAGGAGCCAGGGGAGAGGGAGGATGCTCAGGAGCCCCTAAGCATGAAACATGCAACAAACAAGGATTTTGGCATCTCATTCTGCAAACTGACCAGCACTTAGGAGTACAAAAAGTACCTTTGGATTTCAATGGGAGAGATTTAAAACTAAGAGCCTGGTGCTCCACTGGAATTTATTTTTGCAGCTTGTCCCATTTGCCTCCTGCCCTTTCATTGTGAAACGCTGCACTACCTTCTCCACATCCTCCCGTTAGGCAGCTCATGACAGCAAAACATCCCCTCCTTTACTCCTTTCTTCACCTGCTGGAATTTTCTTAATTATCCTCCTTATTTGGACGGAACTTCAATTTAATGGAAGATGCTGCCTTTGTACCAGCTGCCTGACGCTGCTGCATAGCCATGCAGGGGTTTCAGGGTCTTACTGTAGTCTCTTTGGTAGGTGGTAAAGCACCTGAGCATCAAATCAAACAATCACCTCCACACTGTCTGCGAAGACCTTAACTCTGGAATTGTCTCTCTCTTAGTTTGTTGTCTAAGGAGCAGCTTCTCTCCCCCGCACCAAGTCCGCTGAAATTACACACTGTGGGAGCGGAGTCACTTCTGCGTCCCAGAAAGAGGAAAGCCAATGCCATCGCTGCTCTACCCCAGGGACCAGAGGTACTCACATAAATGCCAGCCTGGATGCAGGCTTGCACTCCTGTACACTCCACGGTTATTTCGGGCATGCAGCCAAGCAGACTTTCCACTTTGGAGGCCACCTCCTGTGGGGTCTCATTCTTTACCTGAATGGTGAAATCTGCCCCCACCTCCCTGGCTTTTTGCAGGCGAGAGGCAGACAAATCTGGGGAAAGACAAAACAAGTCAAGAACTGGACCATTATATGAAGCAGAAGAGGAGCGAGAACCTGAGCCTGCAATCTGCTTCCCACCCCATCTGATGTCTCAAGAAAGCCACCTTCTTTGGTGACCAGCTGTCAACTCTCAGAAGAGAAGAGAGTATTTGTTACACAGTAGGAGAAGATGGAAAGCTCCATCCCACTAGTACCTTCACATGAATTTATGTAGACCACCCAGACCAACAGGCTTCCTACCCTTGATGTAAGCAGGCCACCATCACGGAGCCCTGATGGAAGCACACTCGTCAGGAGTCTTGCCTAAGACAGACCAGGCAGTCAGATATTCCCTTGTCTCTCTTGTTATTCCCTTTCAACTCATCTGGGCAGAGGGGACCAGAGAGGGGCCAGGCGAGCCCTGCGGAGGCAGGGCGGCGGCTGCCCCCTCGGCTTCTTCCGGTGGGCAACAACCAAGCACATGCCAGTCAACAGGTATTCATGGGGGGAGTGTGTGATTGCCAAAGACCCTGGCTGCTCCGCTGATACCCCCCCAAGCCAATTTGAGAACTCTCTAGAACACCTGACTGCGCAGAAGTGAGACGGTTGCCACCCCAGGGGTGGTCCTGGACTAATGAGACTATATAAGGATGAGCACACACATTTTGCCTTGTCAGCCCATCACCTCTGGATCCAGACTCCGCCCCAAGACGACCACATGAGATCCAAGGGTGGTGATACCTCTCCTTTCTCTATCCTCCTCTCTTCTCTTCTCTTCTTTTTCTCGCTTCTCTCTTTCTCCACTTATCTACCATATATTCACGCATATAAGTTCTGGACAACTTGCGGTGGGTTGCGCAGAAAATAGTTCCATTGCCAAATTGCCTTTCTTAGCTCATTAAATTTGTCAGTTCATTAAGTTTTCCAGTTAATAAAGTTACCAGTTAGATTGTTGCTTTCAGTCTACCAGCCATGTGGCTCCGCCAAGCAGAGATTGGCTTTTCATCAGTACACAAACCCTCGGGGGATCAAAAACATTCACCCATCTCACAAGCCATTGTGTGGGACAATGGTTCACGGGACAGCACACAACCAGGACATGAAAAAATCTATGTTCCCTCCCTCAAACTCACGCAGCCTCCAGTGAGGAGGCAGGCAGGAGACCTGCTCACTTCTCTGGGCAGGCAGAGAAGGACAAGCAATAGGGACAACTTAAAGGCTCAGGAGATGCCAAAGGTTTGAGGGTCTGCTTCAAAGATGTTAAAGTATAAACTCACAGACGAAACCCACACCACGCAAAGCAATTCTCCAAGTGAAGGAACAGCTGTCACCACTAGCCATGAGGAGCGTTTCCTATAAGAACATCAGTTCATAGCTCTCCCAATTTCTCTTTGGTACTGCAGGAACATTGAGAGTGTGCCAAGACAAACAAGGAGGCCAAACTTAACTCCAAAGGGCATGCACAGCAATGCAGGTGCTTCTGTGCCTGCCCTGGGATACTGCATGTTGCTGTCCCGGCGCTCGCCGCAGAGCAGAGGAACCTCGGAGCAGGCAAAGGCAAAAGGCAGCAGGAGGGCAGGACAGACAGGGCAGCTCCAACCTACACTCACCCTGTCTGAACAGGGCCGCTGTGTCTTACCAAAGCTGCCACTGTCTGACCCTAACTCTCTGGCCACAACTCTTTCATGAAGCAGCTTCACTAACTGATGTGGGACCTTAATCCACTAGTGAAAAAGGACTGTAAAAAAACCACATTATACACACATACAGCGCGTTAATCTAGGGAGGAGCCTACAATGAGGCAAAAAACCACCGCTCACTTACTCATTTTCCTTTCCTGGCTCTCAAGATGATTTGCTATTGCTCGCACCCTCACAGATCTCTCTCCAAGAGCAGAGGCAAAGTTGCAGAGGCAAGGTTGCTCTAACCTTGCGCCCTGATGGCTCAGAAATCACCTGGCTATGGACAGCACAGCACCGAGAAGCCTTTCTGACAGGAGATGTCGGGCTCAGAGGATGGTTAACATGGCCATTTCACTTCTAACAGTACCAGATGAGAGCAGATCACGAGCTCTCTGAGGGCTTGCTCAGTGAACCATCAGCAGAGGCTTTCAGCCAAGTGAACTGCAGAATGCATTAGTTGGCAACACTAAGTGCGTCCCTGCTGTTACAGACCTCTCCCGTCCTTTTATCCTCCTTGTAACAGCACTGGAGGCTGCTGAGTATCTCTCAAGGCAGTTTCCACCACAGATGAATCAGCAGGCAAGCCCCTAAGAAAAAGGGAGTGGATCTGGTAATGTGGTGGACCTCAGCTACCCCATTAACACAGAGCAACAAAGCTGGTGATGATAAATGTCTGTGAGGGCACAACTGTACGCTGGTACTTTTTGACAGCACTATAACTCTTCTGAAGATCCATAAAATGGTTTGTACCATGGAGCGAGCTGCCCTGGCGGGTAACCATACTGTTTGTTTCTTCTCTTCCACATCCCCTGGAAGCCACCCACCCCTCTCCAGGCACCACTGGTGACCAGGACATCTCTGGAGATGAGGAGGTGAAAAGAGAAGAGTGGCATTTCCCAGGCAGAAAGAGCCTCTTTGCCTTGCATTGAAGCAGTGGTCTACTAAGGGCTTGTGTGTTGGCACTGGAAAAGACTTCCAGATCAAACATAACAGCCAAGTTTTCCTAGACCCAAGATTGAGGGGTGGGTAATGTGTCCTGCCACAGGTCCTAGGCTTGAAGACTCAGAAAATCATGCCTTTGTCAGGGGAACACTCGTCTCCAGGACATGCAGCATACTCACCACAAAGCAGAAAATACTGCTCTCACCAGGACAGTCTTCAGAGAAGTCAAAGATGGGGGTAAGGAGGAAATATTAAGGGATAAGAGAAGGAAGACAAGGCCGCTGCTCTGACATGAGCTGCTCTGACTCAGGCCCAGTGCTGGGAGGGAGCCAGGCCAATGACCTGCCCTGCCCATCACGTAGTGAATGTGATGTTACTTACTGCCAGGGCAGGCGATGGACATGCTCCCACCAGCAGCGGGAGGGCTTGGGATGCCAGGTGCGGGTACACCCACCAAAATGAGCACCCAGGAGATCTGTGGAGGGAGTTTCAAGAAGTGAGAACAAAGAGTAATAAAATGCAGACGAAGGAGGAAAAGCCAAGGCTGAAAAGTAAGGGCAGCATCACCCTGGAAGCCTCGACACGGGCTCTCATTCCTTGGGCTGCAGGAGGCGTGAGTCACATCTGTCCCTCCCGGCTCTGACTGTTGGGCCTCAGGCTGTGCGTATGGTCATGCTTGACACTGCTAGCAGAGCAGCACTCAGAGACCTCCCAAGCAGCAAGAGCTGCTGGTTTTGAGGCACCTGGAGAGCTAAGAAGCACCGGCATGGCTGGTGTGTCCCAAATCTCAGTGTACAGCAAGGAGACCCCAGGGGCTCAACGGTACTCCCAGCAATGGAGCAAACTCCCCACAAAGTGCCCTGCTCAAAAGAGTGGTGTGCAGCAGATACACCTGAATCCAGCTGTTTATAATATCTGCCCACTCACTAAGATATTTGATACTGTCTCTTTGGCAGAAAAACATCCAGAGCCAGTGTCCTGGAGCAGGAGGAGAGACAGGCTGTCCTGCCAGCCAATGCATCTCAAAGTGGCCACAAAAGTTGCTCTCAGGCAGCAAAACCCCACACCTCTCCTGTAGTTGGCCTCTGGTTTGCTGACCTGCTCGGGAAGGAAGTCCTCGCGTTGCAGAGGCATACAGGGCGCAGCAGCAATACCTGTCAGGACTGTGAGAACACCTTGGTACACTGGGCCTGTGAATCGCCACTAAACACCTACTGAAGCTGACAGATCTGCACGTTACCAGGTGAGAAGGTCACCATACTGCTTGGAGCTCCAGACACTTGTGAGTCTTGAACAGGATCAAGCCGTTCAGATTTTAAACCTTACTGTGGCTGAACCCCACACAACTCTTGGGAAACTGGTCATTTATACAATTAAAGGGTTACATCTTGCCTCTGGTCAGAAATTTGTTTTAACTTCCCAGCCGCTGGAGCTAATTAAAGTTTGGCTGCCAGACTATGAGTAGCCTGTTCTTGTAGCTCTGCTCCCACAGAAGTTATCAAATTACATTTAACCTTCTCGTGATGGCTTATGAGCCTAACAGGCAAATATTTTTTAAGCTCTCACACTTCCTACGCTGATCTTCTTTCACAAAGGAGTTGAACTCTGTCCAGTTATTTATCTTCCCTGACCTTGACTTCCAGGGTTTCTGGAGGCACTGGCACCCAGGACTTCACATTTAGGGAGCACAAGTTTCCCTTACACAGGAATTCCTAAGTATACCTTTAGAGACAGACAGAGTAAGGCAAGACAGCCCAACACTGCCATACGATCACCAAACTACCACTTCACTGGCTGGGGAATGAGGCTGCTCCTTTACGTGCCTCTAAGGAGAAAAGCAGCTTTCCAGGGCAACAGCCATGTCCACAGCAAGGCAGAAGGCAGGGAGAAGGTTGCCCATAAATATCAATTACACCCACTCAGCAGCAGAGTGGAGGAAGCCATAGACCTTAGGGAACAGTAGATGAGGAGCCATGAAGCAAACCAACCTTCTGCACCAAACTGCAGTCCCTTAAATACACACCGGCACCCCCCAAAAAGGGAGAGCGCTAGTCTGCCAGGAATAAGGCACTTCAGGCAGAAGAGCAAAGGTTATCAGAAGCACTAATAGCTTTTATCAGGCAAGCTGCCTTATCTGGGATGCAAGGCAAGCTTTGGTACACACAAGCCTTCAGAATGGTAAGGCTGAGCGTTAGTCTCCAGCTACAGTGCCAGCTGCTCTCCAGGGGTCCCAAAGAAGGGACCCGATCCCTTGGCAGAGACGTGACTTTCCAAAATTCCTTGACTCCAGGTGTGCCAAAGACACTCACTGCAGAAGCCATAGGAGCCAAGTTCTCCTCAGGTCAGGAAAAAAGCTCTTCTAGATATTTCTATATTTGTGTGCGGCTTGTCAAAATAAACACAAATATTTAAAGCCTTAAGTGCTGTGCAGACAAAGCTCTTCACAGACAAACACATCATAAAAACTCTAGGCAATGAATTCCAAGAATCTGGTAGCAAAGTACAAAGGGCTTTTATGGGCCTCACAGGTGTTGGCTACTAAAGCCGGCACAAAAAGAAGTTCCTTGAGAAGGACAGCAAAATCCCCAGTGGCAACGAGCCAAACTAAACCCATTCTTCAGCTCATGTCACATACAAATATTTGACTAGGGACAGCACCTCCATGGGTGTCTCTGAGCAACTCAGCCAAACACCTCTTAGGTGGCAGGTGTCTACAAGTCAGGATCATTAGCTATGCCAAGGCATAAAGATACATGACCACCTGAGGAACCTGAACACACGTAAGTCCATGGGACCTGATGAGATGCATCCCAGAGTCCTGAGGGAATTGGCTGATATAGTTGCCAAGCCACTCTCCATGATATCTGAAAAATCCTGGCAGTCAGGTGAAGTCCCTGGGGACTGGAAGAAGGGAAACATTGTGCCCATTTTCAAAAAGGGTAGAAAGGAAGACCCCGGGAACTACCGACCTGTCAGCCTCACCTCTGTGCCTGAGAAGATCATGGAACAGATCCTCCTAGAAGCTATGCTAAGGCACATGGAGGCCAGGGAGGTGATTCGGGATAAGACAGCATGGCTTCACCAAGGGCAAGTCCTGCCTGACAAACCTAGTGGCTTTCTATGATGGTGTGACAACAACAGTGGACAAGGGAAAACCAACGGACGTCATCTATCCGGACTTCTGCAAAGCCTTTAACACGGCCCCCACAACATCCTTCTCTCTAAATTGGGGAGATATGGGTTTGATGGGTGGACTGTTCGGTGGATAAGGAACTGGCTGGATGGTCGCATCCAGAGGGTAGTGGTCAATGGCTTGATGTCCAGATGGAGACCAGTGAGAAGTATTGTCCCTCAGAGGTCTGTACTGGGACTGGTGCTGTTTAATATATTCATCAATAACATAGACAGCGAGATCGAGTGCACCCTCAGCAAGTTTGCGGATGACACCAAGCTGAGGGGTGCGGTTGACCCACCAGAAGGACGGGATGTCATCCAGAGAGACCTGGACAGGCTGGAGAGGTGGGCCTGTGTGAACCTCATGAGGTTCAACAAGGCCAAGTGCAAGGTCCTGCACCTGGGTTGGGGTAACCCCCAGTATCAATACAGGCTGGGGGAAGAAAGGATGGAGAGCAGCCCTGCCGAGAGGGACTTGGGGGTACTGATGGATGAAAAGCTGGACATGAGCCGGCAATGTGTGCTGGCAGCCCAGAAGCCAACTGTACCCTGGGCTGCATCCCCAGCAGCATGGCCAGCAGGGTGAGGGAGGCGACTCTGCCCCTCAACTCTGCTCTGGTGAGACCTCACCTGGAGCCCTGCTTCCAGCTCTGGAGCCTTCAGCACAAGAAGAACATGGAACTGTTGGAGCGGGGCCAGAGGAGGACTACTAAAATGATCCGAGGGCTGGAGCACCTCTCCTAGGAGGACAGGCTGAGAGAGTTGGGCTTGTTCAGCCTGGAGAAGAGAAGGCTACAGGCAGACCTGATTGAGGCCTTTCAGTGCTTAAAGGGGGCCTACAGGAAAGATGGGGACAATCTTTTTATTAGGGACAGCTGTGACAGGACAAGGGGTGATGGTTTTAAACTAAAACAGGGTAGGTTTAGACTGGATATAAGGAAGAAATTCTTTACAATGAGCATAGTGAAACACTGGCATGGGTTGCCCAGAGGGGTGGTGGAGGCCCCATCCCTGGACACATTCAAGGCCAGGTTGGATGGGGCTCTGAGCAACCTGATCTGGTTAAAGACGTCTCTGCTCCCTGCAGGGGGGTTGGACTGGGTGACCTCTAAAGGGGTTAATTCCATGTCACCAGGCTTGCTGACCCTACAAACCAGGTACCGAGAACTTCCTATGGCCACCTGGAGCCCTGTGGCACATGCTATAGAGACCTGCTTGCCAAAGGTCCCCAGGAGCAGTCTACAGGCAAAGTCAACAGCAGCTCCCAGTGTTACAGGGAAGGATACACCCGAGCAGGACCGGGGACAGCGTGGCAGGCTGAACCAGCTGCCTCAGCCCCACCAAACCCTGCCAGCTCATCGAGCCCTTCCCTACCCAAGAACGCAGTCACCTACCAGCCCCTGCACCAGCTCAGCTCAGTAGCAAGGTTCCTCATACATGATTCAAGAGGCACAGTTGCTTTTCCTGCATCACCCTCAAATGACAACACCTCGCAAAATCTAAGGCCTGGACTGATCATGTACACCAAGCACACACCTGCAGGGTGGGGCTAGCAGAGCAAAAAGTGCCCTGGACTCAGCAGCAAGAGGATTTAGGGAGGAGAAGGCAATAATCTGTCTTGGGTTCTCGCATGAGCTACTACTGAAGAATGCTTCTGCAAAGGCAAGAGGGTGGGACCTGAATTTTGTCTCTCAACCCAAAGATAGAAACACAGTAATAGAGAGGTCAGAAATACACCTGGCCCGAAGTGTGGGACGCGGAGTAACAGCTCTCTGAAAGGTCAGCATTGGGTCTTTGGCCCAAAATCGCCGCATCAACCCATGCTCATTGTCTGTTGTCGTACCTGCAACTGCTCCTCCCAGCCACCACTGCTCGGAAGGATCAAAGAGTAGTGAAAACACCACTTCCAGGCCCTGCCCAAACCCCAGGTGGAAATTTCAACCAGGGAACCTCCTGAGGTTACTCCAGCCCTCAATTCTCTGGGCAAGCTACACAGAGAAGAGCCTGACCTTTGAGGAGAGGTGGAGGGAGCTGGGCTGGGTTAGCAGGGCAAAAAGAAGGGGGGATCAAATGGCTGCCTGGAACAACCCGAAGGGCAGCTGTAAAGATGATGGAGACTCATTTCAGTTTTTGCAGACAATACAAAGGGAAATACCCACAAATGACAGTTTGTGAGTGGACCCTGGAAAAAGCTTCTTTGTTAGGAGATGGTGCAGTCCTGGAGTAGGTACCGAGAAAGGTGTGATCTCCATCCTCAGCAGTTTTCCAGGCACAGCTAGACAAAAACAGAGCTGCAAGCAGCAGTGGACTAGAAACCTGCAGGACACAGATAGGCAAGGAAGGCCCATTTCTGAAATGCAGGGACCCTGAAAAGGTCATTTCAGTCATTGCAGATAATCAGTGGAAAATGACCCCCCCAGCAAGACAGCAGAAAGAAGGGCAGCAAAAGAGAGCTAGAGAGGGACCATGTGGCTGGACACAGAAAGGACGGTGAAAACACGTGTCCAGGTCATCACCTAGCACTATGAGAGGAAGGAAAAAACCTGCTCAGAGGGAACCTCCAAGAATAGCTCTAAACAGGGTACAAAATATGCTGTGTTGCCTGGTCTGTGTGCCTAGGTGAAGACTAGAAGCAGATATAACCAAGGTCTGTAAGCATTACAGGGAAGATGAAACCTGATCCTCAAGGCTTGATCTATGAGCCAAAGGCAGAACACAAAGTTGAGGTCAGAAGAGCTCAAAATGGAAAAAAAAAAAAAAGAAAAGTCAGTGATCAGAGGCACCGGGAGCAAGCGGAACTTCTGTAACTCAGAGCTTTGTCATACAGACCCATTGCCTCTTCCCGAAAGACCTGCTCAAAGTCTGAAAAAGGTCTCTAGGCTTGATCCAAGGACCACTCATTAGCCTCTGGTTTATTCTCCCTGAAGCACTGTAGCTACTCCACTCACACAACTTGTCTGTGCTAGGAAGCAGACGTTATTACCCTGGCCCGTTACCCTAGCAGAGAAACACCAGTTGCAACCTTCACCTTCTTACAGATCCCAATTAGTGCAAAGATCAAAGTCTTGTCCTGGGGAATGAGGTGTTTATTAGGATTCCCCCCAGACAGCCATGCTACTACTCCACTCATGAACAGATTTTCCGTTGTGCTTGGGCTGCCTTCCCCAGCAGTTACCTTGAAGGAATAATGTGGAATGAGTCAAAGTGCTGTACTGTGAGAAACAGATACACTCTTAAGGGTTAGAAGGACTTACCTGTAATTACCACAGCCGCTGCACCCATCATCTTAGCAACAAGCACATTAACAAGGCCAATTGGTCCTGGGTACAAAGGGGAGAAAGAAAGAGAGCATATACAACTACCAGACAGCACCAGCTGCAAGCTCTGAACATACCCAGAGCTCAGCGTGTTCTTAGGCTAACGGAGGCTCCATCTATGTTTCCAGGTGGGCAGCTCTGGGATCACGGCATCACCACGATCCCAGAGCAGTGAGACCAGCTGCTGAGGGAGCAGCTATTGCTACATGAGGGACTCAGCAAGGGAAGCACCACCCGCTCCTCGGCTCCCTGAGCTGGTTGGCTCAGCATGCCCAGATGCTGCACTTTGCATCTGGGCTGCTCAAAATGCAGCACGGTAGTGCACCATGGGCAGGGACAGCCTCAAGGTCCCCCTGGGCATCCCTGTAACTCTGCCGTGACCCACTCTTAGAGCAGAGCCTAGAAGCACAGCTTGCACCCTGTCCACCCCCCTTCATGCCCTGACAGGCAGAGAACCCAAGGACTAAATGTGTTCACCATACCAGAGCCGGACACAAAGACTTTGCTTCCCAGAGTGACTCCTGCCCTTTTGCAGGCATGGATTCCCACCGAAAGGGGCTCGATAAGGGCTCCTTCTTCAAAGGTGACATTATCTGGAAGCCTGCAAGAACCAGACACAAGCAACAGTGACCAAAGAGGTTTATGAGGGTGATGAGGAAAGCCATGACACTCAAAGACCAAACATGGGTCCAAATCACAGTGGCAAAATACATTCTCACCCCTGGTCTGAGAAATGCAGGGCTGGAAGGTGTTTCAAGAGGTTATATTGCCTCCTTCCCTCCTCTGAAGCAGCATCAAGCACACCTAAACCATTACCAGTGAGGTTTGCCTAAGCACCAAACACAGGGATCCACAAACTTCCCTACACAATCTCTCCAGAACTTGGTGAGTCAGCCCTAAAACTCCTTTGTCGTTCATTCCCTTTGGAATAAACTCCACAGCTGCGTATGCACCACCTTGATGGCTGCCCTAGGGCTGGGACCCATCAGCGAGCTCCCAGACCCCTCATCCTTCATGAATCATTCAGCTCAACGCTTTTAGAAAGCATCTTGCTGCCAATGGTGATGCCACATAAAGCAAAGGCGGCCAGATCCAGTTCTCCCCATCACGCCCTGGATGTCCTCCCCTGATGCACCAAGTACTTCAACCAGTGGACTGGTCCTAGCACACACCCTCCCAGCAGCCAGGGAAAAAGTGTAGAGTGGGTACAAAACACCTTTTGGACAGAAACAGCACCAGAATGTAGCTAGCCTAAGTGATGGAGAAAAGCAGAGCGGGGGTGAAACCCTTCAGAACTGCTGACAGAAATAAATCCCAGCCCCACAAAGCCCCTCCAGAAAGCCACCAGGGTGGGCTCTCACACAGCAGGTGCCAGGAGCTGTGTCTGTCAGGGAAGTCTTTCTGACAGCCCTGGGAAGCTTGCGGTCAAATCTCAGCCAGGCCAACACGAAGACAAAGCAGTCGAAATGACCGCTGGGGGAAGGCAGCTGTAAGATGTCTCTGTGTCCCTTATCTCCAGGAGGCACCGAAGGGCTGGTTCCAAAAGTGCCACTGCCTGAGACAGTTTGACGCCACATTTATTCCTACTGGGTCTGGGTACTGCCCCGTTAACAGGGAGAGCAGTTTGCAGCACACTCCCACCTCCTTCAAACTACTTGGAATACCCAACACAGAGTCTGTCTGCCTGCAGAGGGACAGACACCTGCCTGAATATGCAAGAGCTCAGACATCACCTTTTTCTTAGCAAATCTGTGCTGGCGGAGTGACCTCATGCCAGGGAATCTGCTCTGCCTCAGATGGCCACGGCATTGCTGATTTGGACCTGGGAGCAACAGATCCAGGCTTTGCATTTCACAGCTTAAGAAAAAAAAAAATTTAGCCAAAGTACTATTTGCTCAAACTGGAGACAACAGCAGATCTCTCCCTGGAAGAAGACAGTTATAAACCAGTCGCTTCCTCCCAAGCAAAAACTTGTGATGCTGGCAGAAAATGTTATTTTAACAACACAGGTGAAATCAGTGACAGCGGGTCTGGACAGTGAGACCCATCCAGACCAGCACCTCATCCTGACAGCAACTGCTTGGATCTGCTTTGAAAGGAGCTTCCTGCCTGAGGACTCTCACAGGGAGATCATTCAAATGCCTCCTCCCGACTGATTTGATCCTGAACGCTTCCTCTGCACACAGCAAAGACCAATCCTGAGGACATTCCTACTCATGGAAGTACCAGCTCCACACAGACTGAGAAAGAACAGGCTCCTCAGACCAGTCTGAGGCCCACTACCTTAGACTATGTTTAATTCCTTGTGTAAATGCACTTATATGGGTATAACACTGCAGAGGTTTATTTGGGTTTCATAGAATGCTTTGGGTTGGAAGAGACCTTTAGAGGTCACCCAGTCCAACCACCCTGCAGGGAGCAGAGACATCTTTAACCAGATCAGGTTGCTCAGAGCCCCGTCCAACCTGGCCTTGAATGTGTCCAGGGATGGGGCCTCCACCACCCCTCTGGGCAACCCATGCCAGTGTTTCACTATGCTCATTGTAAAGAATTTCTTCCTTATATCCAGTCTAAACCTACCCTGTTTTAGTTTAAAACCATCACCCCTTGTCCTGTCACAGCTGTCCCTAATAAAAAGATTGTCCCCATCTTTCCTGTAGGCCCCCTTTAAGCACTGAAAGGCCTCAATCAGGTCTGCCTGTAGCCTTCTCTTCTCCAGGCTGAACAAGCCCAACTCTCTCAGCCTGTCCTCCTAGGAGAGGTGCTCCAGCCCTCGGATCATTTTAGTAGTCCTCCTCTGGCCCCGCTCCAACAGTTCCATGTTCTTCTTGTGCTGAAGGCTCCAGAGCTGGAAGCAGGGCTCCAGGTGAGGTCTCACCAGAGCAGAGTTGAGGGGCAGAGTCGCCTCCCTCACCCTGCTGGCCATGCTGCTGGGGATGCAGCCCAGGGTACAGTTGGCTTCTGGGCTGCCAGTGCACAAGGTTTCTAGCATATTTGCCAGACTACTTAAGCACAGACTTGGGTTTAAGCAAATGTGTCAGTCCTGCCACAGCTAAGAACATGCTCAAGTTTGCTGCACTGGGTATGAAAACAGATGTGTAATGCTGGCAGCTGAGTAGGGCCACTCAGCACCACACAAAAAAGCAGCTTAGCAGGGCCACTGCTTTCCGTCCCCGTTTTGCTCTAAGTATCATATCATAGAATCATAGAATCATAGAATGTTTTGGGTTGGAAGGGACCCCTAGAGGTCATCTAGTCCAACCCCCCTGCAGTAAGCAGGGACACTGCTAACTAGATCAGGTTGCTTAGAGCCCCATCCAACCTGGCCTTGAATGTTTCCAGGGATGGGGCCTCCACTACCTCTCTGGGCAACCTGCCCCAGTGTTTTACCACCCTCATTGTAAAGAATTTCTTCCTTATATCTAGTCTAAAGATAAAGTAGGATGACTTTGCTTCAAACAACAGAGCAAGGTGTCAGTCAGCACGCTGCTTCCTGAAAAGCAGCAGTAAAGCTAGCTCAGCTCAAAGAATCAGACAAAGACCTTCAGGCACAGTCCTAAGAAGGCAAGGATGTGAAACGACAACAGAAAAGAAACCATGAATAGGGAGCAAATGGGAAAAGGAAACTAACTAAAGGGCAAAGTAGTGGTGACATTCCAGGAAATGTGAAAGAAGTGTTTGTTTATGTCTAGCACCAGGGGGGATAAACTACACCTGCCTAACAAACCCTTTGCAAAGTGGCTGCCATCCAAGCCTTATACCTGTTATTTATGGATCAGAAAACAATAAAACCTGTTGTGTTCAAGAAAAGAGTGTTCACTGCAATACTCAAAAGGGCCAAGAGCAATTGCTTCAGCTAATCTCCCCCCAGGGGGTACATATTTCTCTGCAGAGGGAGCACTGACTGACTTGTAGCAGTAGCTGGCACTGTGCTTGTAGTAGCGGCACAAGTTCCCATCGTCAGGAGGCGTCGCGCAGAAGAAGATGGTTGGAGACAGGTTATACCGGCCAGTTTTGCAGAACTCATCCATTTCTCTTGGGACACCAGGCTCAATGGCCACTCGATCACCTGCCAGGGTGAAAGCAGACTGTGTTACTTGGGAAGAAGGCGGGCACATAGGTACAAGTAGCACCAAACAACCGCGGAAGACAGCATGAAACCCTGGCACAAGAGAAGCATGAGGGACATCTGCTAACTGAGAAAGATCACGCTGCATGCACCAGGCAAGTTCCTAACCCTTCCTTCATGGCGGCCTCATCACCAAGATCTTCACAGTTCCTTGAGCACAGACACAGAGCAGATGGAAGCTCAGTCACACACAAACCATTCTCCAGCTGCCTTGCACTCAACCTCAGCAGATGAAAAGGCAGCCGTCACCCCAGGCAACTGCATGGTGATCAGATTTTTTTCAGAACCTGCAGTAACTGGAAGAGGAAATAATTAGGACAAAGCAGGGGAGCTCTGCTGGCCACCACACTGCCAGCTAGAAAGGGCTGTTCCTTGGGAAGGGAGCTCATGGTGCAGAGGAATATCCAGGAGTGAGGCAGGACTTACTGGGGAACAGAGACATAGAATCACAGAATCGTTTAGGTTGGAAAAGACCTTTAAGACCACCAAGCCCAACCGTTACCCTAACCCTGCCATCCCACCACTAAACCCTGGCCCTACGCACCTCATCTGCCCGGCTTTTAAACACCCCCAGGGATGGGGACTCGACCCCTGCCCTGGGCAGCCCCTTCCAGTGCCTGACAGACCTTGCAGGGAAGGAATTTTTCCCAATGTCCAACCTAAACCTGCCCTAGCACAACTTGAGGCCGTTTCCCCTCGTCCCATCGCCCGTTCCCTGGGAGCAGAGCCCAACCCCCCCCGGCTCCCACCTCCTGTCAGGCAGTTGTAGGCAGTGATAAGGTCTGCCCTCAGCCTCCTCTTCTCCAGGCTCAACGCCCCCAGCTCCCCCAGCTGCTCCTGAGCAGCCTGGGGCTCCAGACCCCTCCCCACCTTCCTTGCCCTTCTCTGGACACGCTCCAGCCCCTCCATGTCCTTCTGGGAGTCAGGGGCCCAACACTGAACTCAGCATTTGAGGGGCGGCCTCCCCAGTGCCCAGGACAGGGGCACCGTCACTGCCCTGCTCCTGCTGGCCACACCAGTCTTGATACAAGCCAGGATGCCCTTGGCCCTCTTGGCCACCTGGGCACACTGCTGGCTCATCTTGATGCTACAATGGAGCAGCCCAGACCACTGGAAGGACACATGCTGCAGGACAAAGAATAATTACTTCATTGCAATCACGAGGCAGGATGGACTAAAGAGAACAACCGTGTGACCACAGTACAACTTGCAAGTGCACAAGGGTCACAAGACAACCCATTTTACTTGGCAGAGGAAGCCAATCAACACCCAGTCTCTCAATGAAGCTCTCCACCAAGAGGCTTTCAGTCAGACACAGCAACAAGCAGGAGGACAGATCAACGTAAAGAGCCATCTAGCCTACTACACAAGCTGTGACATGGCCAATGGGGGACATCTGGGGGTGAGAGGAGCCGGACAAGCACATACTGAGTGTTCTCCCAGCCTCACATTACATTCAGCTGTGGGGCCTCCCAAGCTGCATGTGGTTTCTTTGTATTTAGTAACCCTCGACAATTTCTCCTCCACCTTCCACCAGGTAAACTTTTAGCACCCACATCACCCTTGCCAAGGAGGCCTGCAGGTCTGCTGCACCTCAGGTGAATGCTGCACCTGGCTCCCACTGTCCCTTGTTCTTCCTTGCTCCCCTCCCTTCCCAGCGGAACCAGGGAACAGGCAACCTTTATGGGCCCTCTCCCTGCCCTCTGTAAGCCTTCAGACCTGCATCATGTGTCCTTGAGTTGTCTGTGCAACTCCTAGCTCAAGTTCCTAACTTAGTCATGCATTACAGAGACACTGCTCCATATCTCCTCATCTCCTTGTCCTCCTCTGACACTTCTTTTATATCCCTTTGGAAAGGAGGAGAGACCAGAACTGCATGCGGAGCTCCAGATGTACAATGATGTCCTCTAGTTGAGTCTCTGTCCCTTTCCTAACCCTGATTTGCATTTTTCACCATTACTGAGCCAATATTCCCATGCACTGTGTCAGAGCCAGAGAGCTCACTCTTCAGCAGTGATGGTCAGCCCATCGTTTTAGATATGAAGCTGATTTTGTTTCTTCTGTCATGGACACCACTTTGTTTATATGCACTGAATTTCACTTGCATCTCATTGCCCAGGCACCCTTAAGGTCTCCCTCTGCAATTCTTGCTAGCTCCCCCGTGTCCTCTCCACCCTGCCTAAGTTGCTATCGTCAGCAAACTTGGCAAAATTCCCTGCTCAGCCCGTTTTCTAGGACATTCATGAGCACAGCAAACTGTAGAGGTCACACCACGGGGCCTGGCACAGTTGCTCCGGTGACCTCTCCCCACCTCAGGAGGCCATTTGCTCCTTCAAGAACACACACAGCGAAGAAACATTAACAGCGTGTTGTTGGCCAGAGCAACGTGCATGGTTTCTGAACCTTTATCCAGCTTCTTCAAAAGGCACCTTGCACCAGCATACGCTCTGCTCTGCATTAAAATGAAGTCAGACCAGCTCAAGATATCCCAGGATAAAGTGTACCTCAGAAATACCATAAACTACAGCGGCCAAGCCGGGTGATTAATAGCAGCACGGTGACACTCTTTGAAGGAGAAGGTCACACCGTGCAATTCATGGCTCCGAACATCAGATAAATTTACCTAACAAAAAAGCACAGCCTGCTATCAACACATTCTCAGGAACTGATTGATTTGGGAAAACAAATAAAAAGTTTTGATTACACTTACCTGGTTTCAGATGAGTCACTCCTGATCCCACTTTAACAACGGTCCCGGAAGCTTCGTGTCCCAAGACCATGGGATCCTTCACGACAAAATCCCCGATTCGACCATGCTGCCAGTAGTGAACATCAGACCCGCAAATCCCAACAGAATGCATCCGCAGGAGGACCTCTGCCAGAAAAGGAAGGCAGGTTCCTTGTAGAAAAACTTGGCCTTCTCGGGCACTGGGAGAGCAACACACGTGCTGTCCCTGTGCCCCACAGCAAAGGCCAAGTCAGCATTGAAACATCCGCATTTACTAGCATTAAATAAATGTACCAGAATTGCGTGTGCACACATTAGGGTGGATGGCACAGTCATGAGACACCTGCTGACATACAAAACTATACAAGGATTTACAAATCGGGAAAATGGTCCTCAGGGACAGGGGAACAGAACAGAGCTGGCAGATCTTTAAGGATGTGATCCACAGAGCACAAGAGCTCTCGATCCTTAGGTGTAAGAAATCGGGCAAAGAAGGGAAGAGACCGGCGTGGCTGAGATGAGAGATGCTGGCCAAACTAAGGAGGAAGAGGGAACTGCACAGGCAGTGGAAGCAGGGACAGGCATCCTGGGAAGAGTATAGGGACGCGGTCCAGTTGTGTAGGAATGGGGTCAGGAAGGCCAAGGCACAGCTGGAGCTAAACTTGGCTAGGGATGTGAAAAATAACAAGAAGGGTTTCTACAGGTATATCTGCCAGAAAAGGATGGTTAAAGAAAGCGTACCCCCGCTGATGAGCGAGACCGGCAAGCTGGTAACAGCAGATGAGGAGAAGGCTGAGGTACTCAACAACTTTTTTGCCTCAGTCTTCACTGGCAACCTCTCTCCTCACCCCTCCCAAGTTGATGGATGGCACGAGGGGGACTGGGAGGGGCATAACCCCTCCTGCTGTAGGAGAAGATCAGGTTCGTGACCACCTGAGGAACCTGAATGCACATAAGTCCATGGGACCTGATGAGATGCATCCCAGAGTCCTGAGGGAATTGGCCGATGTAGTCGCCAAGCCACTCTCCATGATATTTGAAAAGGCATGGCAGTCAGGCAAAGTCCCTGGGGACTGGAAGAAGGGAAACATTGTGCCCATTTTCAAAAAGGGTAGAAAGGAAGACCCTGGGAACTACCGACCTGTCAGCCTCACCTCTGTACCTGGGAAGATCATGGAACAGATCCTCCTAGAAGCTATGCTAAGGCACATGGAGGCCAGGGAGGTAATTCGAGATAGCCACCATGGCTTCACCAAAGGCAAGTCCTGCCTGACGAACCTAGTGACTTTCTATGATGGTGTGACAACAACAGTGGACAAAGGAAAACCAATGGATGTCATCTATCTGGATTTCTGCAAAGCCTTTGACACGGTCCCCCACAACATCCTTCTCTCTAAATTGGAGAGCTATGGATTTGATGGGTGGACTGTTTGGTGGATAAGGAACTGGCTGGATGGTCACATCCAGAGGGTAGTGGTCAATGGCTCGATGTCCGGATGGAGACCGGTGACGAGTGGTGTCCCTCAGGGGTATGTACTGGGACCGGTGCTGTTTAATGTTTTCATCAATGACTTGGACAGCAAGATCGAGTGCACCCTCAGCAAGTTTGCGGATGACACCAAACTGAGTGGTGCGGTTGACCCACCAGAAGGACGGGATGTCATCCAGAGAGACCTGGACAGGCTGGAGAGGTGGGCCTGTGTGAACCTCATGAGGTTCAACAAGGCCAAGCGCAAGGTCCTGCACCTGGGTTGGGGTAACCCCCAGTATCCATACAGGCTAGGGGAAGAAAGGATGGAGAGCAGCCCTGCCGAGAGGGACTTGGGGGTGCTGGTGGATGAAAAGCTGGACATGAGCCGGCAATGCGTGCTGGCAGCCCAGAAGGCCAACTGTACTCTGGGCTGCATCAGGAGAAGCGTGGCCAGCAGGTCGAGGGAGGTGATTCTGCCACTCAACTCTGCTCTGGTGAGACCTCACCTAGAGTACTGCGTCCAGCTCTGGAGCCCTCAGCACAAGAAGAACATGGAACTGTTGGAGCGGGTCCAAAGGAGGGCTACAAAAATGATCCAAAGGCTGGAGCCCCTCTCCTAGGAGGACAGGCTGAGAGAGTTGGGCTTGTTCAGCCTGGAGAAGAGAAGGCTGAGGGGAGACCTGATTGCGGCCTTTCAGTACCTAAAGGGGGCCTATACGAAAGATGGGGAAGGTCTTTTTAGTAGGGCCAGCTGTGTCAGGACAAGGGGTAATGGTTTTAAACTAAACCAGGGTAGGTTTAGACTGGATATAAGGAAGAAATTCTTTACAATGAGGGTGGTAAAACACTGGGGCAGGTTGCCCAGAGAGGTAGTGGAGGCCCCATCCCTGGAAACATTCAAGGCCAGGTTGGATGGGGCTCTAAGCAACCTGATCTAGTTAGCAGTGTCCCTGCTTACTGCAGGGGGGTTGGACTAGATGACCTCTAGGGGTCCCTTCCAACCCAAAACATTCTATGATTCTATGATTCTAAAACTTAAAATATGGGAAGACCCCTGCCAACAAAAGCTAATACACTCTGAAAGGGGTGTGACTATTACTGGATCAAGAATGAAAGACCAAGCCCATTTCATTTTTTCCTTCTCCCTAAGCTATGATTTCAGCCCTGGAGAGTCAGTGAATCGAATGCCTATCTGTCCCTACGCCTAGCCTATTAATATTTTGTCCATCTGACATGGCCCAAGAGCCATTTGATGTGCAATACATGCTCTGACGAAACAGGAAGCAAAAAAACCCGATAAAGGGGTGTAGCCATGACTGCTCCAGCTCTTCTTTTCGAGCAGAAATGCAGCATTCCCTGTTTCAGCCACGCATCCTTTTTTTGGATTATTTTACATTTTCTAAAAAATATGTTAATCTCTTTATAATATCAAGGAGCAACAAAAAGAGAATGAGAAAAGAAAGAGCTTATTAAAGAAAGCAGACAGCAGCAGACATCTCTAGACCTACCATTGGGACCCGGTTCCGGGATTGGGCGGTTTTCCTATGGACAAAAAGAAAACAAAAAAGCAGTCAGCTGCTTGTGCATAGCCATGGGAACACCTCGTGGGAAGTCAGTCCTAGCTCAGGTAAATCTGTCAGCCAAGCAGGTTTTTGGTTCTGCCTGCTCAATAAGACATTGCTGTGCAACGAGGACGGATATAAATGCGCAGGCCACGCTTCCTCCCTGAGCTCACCTCATTCTGCTCGCACAGCGGAGTAACGTGGGCATCCATTACGAGTGAGCACACAGCCAGCTTGTAAATCTGCTCTCCAAATTATTTTGCAGTAAGTTCCCCTCCCTGGCCCAGAGAAGAGCCGCATACCAAACCCTCCTGCCCTGGAACAGCCTCAAGTCCCAGCTGAATCCTACATCCCACTGGCTGACAAAAAAATTGACCTTCTGTAACCAGGAAGATTCTGAGCCATCTATTTCTATAAAGCGTTAATATTGCAGTGTTTATACTAGTATTACAAATAATGGGAAATATTTTTACTACATAATAATAACTTAACTTAGTGTACAAATCAATTGTAAACATTACTGTAAACCGCATTTACAGTCACATCCTCTTGTGATTGGCACCGCACCTCTTTATGGGGTGAATGATAAAACCGGAATTATACAAGCAGCCACTTGGCCCCAAGTCACTCTTCAACCCCAGAGGTCTGCAGGCCTTCTGCCTCCACCGAACTCCCTCAGCTGCCTCAAAAGACAAAGGAATAACTTTGTCAGCTTTTGCATTGCCAAGACAGTACAATACCCACCCAGCACCCGCCTCTGGGATCATGTCTCTAAGAAAAGCCCCACCAAAGTAGTGTGTGCTAACAGGGAACCCTTCATAACCCATTTGCTGCTCAAATTTTCAGGCATCTTAGACCCCTTTACCTACAGCCCCAAACTGGGCACAAGAGCTTTGAGCAGACCTCCTATTCACACAGTTCCTCTTCAAAAATGTGGTGCGTTTACACTAGCGAGCCCATGGTGGGTTATTTCTCTTTGCAAGAGCACCTTCAGTTAGCAAGAAAACTGATCTCTAGATTTGAGAGAAGAGCAATTTCTTCAGAGCAGTCCTCCGTGTCTTAGCTTCACCAGGCAGAAGCTGCTACAGAACAACAAATGGGAGACTTCCTGCTGCCCTACTGCCAAGAAAGCACGGTGTCCCTCCCTGCTTTTGGGGAGCACCGTTTTGCCTTTTAGCTCATTAAATACATTCTCAATCCTAGCATATTCCTCAGCTCGTACTTTGTACTTCACCAATCTAAACATGACAAAAAGAGAAATACATTCTCAACACACTGCTCTGTTAAAATACCTGCTGAACAGTCAGTGGGCAGGATGCCCTGAATTCTGTTGACTGGAGGGCAAACCAAAGTAGAACTCAACCTACTGAAATTTTCCAATGTCCAGAACTGCACCTGCATTTTTTTCTGTGTCAGGTGTTTGTTTTGTCCCACTAAGGACATGGCCCAGAGCATTATTTTTTTAAAAAATTGATCTAGACATAACCTCTTCTATAGACAGCGTCCAGCAAGCATGCGATCTGGTAACACATCGGAGGTACAGACCACCTCAGCTAATCCAAAGGGCCTGAATGGACCAGTCCATGCTGAGAAATAAAGCAAGCCAAATTCCAGCTGAAAATGTGTATGTGGCACTCCTCAGCCCAGAACAAACCCACTTTTTTTTCCAGTAACAGCCATGCCAAAAAACAGACATCTCGGTGGAAAGTGAATCCTCCAGCCTCATTTGTAGAAAATGGGGAGTGACCAAACTGAGAGACCCCAAAGTATTTCAGGACACATGTTCTGCTCTCTGTCCGTTGTTCACTGAGAAGTTCCGAGACAGCAACTGGTGTAACCAAGGGTATGAAGGAAATGCAGCAAATGTTTTCTGTGCAAGGAGACATATGGAGAGGATATGCCACCTGCATAAAACCCAATAAATCCTCAAGAGGAGAGCCTAACAAAAATGAAGCAAACACGTTTCCACGTCACACAGGTCAGCTATTGAAGTCATGGTGACTCTCCCCATGAGAAACACATCCACCAGAATTGAGAAGAGTGTGGGAATTGCAGGGAAGATGACCTTGCCTAACTACAGATATCAGTAACGCTGACACCAGTTTCAGAGTTCACTGCCTAGACTCCTTACATGATCAGTGGGGCAATGCAATGAGCGCAGTCCTCATCGTGGCAAAGAAACCTTAGAGAAGCCCAGGAGGATCACACCCCGAGGGGCTGCCAGTAAGGCCAGGGGACACCGATGACCACCTCCAATGTCTCCAGCAGTACGAATATCCCAAGGAAAAATTTATGCATCTGGGTGAAAGCCAGTTTAGAGACCAGCAACAAAGATAGGATGGAGTCAGCATGCACCCTCACAAGTCTCATGCACCTTTCCAAATCACAGGGTTTTGGAAACGCATTCTTGAACTAGAGGGACCATCTTGATTCTCACTCACTGTGGCGATGCCTTTTATTTCTCGTAGACGTCAGGCTGCAGGTGCTTCTAGTGAAACTGCTGTTGTATCAAAGATGGCTGGGAGCCACACAGGAATTACCCACACGAACACCGCTTAGCCTTTGGCACACATCGCTTGAGCTGTGCAGGAATGGTAAAAAATCAACTGCTTCCCCGATAATCATCCCCCAAACAAGCTGCTGCAGGTATCCAAAGTCTGCGTGTACGTAAGAGCTCTCCTGCCAGAACTGTTTGTACAGAAAACTGCCAGTCAATATTTGCCCTTCCCTGATTTGGCACTTGCCAAATGGGCAAACATGAATCTCCAGCAGCACTGCAATGCTTCGGCACCCAGGATAATCCAAGCGTTCGCTGTCAGAGAAGCAGCATCAGTCTGAAGCACTGGCCAAAAACAAAGGCCCCCCTCTCCATGAGGGTACCCCAGCACAAGCACAGGCGTCACCTGGGTGGCTGCTCCCTTGGAACCCTCCTTCCCACTGCTCCCTTGGGCTCTCATCAGCCAGAAGCAGCAGCACCTCAGCCTCCACTCCTGCTTTCTGGGAATGCCTCATCCACAGGGGCTCTTTACCGAAGAGCACCCGCTCCCCGTCCGAGCCACAGAGGGGCTCGGGCAGCCCTTAGCCATGGGGCAGCCCCCCGCTTTGGGCTCCCCGCTTGCCCCATGGGTCAGCCCCACCCCACCCCGAGCATGGGGGCAGCCGCTGCTCTCCCCCGCTCCCCGCCTCGGTGCCAGGGGCTCAGCGCCAGCGGGCTCCCGGCCCCACGGGGCGCTGCCTGCCGGCGCGGCGGTGCGGCTCGTCCCGGCTCCCCCCCACCTCCCGCCCGGGCCGCGCTGCGGGGCCGTCCCCCGCCGCCATCCGGCCCCGCCGCTCCGGGCCCGCAGCGGCGCTGAGGGCGGCCCCGCTCCCCGGCCCCCTCCGCCCGGCCCCCGCCGAGCCCAAGCCAAGCCGAGCCGAGCCGCGGCGGCCTCGGGACGGCCCGCTCCCCCCGGCCCGTACCAGGCGCAGGTCCCCGGCTCGGTGCACCACCACGGCCAGGTTCTGCCCCGGCGCCGCCATGCCGCGGCTGGGCTCGGCGCGGCGCCCGGGTCCAAGGGCCGGCAGGACCTCCCGCCGCGGGGCCGCCCCTCTGCCCCCCGGCCGCCCTCCGCGCTAGGGCCGGCGCCGCCCCCCACGGCACGGAGCTGGCAGGCCCAGCCCCAGACCCCGGGCCCAGATCCCAGCTGCAGGGCGCAGGCCCCAGACTGAGACCCTGGCACCAGGCCCAGGCTGCAGGCCCCAGGCCTCAGCCCCAGGCCCCGGCTGCAGGGCTCAGGCCCCAGGCCCAGGCTGCAGGCCCCAGGCCTCAGCCCCAGGCCCCGGCTGCAGGGCTCAGGCCTCAACCCCAGGCCCCAGGCCCCAGCTGCAGGGCTCAGGCCCCAGCTGCAGGGCTCAGGCCCCAGCCCCAGGCCCTGGCCTTGCTGGGCCTCCCGCACAGGGCACCCAGAGCCCAGCAGGCAACAGCGTAGGGCCCCCTCATCCCCCCCTGGCACTCACAGCACCTGGGCAGCAGCTTCAGCTGGGGACCCACTGGCTGCCCTCCCTGCACCCCCACCGGACGTGGCTTGAGCAGGGATGTGGCAATCCCCGTGTTCCAGAGCGTAACTGGGTGCCACCAGGCCCCGTCCCCTCTCATGTCATCCACCCAGGTGCATGCTGCTTCTGGGCTAAATGGAGTGGCTTGGTTCATCCTGACGCTGGTGTGAAGATGGCGTCAATGGGGCACTGTGCGCTTTGTCAACAACTCAACAAAATGTGGGTCCGTGGGCTTGCCTGGACCCAACCAGATGCAGCATTGTTGGAATGTGGCTATCTCAGCTGGGAGAATGGCTTATTGGGAAAAAACTTGAGATTACAGGGATAAGAGGTTTTCTGCCCAAGATCCTTGGCTAATGGAGTTGGCAAAGACCACAGGAAGTTTATCCTCTCCAGTGCTCCCTAAGAGCAGTCTGAAGCTGAAAGCTTTCCAAGCTTGACTTCCTTGGAAAAATATAAAATGTACAGGGTATGTCATGGAAAGGTGCCAGAACCAGCTGGACATAGCCTGCACTTCTAATGTCACTGCTTCCTCCTGCTTGCATGATGGGAGTTACCTATGAATTTGCTTTCCTTCTTGCTAAAATGTTTCACCTTCCAGGCAGACAAGGGCCAATACATTTCTTTTCTCCCTATCAGTGTAATTCCCTGTAATGCTTATCTGGTCCGAGTCAGCGTCAAATTAGCGGCCATGGGCCACCCCTGTGGTGACTCTGCGGGCACGAGGGAAGCTGTGATGAAACGCCTTACTCAGTGTTTACACAGCAGTGCAATTCCTGCTGCATCCACTGCCTCAGGGGATGAATCAGGAATATTTGCATTTCTGCGAATTACGGAAAGATGGGGAATGGCTGTCTCTTCCTGGGCACGCTTGTTTTCTCAAGGCACCTGTTGCAGCTGGCCTCCAAACTTGACTTGCCGTGCAAATTGTCTGCATTTTTCTGTCTGCATCCTAGCTTGGAGGTTGCTGTAGAATCCTACAGCTCTACTGGCAGCATGCAGCCTGGCCCTTTGGCTCCGTAAACCTGAAGAAATGCTGGAGGCACGTCCTCAGGGCTCAGCTGAGCACTTGGGGCTCTTGCTACAGTACAAGTCCTTTGAGTCACAGGAGTCATCTTCAGCTCCCACCACACTAAGTCTCGCTCTCCTGATGGACTCTCTTCCCCAATATTGCTGATTTTCAGATAGAACCCCAAATAAGTGGAGTTGCCCAGAATTAAGCATGTCTGGGGGTGCCCGGGAAGCTGGTCATTCCCATGCAGTCATATCCCTCCTTTTCTCAAGGGAAGTTTCTCACAGGCTTGATGTTTGCCCAGGACGATTTCTCTCTATTTGCAACCACTTCCGCTCCTTGTGACACAGTTGCAGACTGCCGTTGCAAAAGCAGTGCTGGCTCCTTGTGTGCTGCAGTGCACATCGTGATTTCCTCTGTGTGCATCAAACAGACCAGGCCAATAGCAGGTTTGTTGGGCAAGCCAAAAAGAAATGTGTGTTTCAATTGCCACAGGCTTTGTCTTTCTGTGGAAGTGGCTTCCGTGCTGCTTTGATCTGGTTTTGTGCACCAGGGGATGCCCTGATAAACAGCAGCCTCTAGCTGCTGCTGTGCCCAGGGAGTCACTGCCTTGACGGGGCGGGGTGGCAGATTTAAAGTGCTTTGGTTCTGTCGTCTTCTCTCCTAGGAGGAACTGATGGTGCTGGCTCTTCTTCTCAAGGCACAGTGATGCCCTCGGCCATCAGGGCCCTGTGGCCAGACAGCCCCTGCTCCTGCTCTGCAGCAAGACTGGGAGGAAGGTGGCTTCTTGCCAGCATTTGGGCAGACAAGTGGTTCTTTGCTGGGGCAGGAGGACTGGTTCCTTCAGGTCTTCTGCTCTCTCCCGCCATGACTGTCAGCACTGTGTCTTCAGTTTCCTCCCCTTCTCTTTCCCTCTTTCCTTCTGGATCAGATCCACTTCACACCCATCTGTGTTTTCTCTGCCAGTATTTGCTGCCTGGCAGCTAGCTCCAGTGTGCAGACTGGGTCTGCTCTTGCCACAGGATCACAAGGACTTTGCCAGCCACTACCAGTCCTCTGAGGTCCTCATTTAAAAGAAGTTTTGAAGCTCTTGCCACGGTTCATTTCTCTCTGTTTGCCTTCAACACTGCCTGGCAAGCTCTTTTGACTGCCAACCAAAGAGAGCTCTAAACAAAACATACGTAGGGCTTAGCTGCACATTCATTTCTTTTTTACTTGTGCTTATGGGCGTCCAACATTTACTGACCACAGAGGTAATTCACACTCCTCCAAGCACACAATAGTGGTGCTATAAAGGTTGTGTCATAACCGTAAGCTGACCTCGCAGAACAATCCTTATTGCCAGAACAGTTTCACTTTGTGTTAGCTCAAGAAGAATATGTTTGCCTTTTTAGTCAATGATCGGGATCATTGTTGCTTTGCTGGGTAAGAAGGTAGGTGCTTTGTTGACATGACTGTAAGCCTGTTCACTTATAGCAAACTCAGCCTGTTTGCTCCGTGTTTGCATGTTCCGTGTTTGTAAGTTATGAAACGCCCCTCTGGACCATCTCAGGCGAGGAGAGGGGTGACGTGACCTCAGGGGAACTCCTCTCCGCATCCTGGAGGAGGGCAGCGTTGCACACCCACCAGTTCCCTGTGGAGGGTGAGGACAGGGTTTTGGACCCCAGGCTCCTTGGGGTGATCCTTCAGCAGTCCCACATGGTGGGGCAGCCTTGGGTGTAGTGTTGGCTTGGGGGTCCTGCATGGAGCAGCCAAATATCTGCTGTAAGTGTCAGATGTCGTCAGCATCAGCAAGCCTCTGCCTGGTCCAAATTGTAACCAAAGGGCCGAATTCCCCATAGCCTGAGCCCAATCTCTCCACCTGAAATTCTCCACCTCCATGCACAGCTCAAACAGGAGTTAATACTGGAGGCAGCTACTTCTGTTTCACCCCTTATTTGCTCCAGAAAGGATTTCTGTGAAGTCCCTCTGAAGCTTCTTGCACATCCCAGCATAGCAATTCTATTTCTGACCAACTATAGTAAACGCTTTCTCCCAAATTTATGCAGAAAATACTAAGAAGCCTGTCTACTAGCACCTTTGACAACAGTTAGAAAAATCAATTTAAAAATACAGTAATAACTTTTTTCTCCCAAAGAGAGGAAATGTCATGACAGCCATAAACCCACCATCCTATGACAGCCTTATCTCACCTCCACATCAAAGCAAGCACGAGAATTAGGGCCACGTATGGTAGGTCATGGCCACCAGACCTACATTCACATCAAGTCTGTATATGAACATCAATAACCCTATGGACTGGCTCCAAGTGGGGGTGATTATACTCTGAAATAAAAACACCAAGGTTGTATTTTCAGGTATTAACTCCCTGAACAGGCAAACCCGCAGATAATTTTCTCTTCAGGGGATTTGTTCCAAAAAAAAGAGCCTCTACTGCTGAATGTGCCAACAGGGCTGCAGCTCAAAATATCTATCAGCAGTCCTTCCTTTTAAATATTTACACCCCCACATTCCCTCCCAAATGGTTCCTTTGCTGTTTTGGGTTTTCAAGTGCACCACCACAGAGTTTGCCCCATCCCCTTGTCCCCTGAATGCTTCAGAAGATGCTCCACTGGGAAGATAGATAGATAGAGGAATATATTAGGACCCAATGTTTCCAACCGCCCAGCCAGCTGGGTGAGGGCAGGAGAAGATCCTGTGAGCCTTTGCAGTTGCTGGTTATAAATTTTAGCAGCAAGGATCTTGGGTCAAGACCTCCAGCCATGCATGCACCTATGTGCCACCACTCACCCTGCCTTTTCTATGGATGCCATGATTTGATCGGTCAGATATTGCCTGTATTGTAAATGGGGTTTATAATTTCCTCAGAAGCCACCCTCAGATGCCCACTTCCTTGTCCACACCTGCTTGCGTCCTTGCATGCTGATAAGACATCACACTTCAGACCATCCCATCAATTAATATTTAATGTAGTTTTCCTCAGAAGAATACCACTCGGGGAATAATCTGAAATGTCCTTGTGAGACAATTGTTTAGAGATCGTGCATCAGATTTTTAAGAGCAGGAAGGCATGCTCTTTCTCCCATCCTGGGAAAGGTGGCTGTACCCTTCTGGGTCCATCCAGGTCCCCAAGCCTGAGGCAGGACCACAAGTCTGGTGGCCAAACATCCCCTCCACATGGCAGGTTTAATTTCAGAAATACGGAGCTTACCAACATCCTCTTTTGCAAACAAGCTTTGTCTGAACGGCAACAGTGGGTCTGGGATGTGTGTTGTGTGGCTGGTGCCCGGGCATGTGTCCACCTGGGGTTTTTTTGTGTGTCCTTCCCTGGAATATCCTGAGCCCATGTACATGGCAGTGTGAATCACCCAAAGCTTGCAAGCTACACAAAGGCAGGGTGCAAACTGCCGTGTAGTCACCGAAGGCAGTTTGGTAGAGGTTTGGGTTTCAAAGCCAGGGCCACATCCTAGAGAAACTTTGCTTTACCCCATGACTAATTCTCACTTCACATGCCCAGAAACACCCCTCTTCAGCCAGATTTGCTAAGCCGTCAGACAGTGGCAGAGCTCTGTACCTTTATGTAAGTGCCTAGAGGTTAAAGGACTGGCTCAGGTGCCAAGTACGGAGGGGACCAAACCCAACGCTGATGGGAGCAGAGAGCCCTGGGCTCCGGTCCTGCTCTCAAGAGCTTACAAGGACAAACCATTCTCCCAGACATCTGTGGTTATAAAGCAGCTCTACAAGCAGTATGACCTTCTTGCCAATGTATTTTGAAGTCTTCCATACTGCTTCCTTCCTTGCTCGGATGTTGCCACCCCAAGACCAGGTAAGTCCTGCCTCGCCATACCCATGCAACAGCATTGTTCTGGTAACAGTGTCCCTGTGCCCCCATCCGCCTGCTCTGATCCCCGGCTGTTTAAAGCACAATTTTACTGACTTTGTGGCCACTTTTCACTCAAGACACTGCCAAATGTCCTCTGGCAGCTACCTCCCCAGCCTTACTACCATTCAGGGGAACCAGCTCCCTGGGCTAGCAGTTGGCCTGCATGTGCTTGTGGCTGCACGTCAGTGGACTATAACCAGATCTGCTTCTTAGTCCAAACCAGCAGAACATGGCACTTGGGCAGCAGGTGTTTCATTCCGGAGACTTGCCTGGATTAATTGTCAGTAGTTAATCCACAACCCCCCATATGCCACAGCCTGAGTTCCCTGAAATCCCTGCCTGAGTTCAAGGCTGGTTTTAACCCAGCACAGGTGAGCAGACGATGCCAGCAGTCATGTTTCTAAATGCCCCTAAGAGCCCAATGTCCTTTTCCATATCCTCTCTCTAGGTGGGGCTAATCTGCAATGCATCACAGCAGCAAAATAAAGGCCAACTATCTGACCCTTTCCGGCCCCACAGGAGCCTTACTCATGTCATTAACACAAGACAAGCGGGACAAAGAAACACAGTCATCAGAACCTATCACTGTATAATCATGGAGAAATTTAGCCTACAAGGACCTACTGGGGTTCTCTCATCCGTCTCCTGGCCAAAGCAGGGTTCACTTCAAAGCCACATGAGGTTGGCCTTGTCCAGTCTGATAATGATGTTCTCGTGGTTGGTGATCCCCTTCCAAATCTTTGGGCCTGTCCCACAGCTGCACGATGATTATGGTGAGCAATTTTTTTTCCTTCCCTGGAATGTCCCTACTGCAATTTGAGCTGTGGCCTCTTGTCCTTTCTCTGGGCATCTCTGAGGGAAGTCTGGATCTGTCTTCTCTATATCCTCCCTCTAGGTAGCTGAAGGCAGCAATTATATTTCCTAGAAACCTTCTCTTCTCCTGTGAGACAAGTCCAGCTCCTTCTGCATCTCCTCATATGCCATGTACTCCAGTCTCATTCGCCTTAATGACCCTCCACTGGACCTTGCAGTTGACCAACCTGTCCAACACCCCTCTGGAAGGATACACGCAAAGTCCTGCTTCCACAAACACAGGCAAAATCAAGTGCTCAGTGATGTTACCTCCCCTCCACTGCAGCATCCCTTTCTCCATGTACCACCATGAAGCTATCTGTCTGCATAAGCCTGATTATCTTGTTTGTGGTTTTGGCTTTTTTTCTGATTTTTTCTGCTACTTGTCACACACCATTGACTGCAGAACGGTTTGAGACCCAGACACATGGTACTCACGTTCAACCCCAGACTCACCAGTGCAGTCATAGAATCATAGAATCATAGAATGTTTGGGGTTGGAAGGGACCCCTAGAGGCCATCTAGTCCAACCCCCCTGCAGGGAGCAGGGACATCTTTAACCAGATCAGGTTGCTCCAAGCCCCGTCCAACCTGGCCTTGAATGTTTCCAGGGATGGTGCCTCCACCACCCCTCTGGGCAACCCGTGCCAGTGTTTCACTATGCTCATTGTAAACAATTTCTTCCTTATATCCAGTCTAAACCTACCCTGTTTTAGTTTAAAGCCATTACCCCTTGTCCTGTCACAGCTGACCCTACTAAAAAGATTTTCCCCATCTTTCCTATAGTCTCCCTTTAAGTACTGAAAGGCTGCAATCAGGTCTCCCTGCAGCCTTAAAGTCAACAGGTTATGTTTTGGCTTCTAGTATTTCTATTTTTCCATAAGAAAGGACCATGACTTCTGATGAAGGAGGGACAGAGAAGCTGACTGGATGCTTTTCCAAGTTCATGCTATCTGAAATCATCATTAAGTCCTCATGGGCAGCTGGGCCCTGATAGATACATATGGGAGACATGAGGCATGTTTGGGGCAGGGGGGGCGCTGTTTCATACCCAGAGGACCGGCTGAAAGAGCAGAAAGCTCCCTGTGGGTGAAGCAGAGAAATGGGACAACAGAGCACAAAACAAGGGGGGCTTTGCGACAACAGAGCACAAAACAAGGGGGGCTTTGTGAGAGATGCGTACCTGGAGAACGACTAGCTACCAGGAGGCTTGAAGGCAGAGAGGAGAACCTGGACCATGATGTGATGGAGACAGGGCAGGTAGGGAGGAGTAGTAACAGAGCTTGGATAATGCATAAGGAAGCTACTGCATTCTCCACAGGGGAATGAGGTTACGCGGAAGGTCCATCTGCTTCTCAGCAGGGATCAGTACTCCAAGATAAGCTCTGGGCCATATGAGATTTTTGCACTTTTGCCTCGCTCTTGTGCTGGGTCATTCACCGGGGTGTATTTCCTGGAAGAGCCCAGCCTTTTTTAGCCCTTGTAGCACCAGCCTGGAGGCAGTTGTTTGCTTTGTTTTGTGGCCATATCTAATCCATGACTGTGCCATCCACCACTGAGTTGACATGGAAACACCAGCAGTTTGAAGGAATACCATAAAAAACCCACACGTCATCAAACACATCGCAAATAACTAGGCACTGTGGAATGAATCATAAACCACACTCCCTCAAGAGATGAGGAAACACAGGGAAACAAAAACATCGCATGCAGTGAGGAAGCTGGGGACTGGTTTGTTGCCCTACCCCTCAAGGTTTGTTTGGGAAGTTAATAAAAATGCATTGGCATTCTTTCTTGTTGAACAAGGTGACCTATTTACAATAAATTCAACTACCCAGGGCTAGGGTAGTTCATAGGGAATTGAGTAACTTCCTTTTCTCAGGAGGTAAAGCTCTTGTCTCTGGTGTGGCATGGATCCCATTTCTGAGACAGGTAGGAGCAAGAGCGCAAGGACAGGCCCCAGTGAATCTTGGCCTGTGGACAGTGTCAGTAGCCCATATGGGCAAAAGAGGTTGAGACTTTAACAGAAATAATTCAGGGTGTCTGGGTAAATGTCCAGGGGGAAGATGCTGAGGGAAGAAACAAGCTCTGCCCTATGAGCAGATGAGATGATTGCAAGTGGACCCTGCTGTGAACATCCCCAGGAACAGGGACTTGGGTACAGCAGGAGCAGGGACAGGCTCTTGAATGCCTCCTGGGTCCAGTGGAGATTGGACATCAGTGGGGTAGGATGCCACTGACATAAGAATCTACCCAGACAGCAGGCGCTCTGCTTGAAGAGTAAAGCCCAAAGGCAGACAGAAGCCATGTTGTGAGTGCAGTGATAACCTGGGGAGCTGCAGCATCCAGGTTTTCCCTTCCTCTGACAGCACCAGGCACCTGGAGAGCTTGCCCAATGTAACCAAAAAGGCCTTGAACAATGCAGCAGTTCCCTGTTCAGTGGTGTTCCCAGAAACATGGAGAGCCTAGCAGGGAAGTCTCCCAGGAGGGTTTTCCTCCTTGCTTAATCTCTTCCTGAGTACGTAGGCACGTGACATTCTTGTCCTTCTCTGCTCTCCTCCCACAGAGGGAGAAGATTAACCAAACATCATCTATGGTAACCATTGGGGTGGATTGTGGTGATGCTAATCTGTGCTCCAAGGCAGATAGATGTCAAGGGCAAAGAGCACCTCATGACCTACAGTTCTGCAGAAAGTAACCAGAGATTGCTCTAAAATTAAACAAATATGAACAAAACCTGATGCCACCTTATGGCTGGCTGATTGCTGCACAAAACTCCAGTTCCCGAAGCATCAGAAAAACTCTGAGAAACTTCTTACTGATGAGAATAGCAGGATCTGGGGCCAGATAAACTCCTCCTCTCCAAAGGCTGTGGATCTCCTAACAACAGATGCTTATGTGGTTCTTGCTCGCTGGTCAACCTGCTGATGACTTGAGGAGCACCTCTGCCAAAGGGAAGGAGCAACCCGAGGACATCACAATATCGCTGCCCTGAAATCTTCAGCCACAGAGAAAACACGGTTCCCAATCAGTCCCTGTCTTGTCTACTGCTAAGTGGCCATTCCCATCTATAAGCCTGGGATGATATCCTAGGGACAGGAATGGCCTGTTCTACATACCTTTCATAAAAGTAATAAGTAGTTGTTGCCACCTTATAAGGCAAACACCTTAGAAAAAAAGTTGTCATTAGATGGAACAAATTCAAAGCCAATATGTGAGAGTTCTCACCTCCAGAGGTGTCTGGAGAATAAGGGAACGCTAGAAACATCCCTCCCTTCCAGATCTCACCCTTGGAGAAGTTCTCCTTCCCAGTCAGTCCCCAATGTCCTTCTTGGCAACCTCCTCTTCTCCTGCAAGGCCTCCTCGTCTCTTTCCTCTCAAATTTTTTGCCCCTTTGTGGTCTTGTACAGAGTCACAGGCAGGCAGCCCTGTTCCTTGCCCTCAAGGCTAATACCCACACAGTAAACGTGTCTCCTTGGAATCACCCCCTCCCTCATTCCCCACTCCTGCCAGACTCCTGCCTTGGCTTGCCTGTTTGGTTCCCCCTGGTCTTGATGTCACCTACAGGCTTCCTGTCTCCTCTGCAAGAGGCGGGGAGTCCCTAGACCTCAGTGGCTCTTTTGTGCTACTCAGCATGGCTGAGGGCTACAAAAAGAACTCTGATGTTTCAGTCTTGGGTGGTTCTTTACCAGTCTGTAGGGACATTGATTACATTTTCTCCATCCAAGTGTTGTTCAACAGTGTAATTTCAGACAGTCTTGGAGTATCTCCAGTTTCTGGAAACCACCATGACAAGATGTTTTGATGTTCCTAGTGTTCCCACATTCTTCTCTGGGCACCTCTGGAGGTGCCAAGCTGCTGAACTCTTACACACTGGCTTCCTTATGCATTTGTTACATCTAATGCTGATATCTAATGCATTACTTTTATGAAAGGTATGTAGGGTTTGCATACTCACATACTCACCCTCAAGCTGTGAGCAGCAGGAATGCTCTGGAGCATCCTTTTGGGGCCAAATAAATGAGAGCTGGGTGTGGTTGGAAAGGTGCGCTGGGCTTGGCATGACCAGCCCACTGTTAATGTACAGTGTTCCTTCAGAAATACAATGGAAAAGCAACCGCTGAAGGGGGAGGCTGTGTATGGAAAGCTGGCTTGAATTGAGCTGGGCAGAAAGCCTGGCACACCAGTGCTGGGAGTGGGCTGGAGCCCACTGGACCACAAGCCAGAGATGTTGGGCTGCCAGCTGGAATCCAGGGTAGCTCTTCTGCACCTGCCTGAAGACCAGTGGGACTGCAACCAATGATGCTCAGCTTTTTTCAGCATGTGGGCTACAGACTTCCTCCCAGTGGCAGAAGACACTCATGGGCTGTGACTTCTCCACTGCCGCATGGCTGAACTGACCTGCACATGCATGGCAATATATCCTACCCCGAAACTTGCTCTGGAGGACCAGTCTAACAACTCATCTGCAAGGCTTCCCCCAAACAACTCTCAGCCCTGTGCAATTTGCTTGTTCTAATTTTGCACATCATGTGGCTTTTGGAAAGCAGTGACTGGTTGCCTCCTTCCCTGGAGAGCAGCGGAGCCCGGCTGGGGAGAAAGCCCAGGAGTAACAGCCACAATAAGGAGATGGGAAGCTGCATCTCTAGAAGAAGCCGCAAGGAGGAGCAGGGAGCAGGCATGGGGTGATGGGAAAGGACCAATGGCCTCACACAGACTTGAACTGAAAGCCACAGAGCTGACTAAACCCAAGTCTGGAAGCAGGACGCCTGCAAGGACACAATGCTGGAGGAGAATTTTTATAAACGTCTTGGTTTTGTATTCCAGCCTTGCTGCTTTGAGTTCCCTTTAGCTGAAGAGTGATCTGTTCTGGTTTATACCTGGGTTTGTTGTGCTCGCAGCCTCTGTGGGGTGTTGGGAAGCCTGAGATCCATGCCAAGGGTTTGGCTGACTTAGGGTCGCAACACGCCCTGGCAAGAAGAAGCAGCCTGGGGCTGCGAAAGAAACAGGATGATGCTTTGAGAAACCCCATGAAGGCTACATCAGACTTGTTTGATGGATGGGTGACACAGAATGGTGATTGCTCTTTTAACCCTTGGCAGATGGCGCTCCTTTACATCCCTGGGCTAAGACGGAAAAGAGGCCAGGAAGATGTCAAGTCTGGCACTAACTTGCGGGCTATAGATAATTAATTGGTCTTTAGGATGCCGAGCACAGCCCTTCTGTTCACACCCTCCTTTCCATCACGCCAGTTGGCCTACACATGAGATTTCAGCGTTGACTCACTCGTGCATTTTTCTGTCTTCAGTGATTGAGTTGGAAGTTGCTGGTCCTATTAGAGAAGCCGTTTTGTAATTGAATGCTAAGCCCATCTCTTGCAAGGTTGCGCGCTCCTGCGGCTGAGTCCATCGCTTCTGCTTATTACCATCACATCTGCATGCCCCAGTAAAGCCACCAGCAGTCATTACCTATTTCTCAGGCGCATACTGGTAGATGCAGCTATCAGAAAGTTAATAATTGCTAATGCACTGGCAGTCGCCCACAAAGTCTAAGCGGCTGGGTGTCTTTGTTTACCTGCTCACCACTTACACCACAAAACGAACTTGACAGAACGCTTCGGCTCTTGCCTATAGTTTGTGTTGCCAACACATTTTGGCAGGGCAACACCACTCCTTCCCAAGACCTGCTCATTTCTGAACACCAGTATTCTTATAACATTGGCCATGGCTGCCTCTGCCAGCAATTCGGGGGAAGAGAATTTATTTTTCTGATGTTTTGTCATTACGGTTGTTGGGTTTTTCAAAAGGCATCCTTTGAACTGGATGTTTACAGGTGGCACTGCACCAAGTAGCCTCAGAGGCAGGGAAAACCATCGTGTTAAAAACTTTTAAATCCAATTAGCTCAGCTCAGAAATGGAGCAGCAAATATGACATCACTAATTTTTGTATTTTCAGGTGCAAACCTGTTTCTCTCAATTATGCATTTCTCTGGGAGGTGGTTTAGGACTGCACAAAAGCCATAATACATCAGTGATAGAGAAAATGTAGGTTTAGACCTGAGTAGAGAGGGTTCAAACCTCAATCAAACCGAGCACATATCCACATTCAGCCGTGCTCCAAAGCCTTTGTAATCTTGGCAGTGGCTCCTTCCAGGCAGCACTTTTGGCAGCTGGCTTTAAAAACCTACAGTGAGCCTCTGAAGGTACTGTAGCTTGAGGTTTTTCTGCTGTTGTTCCCCCAGCCCTGCTGGGAACCCGTTTGGTAAGGATGCCTGCACACCCATCACCAGCTGAGGGGGGGGAGAAGATTTCAACAGGACAATAAAGATGATTTCACAGATGTTTGTTACCACGGGGCTTGGCATTATACGGGACAATCCTTTGGTTTCCGTCCGGGACTTTAGCAGTTTTTTAACACACAGATGCTGCTTGCTTGAGCCTCGGGGCAATTCTGTAGTTAACAAATGGAGTTTGCTGTACCAACTTCTCCAGCAAGAATTCCTGCAGGATTACACAGAATCACAGAATCACAGAATGGCAGGAGTTGGAAGGGCCCTGCGGAGATCACCCAGTCCAACTCCCCTGCTCAAGAAGGCTCACCCAGAGCAGGGTACACAGGACATCATCCAAGCGGGCTTTGAATATCTCCAGAGAGGAGACTCCACAACCCCCCTGGGCAGCCTGTTCCAGGGCTCCGTCACCCTCAAAGTAAAGAAGTTTTTCCGTATGTGCAACTGAAACCTCTTATGTTTCATGTGCTTAGCACACATGGAGACTCCATGTCCCAGGCACAGCCTGGAGCACCAAGCTGACACCCATGATAGCTCCTAGGTGAAGTCCACATTGACATGGACATAACCAGCATTGTATTCCTTAGCTGAGAAACAGCCGATGGGGAAAGGGACCCATGTGATTTTGGAGGAGCAAGGCTGGGGAGGGCCTCAGAAGGCAAAAGAGTTGCTGGGTCAGAAGAAAATGGTTTCTCAGAGCTGTGAATCAGCCCAGGGCCCTCTGTCTCTGCTGGAATACTCCAAAAGACTTCAGCCAAGGAAGACAAGAGGATCCCAGCCTTGCTGCAGGCAAGGATGACTCAAAGGGAAAGGTATGGTGTGGCTCCATGGGTGGAGGAGGGTGATCACCTCCAAGAAGGCAGCAGAGGAATTTTTTTTGTTGCTACTGTGAGTTGGGCCAAATTGCCTGTTGTTTTCATTGGACTGAAGCGGAAAGGTTGCATTGAGACACCTAACGAGCAAGGTGGTGGCTGGGAGCCAGCACCAACCTAACAAATACCTGCCGTTCCCCATCACTGTTCCAGTGCTCAGGCTCCATTGGGTCCCCCCCCTCCTCTAGTCCCTACAGCTCTTCTAGAACCTCCTGCTCCTGCAGGTTGCCACTGTTGGCACTAGGATGAGCACCCCCGGGGCAGACCTTTCATTCTGGTTCTCGAGCCTCAACCAGGAGGGTCTGGTCTGCTGGGACAAGGAGCAATGAGAGCAAGGCAAGGGATAGCATGAGTCACAGAAATGTCCCGAATAGCCTGCAGCAGTCTGAGCGTGCTCATCTATGGCAAATGAAACCCAGGCCTTTAGTTTTGTATTTTTTTTCACACTGGAAAAATATCTAAAGTGGCCACTTATGTGTAAGTCAAGCATGACCCAGGTCCTGTCCAATGTGCCTGAGTCACCAGCTCAGCTTTTGCTCTCTGCTGGAGAGCCTTGTGCAGTTATGAAGAGAAATTTGATTTAAGCGCATAATGGTACAGAGAGGGATTTTTTTCCTAAAATGAGGAAAATACATTCTGTGAGTTTACTTTTACTTTCCTATATTCATCTTCTTATAAGATTATTTTCAATTACCTTATTTAGAACCAAACTGTCCCTGTAGTGTTTCCCTACCAAAATACGTGTTTTTCTGCAGAACACTTTGCCATTTGTTAGCCCAAGCTTGGCTCCTAACAGCCTCAGTCATGCAGGCAGCAATGCTGGTATAAAGTCTAGATTTGCTCTTCCATAAAAAAAAAGAAAAATATTTTCAAAATTGTTTAAAACAGCTGACTGTTTTCCACACAAAGAGTTAATGCACATTTTAATAGTGACCAGGAATAGCCACAGTAGCAGGAGATCCTAGAAAAAGAATAAAAGAATGGGATGCAGGTGGCAGAGAGAAGGGATATGGAAACCTGTCTCAAATCCATGGAAGGGAGTGGCGCGGAGGAAGGTGTACTTTCAGGTGCTGTCAATGAGCGTGCACATTTCTCCGGCCCCGTCCCCTTCTCAGAGCTGGTTGAGTTTGTCCAGGTTTAGTCTAAGTCTCTGCTTTAAGCAGCAGTGGGATTTCTGTGGGCAAGTCAGGACACCTCAGGGTAGATCTCCATATGTAGAACCGACAATTGTCAGATGCTGTCTTGACACCAGTTGCCTTTCTGAGGAGTGTCTGCCCTCGAGATCTGTTGCCAGGCAAGAATTGTGCCACACACAGCTTGCTGGGTTGACACGGAGCTGGTTTCCCCCACTTGGTTCCTCGGTTCTTTCTGGGATGGTTTTGTGGACCCGTCTTGTCCAAGGAAGGGCATGCATCCTTGCTCCATGCATCCCTAATCCATGCATTATCTCGGGAAGGCAGATGTCTTCTCTTCTAGTAGCTCTCCTCCATCATGGGCTCTGGAGATGCTGTTCCTCACTACTTCTTGGCAGCTCTATCACTTGGGTCTTCTCCTGCAACTGTCCCAAAATGCTGCCTGGTGCCCTGCCTTGCCTGTGCAAGAAGGTTATACTGGGAGGAAGAAACATGAATTTAAGTGGAAGTAGTTATAACAATATGATTTTCCACAGTCGGCTGCAGAAAGCATTAGATGTGGTGGCTCGGGGATGTTTTCACCCTGAACAGCCCCGCCCAACTCTCCCCTTCCTCACCTTGACTTTGACTTTGTTCCGCTGTCCTTTGGAGCTGCAAAAGCTCCAGAGCTAACATTCACGCCTAACACTTAGCCCAGAAACAAAAGGTCCGTAGCCGTGACTATGCCTGCTCAGAAAAATGTGAGGTAACCCATCATGGTCTTTTCCAGAGCTCACTCAACACCATCCTCCCTGGGTGCCACTGGTGTTTGCTTCCACTTTCTAGTTCAGGAACCTTCTGGGCTTTGCAGTTTTATCCTGATCCAATACAAAACCACAGATTGGCTTTCTCTTAACCGCAGCATCTTTTCTTTAGGCTCACCAGGTTTACTTACTGGCTTTGGATGTGTGCGTGCGTGTGTGTGTGTAATAATCTTTTTTAAGAACATAAACAGTTTAAAAAACTGTTGGCTTCCAGTTTTCTTTTATATAGTGCTTTTTTTAAGGGCAGGTGTGATGAGGAGTGAACACCAAGAAGCGCTCAAACACCAAGTAATGCTTAAACCCTCCGGAAACCATTGGCTGCATTCGGTGGGTATAATGAATGTAACCCCTAAAACAGCGGGTATGCTTTGTTCTGAGCTAGAAACTTGCATTTTAAAGCAAAAATCTGCTCATCCACATGTATTAAAAGTGATAAATTACTTCCTACTGAATGTGGCCAGGGAGACCTGTTCAACCAGAGGTCTTAGCCTTGATCTGGTCTCCAGCTAGACCCACTTAGCCCTCGCGCATGCAACATCCCCACAAACTGCAAGAATCGAAGAAAGTTCAAGGGTCTCGGTCCACCAGGTGCACACTGAAGGTCTCCAAAGATGGAGATACCCCCCCACTTCTCTCCCCCCTGTCCAGCAGCTCCACCGCTCTCAATGTGAATTTTTGCCCTTGTATCCAACTGGAATTCCACTCCCCTTTCCCAAGGAGTGGTGGTTGGTTGTTCCCCAGCCACAGGACCTCTCTGTCAGAAATAAAAAGTAGTAATTTTAAACTGTTAAATGATAAGAAAGGACTTTTAGCCTTAGTTAAATACTAAAATAGTTTTTAAGGTTCCACCACCAAAATTTTTTACATGTATTAGATATAAGCTCTCCTGTTTATTTATTATTATAAAACCAAATCCATCACGTGAACTCGGCACATCTTCCCAAGAGAGGCCCTTGTAACTCTTCCATCAGTAACAAGGTCAAATTTTTCAGAACTAGCATTTTTTTTGAGAAAAGAAACCAAAACATGACAGGCCCAGCGGTCCCTGGTGTTTCAGGCAAGCCTTTTTTGGCAAATATGAAGGGGTCCATGCCAAAGTGCTCAGCTCAAGCGAAGAAAGGGTCATTTTAAGATGCATCTGTTGAAATCCAGTTATTGCATTGCAGAAATATACTGTCACAGCCAGGCTCATCCGCTACAGAGAAATATCCCTCTCCAGTTCCCTCAAACTGCCCCAGAAGAGGCAGCGTGCCAACTTCCATGAAAAGCCAGTATTTCCATACTGATTCTCAGCCCGCGTCTAAGTGCCCACACTGCAGAGGTAACCCAAATTTAAACTTTAATCAAACTTCATCCTGTTTGGGCCTTGTCAGCCTTGTGATGTGCTCAGGACATGAATGCAAGGGCTGGTTCAGGGTCAGGATAGCCATGACTTGGGGTCAGGGATTTGTTTGGGAGTGGTTTTCTTGCAGAAACCAGCCCTTGGGATCGGAGCTGCTCCTCTTAATATCCCTGTACAGACTGGGCTGTGGGGCACAGCGTGGTGGTGGTGAGGCCAATAAATGCCTTGGTTTCTAGAGGAACACCTTGCTCTGTTTTCAAAGACAGAATGTTTGTGGGTGAAGGCAAAGAGACCAGTTCACATAGCTGGGGAGAAAAAAATAAATAAACCATTACAGCTGCAGCAGCATGGCCAAATATTGTAACTGTGTCATCCGGCCCCTTTCAGAGCCCTGGATGCATTTCTAAAAGTACAGCAATTAGGCTGGGTAGTGATTCCCAGGCCCAAAGGTCTCAGCTGCTTCTTCTGTGAAGCCCTCATCACAACCGGTCTTAATCCAGCCAAGAGTGAGGGTGGAAACCAAAAGGTTTTTGCTGGGTGGTCTGGCCTCACAGACAGGGCGGTGGAGGTCTTCTGCAGGGGTGATGGGTTCCCAAGAGCCAGTCAGGGCGCTGGAGTGTATTTCTCCAGGTGGAGGTGACACTGGGGGTAACGCCTGCTTCCCAAGTCCATGGGTATCTCCTGGGCAGCACAAGGGCCACACACTCACACCCTCATGCTGCAACATTTTGGAAGGGAAGCCCAATCCCAAGGAGCTGTTTCCACCCAGGTCCCACTGCCTTCTGTTCACCCCTGGTTTTTCGGGAAGTGGTCCTCTGGCACAGAAGCTGTGTTTCCTCGTGGCAGCCAGGTCTGGATTTGGAAAGAAAAACCACCGGCTGCAGGTGACTGCCAGGAAGGTGGATGAAGGCACAAAGCTTCCTGCAATGTGGGGATATCTTATCAGGCTGTCTGTCAACCCATCAGGTGCCCTATGGAGCCAGGCATGTGGAAGCAGTGCTGAACGCTGCTGACTTTGTCCAATGGTGGCATCCATGGCTCAGACTGTCTGCATTAGCAGAACCTGCTCCCAGGGTAAGGTGCTGGGATGAATCGGCTGGCAGCCACCTGCGCCAGCAGGCACCTTGTAAAATGCCATGTGTGACCACCCACCAGTGCAGGGGCTTCCTGGGAGAATCGGCAGACCTCAACCAGCCCCTGGCAGAGAGGAGGTGGCAGCTACTTGGTCTTCCTGGAGCTGGGTATCGATGATGCTTCTTGCTGGGGGAGGCAGGGCATGACCAAGTTCAGGTGGAAACTAGGGACACCGTGGGCAGGGCAGAGCAGAGCTGACAGCTTCTCCCAACCATTGGCAAGGTTCAGGCTCTTCTGCCAAAACCCCTCTAAGCTCACTCCTTCCCTTCATCTTTCTCTCCCAGAAGGCCATACACAAGTTGTGGCCACTGCTGCTGGTGCTGAGAACTCACACTAACCTCAAAGTCAATGGCAATCCTAAGATGTGCGTGCTTTCTCCATGCAGCTCTGTACCACCTCTGGAGAGGCAGCACGAAGTACCATGGTCCAGACCTCTAGACCTCTGTGCACAGCTTTTCCCCTGCTGCCTTGGGGAAGCATCCCAAAAAGCTAGTTGCAAGAGGAATTCCAGCACTTGTCAGTATTCATGATTTCCAAACTGGAAACCACCCAACAGGCGGCAGCATGTACCTGAGGCCTTGCTCATGGGCCCCCAGCACCAGTCCCTAAGGCTGGCAGGTTCTGTGAAAGCCTCTCAGATCAGACTCTGTCTGCCTTCTGGTGGGGCTGGCAGATCTCCAGAGAGACTCCAGCGCACCCTGCGTGAGTTCAGCCTACCTCTGGTGGTGGACAGAGGGCTGCCTTTGTGGTCTTTGCCAGCAGAGAGGGGAAAGCCCCTGCGGAGGATGGCAGGTACTCACCTCACCGAGAGAGTACAAGGGGGACTAAGCTGTCACCCAGAGACTCATGAGCAACCAACCCAGTCCTCACCAGGACACCAAGAGGATGAAGGGCAGATGAAAATACATCAGTCATAGTCAATAATTGCCGCACCAGCCATTCGGCTTTGACACGTTGACGCAAGCTAGCATCCTCCCTTTGCCTGTTGAAATGCCCGTCCTGGGTGAGCAGCATGGCAATTTGGGCCCCGGGAGAGGTTGAGGAGTTCCTACTCACTCCTGAGAGCCAGAGGAGGATGAAAGGAGTGTGTCAATCATACTGAAGCCTAGTGGGTGAAGCCCACCAGGTGAAGGCCACCAGGTGAAGGCCAGCAGATGAAGGCCACCAGGTGAAGCCCCAGTGGATGAAGCCCAAGCGTGCTCGGTCTGCCATGCCTAGAGAGTGTGGGAAATGGAGGGAAGGGGAGACCTGTGGATTCCACAGCAGGACAAACACCCTGGAGACTCCAATCCATCTGCATCACAGGGGAAGAGCTGTGATTTCTCCTGTTTTCCGTGTCCCAGACCAAGGGAGTAGGGCGTGTTGGAGGTATTTGGAAAACCTGGAGATTTTCATGAGGGGCTGGTGGTTCCCTGCCGCAGGGTCCTGGGCTGCTGCTCTCAGTCTCCTGCCCAGCAGCTGTACAGTCACAGAATCACAGAACGAGCTCTGCAAGTCCAGCAGTGGCCTCGGCTCCCTCCAGGCATCCCAATGTGCTCAGTCCTTCCTGAGCTAATCTCCTAGTGCCATCTGCCGTCTGACACAACACCCTCCTAGGGTGGTGGTGGTGCTCCTGGCCAGCTTAATCCCCAACCTCACTTGTAAAAAAGAGCTGGACCAGGTAGCCCACCACCAAGCCTGGGTGGACCCCTCTGCCCCATGACTGAAAAGAGCCAAATGCGTCCTCGCCATGTCATCACATAAAACTGTTACATTTTCTTCTTTTTTCGTTAAATGAGTAATACCAGAAGCTATGCACAGGGAAAGGCGCCCAGAAGAGGGAGATCCCCATCCTCAGGGGTTTCCCAGGCTCAGCTGGACCAAGCCATGTCTGGCCTGAGTCAGTGCTGGTGGTGGTCCCACCACAGCCAGGTTTGGGCTGCAGGCACCACCCCTCCCTCCCCAGCGAGCCCACTGAGATTCAGCATATTTTTGGTAACAATGACCAGAAAAGTAAAACGATTTTCCTCTATTAACTTAATACACAGATTCTTTGTCTAAAGTTCATGTGCTCTCCCCATCCCAAGGGGAAGAGGAAGGTGCATGTTTTCTCCACTGTCCCAAGCTGCAATCACCCGCTAAGCTCCTGCTTGGGAAGAGTGTCCTGGTTTCATCTGCTCAGGTCTCGGATGCCACCTCCTGGCTTTCCCACTGTACTGTGAAGCTCGTTAAGGCTCAACACGGGCTGCCAGGACCTCTCCCATCCCACCGTCAGAAATAGCGACGCCACGTAAAACCTTACTGATTCAGAGCGGCTTTTGTTCTTCAAGGATCTGGCCCGATCCCACATTTTTTTTCTTTTTAAATTCAGGATGGAGGCAACTCTGATGATAAATAACCCCCCCAGCTACCCATTCACCCTTAGGGTATTACAGGCTTTTGCACAGGAGCCCATCACAGCAGCGCCTTGACTCCCAAAGCCCTTCTGGGCTGTGGTCCATCACACTGGGGCTGGTACCCCCCCACCCTTCACCAGCAGTTACCGTGCAGGGTGTGTTTTGGCCCTACAGACTTAGGTGGCCCCTTTGCAGTCTGTTAGGCATCACCCATGGCTTTCTGTACTCACCCTTTGGGGATGCCATTTCCAAGCCTCTACAGACTTCTTGCTGGCTTGGGGACTAATTTAACAAGCAGGCGGCTGGCAGAGGGATAGAAAAGGTATTTTTTGGCACTGCAAGACAGTGTGGTGATATCCGGGCCCAGCAGGTAACCAAAACTCATGAGAGGGGGCACTGTGCAATGAGGCAATGCAAGATGAGCAGGCGGCATGCTCTCCCCCCGCTACAGGAAAGACATCATGTTGCTGGAACATGTCCAGAGAAGGGCAAGGAAGCTGGGGAGGGGTCTGGAGCCCAAGGCTGATGGGGAGTGGCTGGGGGCCCTGGGGGTGTTCAGCCTGGAGAAGAGGAGGCTGAGGGGAGACCTTATTGCTCCCTACAGCTGCCTGACAGGAGGGGGGAGCCGGAGACATGGTCGGGCTCTGCTCCCAGGGAACATGCGATGGGACGAGGGGAAATGGCCTCAAGTTGTGCCAGGGCAGGTTTAGGTTGGACATTGGGAAAAATTCCTTCCATGAAAGGTCTGTCAGGCACTGGAAGGGGCTGCCCAGGGCAGGGGTCGAGTCCCCACCCCTGGGGGTATTTAAAAGCTGGGCAGACGAGGTGCTTAGGCACATGGTTTAGTGGTGGGATGGCAGGGTTAGAGGAATGGTTGGGCTTGGTGATCTTAAAGGGCTTTTCCAACCTCAACGATTCTATGATTCTTCTATGATTCGCTCTTCTCCCTGCTCCTCCTCCATCATTTCCCAGCTCTTTTTGCTCTCCTCGTGATGTTGCTGGCCTGGGCAAGCCTGCACATACACCCACCAGCCAAGCCTGCCTCTTCCAGAGGTGTGCTACCAAGTTCATCCATCGTCAAGCAGCTTGGCCATTCTTTTTATACAGCCATGTGCCATGGCCAGGCTGGGGCTCCACAGAGCCAGTGCCTGTGATGCTCCCTGGCCCCGCAGCAGACCTGCTCTTCATCCCCACGGGGCTGCACCACGCATATTTGCCAGAGAAATCCCACTGATGTCATGTGAATTGCAGCTTCTTGGAAGTCAGCTGGGAGCAGTAGCTGCTAAAGCTGGAAATTTTGGTGGTTCCTGATGCAGCATGGATCTGGGGCCACTGGAGACAGCTCCTCATGGTTGTGGCCATTGATGTCCACCCAATGGGCAGACGACTGGGAGGCCCTCATGGGTCCCATGGAGTTTGGCTTTCTGACCAGCTGGGTAGAGTTTAACTGCAGAAAAGAGGCCACCAGCAGGACTGGCGCTGAGTGGAGAAACAGCACAGAAGGCGGAGCTCAGGTTTGGAGACATCCCTGCCCCCCTCCTTGGTGATTCACAAGAGGTGTCCTCCACTTGTCCTGAGGTCAAAATGGTCTTCAACCATGAAAGGCTTCAGCCCAAGCAAGGAGGGATGCCTTGGGGAAAGGGAATGGTGATGGAGGCTCTTCTCCCTGTGCTGCTGGTCCAGACCAGCAGATGGAAGTTGCTGGGATTTGCAGGAGCCATTTTGACCCTTTTGCAGAAGCTGTTTGAATCGCTCTTCATCAGCCTTTGCCGTAGAAATGAGCTGAAGGCACCAGGTCATGCAACCTGCATGACTGAGCTGCCTCTGGGCACCCTTGGTCATAGCACAGGTGTGCAGGACCACGAGGGGAGGCATCAGTGCCACGAGGCACTCCTGACCTCAGAGACGGGAGCTCTGCAGTCTCTTGTGACCAGCAGGTCCCCAGGTGAACGCAGGTGTTCAGTGAGCCGTCTCCTTTCCTACAGCTCGTGTTCCAAGCCAAGGTTGAATTTTGCATGTGAGCTTCCCACTGGCTTCCTTGAAGATGCTTTTGCCTGCTGCGAGCGTTAATCGGATCAAAAGGAGGACTGGGCCAGCTCTGCGGCAGCTCGTCCACCACCACCATGTTGAGTGGCCTTTTTGCATCAGAGCAGCTGGATTTTCCATTCCCAAAGTGCTCCTTGCTGCAGTGCCCAGATCACATGCTGTGGTGGAGCACAGCGCTTTCGGGAGAAAATGGGCCGAGAGCTCCCAGATTTATTTATTTATTGTCCCACTTTCAAAACAAGGAAGAGGGGGAGTTGCCAGGAAAATGTAAAATGAAAGTGTGCCAAACCCAGCCTTTTTTTTCCCCATTCTGTCTTCTCCCAGCCCCAATGCCACCTCCTCTCTTCTCTGGCCACTTTCTCCTACAGCCACTGCCCAGCAGGACCAAAGGAACCGGGTGCCAGCAGCCTGTGCCCCTTTTTCCTGGCGATGCCCTCAGGCTGTGCCCCATCCAAAGCTGCCCTCCACCCTGGAGCTTCATCCCACCCACAGGCCAGGGCCATTCCCTGTCCCCAAACCACTGCCTGGAGAGCATCCCTTTGAGCAGGACACGAGTGGGAGCAGCCGGGGGTGGGCAGGGGCATCGCAGGCACCCACAGACAGAGGCAGACGGACGGACGGAGGCAGCGAGTGCACACGTGTGCGCACACACTTGCACCGGTCGGGGAGGGGGACGCCTGGGGACCCTTGGCGCAGACGTGACCTACTTTAGCACCAAGGCAAGCCACATTGTGCGGGTCCCAGAGTAAAAGCTTAATAGAGCCGGGCGTAAATTATTCATTGCCTGGCCATGGTAATGCGTGTGCTAAAGGCTTTTTTTTTTTTTAACAGTAAAAAAAAAAAAATCTCCTCTATAATTTAAAGCCTTGCATGCTCCCATCGCCAGCCCCGACTGCTCTCCGGGGTGTTTCCGCTTAGGTGAGCAGAGCTGCGAGATAAGGATGGACCCGGCAGGGGAGAGCTGGCCCGGCAGGAGCCAGCTTTGCCTGGGCAGTGGCCGGGGGTGTCCCGTGGGGAAAGGGGCTGGCAGCGCTGCTCTGGCTCAGGCAACCCCACAGCCACTTCCCAGAGCAGGAGAGCTCAGCCAAGCCCATTCCCAGGCACAGTGGCCAGCAGGGCTATTTTTAGACCAACTTTTTGCTTTTTCTTATTTTTTTTAATCCTGCCCCCCCCCCCCCCCCTCACCCAAGCTCAGCACTGCCCTTGAAACCCTGGGGAAGAGGAAAACTCAGATCCCTGGGGCTGGAAGCTGCGTGGGAGGGCTTTAGGAGCACCCCACCACAGGGACTCGCTGAGCCCGGCCACAGGGCCCCCTTTGGCACAGCAGGGAGACCCCCAGGCCACTCCGCTGGGATTTAGGCAGCACGTCTGCAGGCGGCTCCCACCGTAACCTCGAGCCCTGCTTTCACCCTGCCAGGACAACCACCCCCAGCCCCAGCCCTGCAGTTCCCACGGCTGTTTTAGCAGGTACAGTTAAGGCCAGAAAAACAAGTCAGCAGCCCCAGCCAGGGCACCCTGCACCAGAGGAGGAGCTGGGCAATGCTGCAGAGGACATTTACCTTCTATGGCCATCTCGCCTTGCCGTGCAGCTGGTGGGGAGGAAGGGCGCTGGCAGGGAGGAGAGGCCCAAAAACGCCCAAAAAAAAAAAAAGCTCAGGGTTGCCCTCTCAGAGGCCTCCAACACAGGCCTGTGGAGGCAAGGGCTTGCCCTTTCCCCCTCCCTAGTCCCACTCGTAGTCTTCATCAGCATCCCAGAGCAGCCCACTTCCCCAGGGAGTGGGCAGGGAAGGGGTGCAGGTACCACCAGGCCTGAAGCATCCCAGCCCCTCTAAAAGAAAACACAAGGGACCACAGAAAAAGAGTCACAGCAGCCTCTGGGCATTTTTTTTTTTTTTTTTTGTTGCATTTCATATATTATCCAGTTTCACATTCTCATAGGATCAGCAATGATAGAGCAACTTATTCTCAAACCCTTTAATACAAGTGGGACAGCCATGGTCAGATAATACTTAAAGCACTTTCAATACCAAGCCAGAAGATGCTAAAACAAAAATTGCACAATTTCTTGTTTACTATGCCTGACTGAATCATCGTTACAGAAGACAACCCTTCTCGGTCAAGCTTTTAACTAAACATTAACTTATCTTACAGGATTACAATTTCTCTTTAATAATAATAATAAATTGCACACAAACACACAAGAAATTCTTTATGATGCATAAATATTTCCTTATTACACATGGTACAAAAATACTCGTAACTTTTTTTGTTCGGTATTCTCATAAGGATGACAGATTATTTGGCAGGACTGGAGGCTCTCCAATCAGAAAGATGTGGAAAAAACAAACAAAAAAAAAAAGGTTAGATATTTTACAGCTGTTCTTTATATAGAAGTCTGAAGAAGAAAAAAAAAAAAGATATAATAACCCTGACTTTAAAAGCAGAGAAGAATGGATGAGAATAGAAACCCAGTGCATCGTACTTGGGGGCGGGGGGAACCAACCAAAACAACAAAAAAAACACCCACCAAAAAGAAACATTTTTCAAATTCTTCTGGTCATACAGGGAAGGGGCGGGCAGAGGTGGGAGAAGGGGTGAGACAAGGACAGTTAGTACTTCTCAAAGCCAAGTCTTCACCGAAGCAAGAGGAAAACCTTGATGGATCAATCCGCTGGGCCAAGACCTGTTGCTAACGGCTACACAAACGCTAGAACAAACAAACTTACACTCACACATACACAAGTTAAGTGTTTTAATTCATGCCAGAAAACATGCAAAACCCATTGCCTTTCGTTTCCTTCAGCCGAGCTGCCGGGGCAGGGCAAGCCCGGGGAAGCCCAGGACAGAGCCCCCTGGCTGAGTTTCGGCACAGCCAGACGGCGAAGCTCAGTTGGGGAGGATGTCCCAGGGATGGAGGGAGGGATGGAGGCGGCACGCAGCCCACGGCAGGGGGCCGGGGTGGCTTCACAGTCCAGGGAAGGGGGGGATACTGCAGCCCCAGGGGGGAGCGCACCAGGGCCAGGCGCCTTGTCCGCTGGCCGCAAACCAAACAGAGAGGAGTCTGAGCAATCATCCCTGGCACATCCCTCCACGGAGAGGCAGGGAGGAGGAGGAACACAAGCTGAGGAGAGACACTGCAGGAGAGGAGCAGCAGTGAGTGGGGCCTGGCTGGATCTGCTCCCCGAGCAGCACCAGCAGCCCTTTCCCCACCCTGGGGCCTGGTGGGTGGGTTCGGCCCCATTGCCCATCAATATAACCCAACCACATCCTTGGGTGGATGCGAGGGGCTGAGCCCCAGCTCCCATCCCTCCTCCCCACAAGGGTCTAAGGTCCCCAGGGACAAGGAAGACAAGGACCCGGCTTCCAAGAGTAATTAATTACTTACTAACGAACTAACAAAACTGACGAGACTTCCATCCTTGCTGGGTAGCTTCAGAGGGAGGATACCAGCGCATCTGGAAGAGAAAGCCATGCCAGAGGTCCGTGATGTGGGATTATCTCAACCAGTGCCCAAACCTTCAGCTCCTCCAGGCCACACAAGGTACACCCAGCCAAGATGTCTCCAGCATGGGAGAGGAGGCTCCAGGGTGAGCCCCAAATACTGCTTGAGTAGCATCCCGACCTGGGGCCGCACCATGCTGGCACTGCCTGGCTCACCAGCCAGCTCTGGTGGCTCACGCAAGGACTGGCTGAGGCTGACCAGGCGCTGGCACCCAGCCAGGTCCACGCTTATGGAGCATGGTGGGATCCCACCCATCCAAGAAGCTATACCCCATCTCAGGGCTCGCCTCACCACCTCAAGCACTTTCTGCCCTTTGGCACAACCAGAAGGCAGCCTCCACACCCACGCCTGGCTCCAGCTCACCACAACACGCAGACCACCGCTGTTCCAGCCAGGAAAGCTCCTCGCCACCAAGCTATCCATGGTGTTTACCACTGCAGAGGCATGCTGCAAGGAGGGGCTGATCCTCTCCCAGCACGCCCTTGCTCCCCCCATGCACCCCAAGTTTACATCTGTGCCCTCCCCCAGGCTGGGCAGAGGAGGCTCGCTTTGGGCATATGGCACCCCAAGGCAGCAGCCACTCTGCCCTCACCCAGCAGAAGGAGGCATCTCAGGACCACACACTGAAACCAGACCACCTCTACGTGATGCACACCGGGTAAGAACTGGCTCATCCATCGCAGAACAGACCTACGAAACTTCCTAAGCCACAACCCAGCCATCAGAAGAGGCTCCAGGCAGACCATGTCATGGGAAGAACTTGGTAGAGCTGCAAACCAGCAAGACTCAGAGGGTCCCCTGGCAGGTCATTGCTGCCCCATCTACTGCTCAGGCCTGCTCCTTGCTAAGGAAGGACTGCTGGATGGGGACCCAGCAAGCAGACACAGGAACAGTGACCAAACACTTCCCAGCCTGTCAGTAGATGCAGCAAGCTGGCAACATCCAGTGGAGTAGCATCAGACATCCAGATGCTCCTGTTTGGTCTGTAAGACACCAGGCTGGGCTGAGTTAGCAGCTTTATGCCCTAGAGCAGCGGGAGATGAGTCTGTGCCACTTGACCGAGCACTGATCCAGCGGCAGGAGCAGCTAGCAGAGCTTGGTCTTGCTGCTGTCTGCAAAGGGAGCTCAAATGCAGCAGCCACCCCCTGTATCCTCCCTCCCCAGCTGGTGGGAGGGGAGCACAGCCTCAGCACGGACAGGCATCAGGAGCAGCAGGTACCTTCAGGGCTCTGGGTACCAGCAGAGCAATGGACTTTGCTTTAAGATGGCTAGAAAAAGAGGCAGAGCCCAGTGTGAAACAAGACCATCCCAGCAAGGGTGTCCCCTTGCCTAAACAAGCCTGGCTAGATGCTCCCCTCCCAAGCACATGCACCACTTCTGGGCCAGAGAAGTATTCCCAGACCAGCTCCAACCCTCATGCATGGCACCCTCCCACTAAGACAAAACCTCGTCCAAGGACAGGCAGACTTTCTTGAAACAAGGTCCCAGGTCAGTTGGGCAAAAGAATAGATGCACCCACAGCCAAAGCATCTGGTTTGGCAGAGGCTTTGGAGCTCACCTAGCCCCTGTACAGCTGATGCACCACTGTCACGCTGGCAAGGGCAATTCTGCCAGCCTCTCCACCAGGGCTCTTGCCAGAGTCAGGTCTCCCCTGCAGGCTGTAAGCATGCAAGAGATGTTGAGATGGTCACTCCAGGCTGAGATAGCAGCTGGCAGCAAGGGGGAACAGGATGTTTCCTAACTGCCAAGCAGCCATCAGGCTGCCCAACCCATTCACTGGATGGCACAGACAACACAAGTCTTGCTGCAAAGTTATCCAGGAGTGGAGATGCAGACCCATGTTCCCAACCCCAGCTGCATGAGACCTCCAGAAGCTGCACCCAGGTCTTCTGAAGAGACAGAGCTGAAGGCCAGGACACCCAGTGACTCAGTGACAGCCCTTGGATTACTCTCCAAGCTAGACAAATGCTCAATGGCTCCCTTCAAATACTACTCCCTTTACCCCTGTGAGAAGCAGAAGTCTGACACCTGATGGAGGTGCAAAGCCAGAGGCTTTGCAGTCATTTCTTTATATACAGACATGCAGCAAGTGGCCAAGACCTTGACACTGCAGCCTCCTTGCAGGAGCTGGAGGTGACAAGAAGCACACCCCTCCCAGCAAACACAGCTGCCTGCGATGGCCAAGTCCTCCCTCCACCATCTCAAGGGCCATGATGCCAGTAACTGAGGTCCCTGAGCTCACGCTTGGGGCTGTTTGAGTCCTTCCTCTTGTGATGCTTCCTGCAGGGAGGAGGCCTGCGAGTTTGCCAAGGCTCTATCCTAGCGGGAGCCTCTCGTCAGCTCAGTTGGACCTGCTGGGTCCCAGGCTCCTGTTCAGGCACCACCTCCATGCTGGAGGCTGCTGTCTGTAGCCAGGCTGGTCAGACTCCTTGCTGAGCACCTTCAGGAGGTGAGTGGATGCTACCAACTCAGCTCCCAGCTTGCTCCACAGCACAGCAGCCAGCTGCATCCCAGTCAGTCCAGTCCAGCCTGGGTGGAGGGATTGGTGGGCATGGACATTACCAAGCTCCCCTTTCCCAGTGAGGGGTCCCATCTAGCGCCATGACCAAAGTGCTGTCTTGCTGCCACATGCATCATACCCTTACTTCTCTATTAGCCTGCGGGAGGGACCCAGCTCAGCTGCACCCTTGCTCCCCAGCCCAGGGCCACCACACTGCCCTGGGGCACGGGCCAGGAGGGCTCACAGCCCAGTGCGAGCACCGGCATCATTGACACCTTATGGGGCCACCACAGCAGCCACCAGTGCAAGGAGCAGGGTTCAGTGCTCCCCACCAGCCCAGTCACCAGGAGGTGCTTGCTCAGCAGAGCCACATCTCAGCAGCCAGCAGTCTGGTCCTCCTCCCTGGCCAATGCCTCCACTCCAGCACCCCTCCCCTCCACAGCTGGAAGCAGTTTCCTCCTGCCCAGCAGCAACAGGAAACTCCCCCTGTGTTCACAAGGCTGCAAGCACTTAACCCTGAGAGCTGCCTCCATCCCACACTGGGCTCAGTCCAGCTTCACTCCAGCAGGCACAGCAGCTGCACACATGCACCATGGCCATCCCCTACCCTGCTCGCCAAGCCTGGTGGCTCTTCATCCCCTCCTCAGCGGGTCTGAGCCAGCTCTGCCCCATGCGCCCACCCCACCTCAAACCTGGCCAGAGCCTCCAGCACTTCCAGTTTCAACAGAAATCCTGCTTTTCTCCTAAAACATGGACCATTCGCGGCTCTGGCTCCAATACACCTCCATGTCCGATGGACCGCCTCTCCTTGTCTTCCTCCCACAAGTCTCCAATGCTCGCACACACAAACCCGGCTCATGGCGGCCCCACCTGCCTGTAGCATGGCCCCGCAGCCAGAGGAGCTCAGCCTGGAGGCCAGCAGGAGCCTGTGCGGATGCAATGGTCCTGGGTACGAGCCAAGGCTCTGACATGCTGGAAGGGTGAAGGAATGACCTGCCAGGTCTTTCAGCCCACGGGAAGATGAAGGGCTTGATGGCAGGAACAGTCCCTCGCTAGGAGGGATATTTCTGAAGCCAGCAGAACACACTGGAAGAACCAGATCGGAGGCAGCAGCTGGCCAAGAGGACAGTGGCACCTGCCAAGGCGGTTTTCTCTTCACATCCCTCAGTGTCTCGGGCACCTTACTTTTGCCAGGGAGCGGAGAGGCTCCGCAAACAGTGAGCTCCCAGAGCCACGTGGAAGAGGACACCAGCACCACAAGAGCCCGCATACGGATGTTCCAAGAGGATTGCCAGCCGGCAGGCCAAGCCAGGGCACTTCCCTGTAGGGAGCAAATCTCTGAGGGCTTTCGGAAGATCCCTTGTCTCTCAAAATACTACGCCTGTCAAGGAGGAAGCTGAGGAAGAGTGAATGGAGACATCCAACGCTAGGCAATGGAAGCAGAGCAAAGGAGGCTTTTACTGGAAGAGACGCTGTTGTTCCTGGAGCTGCATTAGCTCACAGTTGGAAGGGAGTCTGGCCCCACCACCGCAAACATCTCCTGCTCGCCTGCCCATAGGGACAAGACAGACCCCGCCAGCCAGCCGCAGCCAGCCTCGTGCTGCTGCCTTCAGCATCTATCCCAGAAAACAGCTGGAGAAGAGAAGTTTGTGCCTCTGCCTGCCACCTCCAGAGGCCAGGTAAAACATTCAGAGGCAAAGAACCTCTCCCTTGCTGCAGCACAAGACCAGCACTACCCAAAAATCACAAAGAAATTATAAACAGGGCAGACAGACACCCCATTGGCGCTTCACTCTCCCTGTCAAGTCCTCCATTGTCTCTCCCACTTATCCTCAGAATTTAAGTTTACTACCTTGCCCACCATCCTTACAGAGAGCAATTCCTTCAGCAGGAAAATGAGGGGAGGGAAGGGAGGACTGAATACACAGATCCATCCTTGAGCCACCTTGAGCTTGGACAGCCTGCCTTTCCTCCTTAGTTACTCCTGGGTTGTCTTTGCTCTGCAGTCAGCCCCAGAAACTGGTGGAGCTCAGAGCTATCCCCAAACTGGAAAGGACCCAGCTGCCTCCCCACATACTAGAAAGGCTCCCTGCACAGGCAGGGACAGAGCACTCCATCGTGCTGCTGGGAGGTGGTAGGAACCCAACCAGCACGTCCAAGAGCTGCATCTAGCTACCAGCTGCTGGCATGCAGAGCAGCATCTTCAATTGTGCTGCTGAGACCGCCTCACCCCAGCAAGCCACAAGGACCTTCATGGCCACCGCTTCCCCCAGGCTGCAGGCCTTGGGCAGGCTACCTTGGTGGCTGGCAAGAGCTGCTCTGCTCCAGCTGGGAACAGAGCTGGTGGGAACACAACCCTGGGCAGGCAAGGACAGCCTGCAAAGGTGCACCCACAAGGCACTAAACATATATCCATTAGGGCTCTCTGGACACGTATTTTCAGCCTCAGCAGCAGGCACTTCACCCAAGTCACCTACTCCCAGGGTCCTTCAGGGGGCTGGGTTGAGGAAGACAAGCATCCAAACACTTGCACTCTCTGTAAGACCCAAGTGTCTCAGCCCACCACTGAGAAAACCTTGCTGCAAGGCTTTTTTCCCCCCCTTGAATCAAGCACACACATCTCCCCAAGGCAGCTATGGCAAGGGAGAGCTGGAGGACCAACACATCATCTCACACAGTGTTGAGGAGCACGCAGAAGACAACAGGCACCCTGTCCATCCTGTTGCTTAGAAGGATGGTGTTTCAACAGGCATCCATCCCATGCCTTGGACCCCTCTGGGCCTTGAGGCCTCAGCTCAGAGACATACCCATCCTGCAGACCTTTGCAAACAAGCATTCCTCCTTTTGCCAGAGCAGAAGCGAGTTGTGCTCCTTCAGGTTGAGCTAGCCAGGGAGATGCAGTGCTGGCCACAGGTCAGGGAGTCATTTCTGATGGCATTTTGGTCCAGTTCACTCATCGGGTGGAGTTTAGCAAGAACAGCTGCCCAGCAGGTACCTGGAGGAGCTGAGAGCATCTCCTGCCTGCTCTTCTCTGGCTCGGAGGAAACGGCTGGCTTGGGGAGAGCTTGCTCAGGGCTGCTTGGCCAACTATGCCAGCACTAAGTCACTGGAGTTTAGGAAAATACTGTAACCATGAAGGTCTTGAAGAGCGCTTCACACCTCCAGGAAGCACGGAGATTGCCCAGAAAAAATAATCCTGGGAAGTTCTACACAACAGCCCCAACAAATAGGCACTAAGTTATTAGAAAATCCACCACTGTCTCCAGCCTCCCATCCCAGGGAGGGTCTATCAGAGCTTAGCTGCCACAACATGAAGTTCAGGAGGTTTTGCAGATGGGACCATGAAGTGAGTCCAGCGGTCAGTGATGCACAAAGGCAGGATCCCCATTATCCATCAGATCCACCATGGTGACCATTGCTTGGTGCCCCAGGGCTCAGCTAGGCTGGTGGTACCCAGGTGGCCACACACCCAGCAAACAGCAGCGTCCCAACAGAAGGCAGAGCGCCCGAGGCCACCCTGATGGGCCTTCCCCACACTCCCAGTTCCCTTGGTCACAGCCATTGAGATCTGCCTCATGTCCATCCACAACAGCAGCCACCACTCAAGACATCCAGCTTGCCCTGAGCCACCCCAGGCACCAAACAAGAGGGAAAGGTTGATTTGGAGCACTGACCTCTCCTTCCATCAACAGGCTCTGCCCCAACTCAGTGCTGGGAAGCCTCATGGTCCTGCTGGGCTCTTGCACCACCACATAGCCACGATCCAGGACTGCTCCTTCCACCCACCACTTGCTTGGACAGGCCCACCTCCGTCATCTCCTGAAGCCTCCAGACAAGGCTGCTGCCAGCAACAGCAAGGTGGATGCTCTGCAGGGCACCTTGGGCAGCCCACTCCCCAAAGGCTTGGCATCTACCACAAACACCCTCCAGAGCTCTGGGTACCCAACACATCAGCCTAGCCTCCTACAAGCACCATGTGGTAACCACCACCACCAGCCTCACCCATGTTCCAAGGGTCCTGCACCCAGAAATCCACGGAAAATCCTGCCCCTAGCAGAGTCCTGCCCTCAGGGATGCTGCCACAGCCAGAAGCACCTCTTTGCAGAAGAGCTCCAGGAGCCCTGATAGCCCCCAGTGTCTCTTACTGCCCACTCAGAGCCCAGCTTAGAGGCACTCCAAACCAAGTGGTTTCACATCAGATGTGCAATGCCACCCAACTCCATTGTACAGGCAACAGATGAAACCGTTCACCAGGTTCAAGCAGAACAAGACAAGCCGCATCATTGCCTCTAAGCTCATGTTAAGCATCTTCCCAGGAGACCAACTCTGCGCGTCTTTGCGCCTCAGTCTTCCAAGGGCAAAGGCAGACCTGGGCCCCCATCTTTGATGGCTTATTTCCCCAATATCGCTAAAACACAGAGGAAAAAAGAAAGTTTACCCAGAACCACTGCAAGGAGAAGTGAGCTAGGACTCGGTTCCTTCAGTTAGAGCTGACCATGGCAACCATTTTCCCTGCCAACCAGTCCCAGGCTGGGCCATCTTCCCTCTTCCCAAGCCTCTAGCTTCCTACGCCGCTCCCATCTCTCCCAGGCTGCCGATTTCCTTCATTACAGCTCACAAGACCCATGTCCTGCCTGTGATTTCAGGTTGCAAGAGAGAAGCCAAGCTCCAGGTAGGAACTTGCTCTGTTTCCAGTAACTGGAGAGGAAAGAGGTGAGATTAGACCCACGATTAAGGGCAGGGTCTGTCCCGGTATGCAATTCTGGAACAAAGTGACCGGCAAGTGCTCTTGGCTAACGTGCCCGCTAGAATTTAGTCGTGTGCTATCACTATCACGTCACTCACCTCCCCCACCGTGTGCCAGGAGTGAGGTCAAGGTGTATTTCTGGTTGCCCTCGAAGGGTCGTGGTTGGGGAGAAACCAGGTTTTTTTCACACCAAGTGGCAGGGTTGTCTCTGCCCCAGCTCAACCGGGCTGCTCCCCTCCCACTGGCAGGACCTGGCTGAGCCTGGCTCAGCTGGGAGGAGTTGATGTAAGATGGTGCCATGCTGTGTGCGCCATGTCATGTGCTGCCAAGTTGGAGATGTGGGTTAGAAAAGAAGGCCTGGTATCTCATTCCCCAGGCTCTGGTGGGTGGATAGCGTGAGGCCCATGCACTGGGTTGCCAAGGAGATACGGGCTACAGAGATGGGCAGAAGCTTGCAAATCCCATGGTGCACCTTGGAGGAGAGATGGTTACCTTACCAGTCTTTCCAGACGTGGTTGCCATCATGCTTAACACTTCTAGGAATGGAGCTGTAGTACAGCCACTCCACTAGCTGCAATAAGGCATCACTAGGGCGTCCCATCGCCAGGGACAGCTCTGAGCTTCAGGGCTAGCCTGCGCTGGCATCATGGCTGGAGGTCACTAGGGACATCAAAGGAGGTATTTGAGAGAGGGTGGGAGGGAGGGAAGGCAGATGGGATAATCTTAAAGTCAGTGGAGTCTCCATAGGTAGAGGCTCTCAGCAGTGCAGGGTCAGGCCACAGTCACATCTACAGCAGCCTGGTGCCTGCCAGGACCATCACTGTGGCACAGCAGTGTCGGGAGGAGCAGCCATCAGCCTCGCCTGAGAGCAGCTTACCAACGGCTCCTGGCGTGCGAGTCGAGGCCGGGCCAGCCTCACGCCACCTCCTGCCCCTCATCACTCCTGCCAGCCCTCTGGGCAGCTCTTCGGGAGGTTGCATAGGTGCATGGCAGAGGGCGGCCACCTCCTCTCCTGCTCACTACAGGACTTGAACACAAGAGCTGCGAGAGGATGAGCGCTTCAGGTTTAAAACTTTTGCAACAAAGCTCTTAGTTTAGCTACAGCCTCCAACTTCATGTCTGCTTCAGGACCAATTGCTGTGGAGCTGTTACAGCTCTGGCCGTGCCCATTAACATCCTCCAGCCAACACCAGTCTCAGAAGGAAGAACTGCAGTTGTCCTGGAGAACAACCCGTGTGCCCACCACCCCACCAGCAAGGCAAACCAGCCCCTACCAGTGAGAGCAGAGGGCTCAGCTCTCTGAGGTTACAGCTTTTAGCCCCGTTTGTGAGCAAAAGGCATCTCGCCGACTTGCTCCACCCTGCCTCAGCTCTGCAAGGGAGAGGGCTCCAGCCTAGAAATGGGGCAGCTCCAAGCTGCCAACCTGAGTAATGTTTAACCCCATAAAACTTTATTGGTAACATATACCACACCAGAATGTCTCCCTGCGAGGTCACCGCCGGCTCAAGCACAGCAAGGAGCAGCTGTAACTGCTCAGCCAGCCCAGCTGCTCTTCAGAAGAGAGCTAGGTCCAGCCATGGCCGTGGCGTGGAGGGGCTATGCTGGCTCCCTAAGGCTTAGGGACACATCACCACTTAAGGACCTCCTTGGGCAGGGAGTCCTACCTATACAGGGAGCTCCCTGGAGCCTCAGGGCCATTCTTCAGGACAGAAGACCTCTGTCTTGTCTTGTCAAGGCTAGTACCTTGCCAGCTGGGGGGCAGGAAGACCCTATAGGGAAAAGATCTGGCTGGAGGCCTCCTTGATACCCTCCACTTTAGGAGATCAGAGATTTTCCTCTCCCACCATGCACTGTAGAGTTTTGGTGTCTAGCCCTTACACTCAGGGTCCCCATACAGTCACTGATGATCATCCTTGAAGAAACTGCAGTAATGGTTTCACCTCCCTCAACCACCTCAGCTGGGCCAGAGGGGTTTTTCTTGGTCCTCCCTGCCATGGGCAACTGAACTGGCAACAACCCTTGGCTCCACCACCCTACACAGAAGGGGCAAGGAAAGGAAGACATCATCTCTCTGGGGCTACCCAGGAGCAGAGCACACTGTAGCTGTGGGCACCATCAATAACTCTTGGAGAACACCAACCTGCAAGGACAACCCTCCTGGTGAAGGACCAGCCTGGCTCTAGAGGCCCCTGGAAGAACAAGCCAGTGCCTGGTCCTGCCCTGGGCACCACGTGCTTCTTGCCCACCCTGCAGGGGCTTCAGCCCAATTCCAGCTCACCAGTGGAAGGGCAAAAGCAGCAGAGGCCTGCAGGTGTGCATGGGGCAGGACAGACGAGCCTACAGGGGCCAGGAGCTTGCATCCCCTCCACTGCCTCCATGTTGCATTTGGGAAACAAGCTCAGGTCAAAGCTGGGCAGTTACGGTCAAGATGCTTGCAGGAAGCAAGAGGATGCCAAAGGGCCACCTGAGCTGGCCATTGGCTGGGGGACAAGGTGAGGGGACACAGCTCCTCTTCCTCTCAATTTAAGCAGGGAAGAGCAGAGCTAAATGCCCTGCTTGGCTGGGCAAGGAGCAGAAGCTAAGCCCTGATGCTCCGAGGTCTAAGCCCAGAGTCCCACCGCCCTGCTTCAACCATGGCACCCTGCAAGAGTGGGCCAAAGCAGGCAGAGCGCAGCTGGCTGGCAACACCAAGCAGGGTACGGACAGGGGCTCCTGTACAAGTGCTCCAAACCAAGCATCTTAACCTGGAATTAGGACACTAATTCTCCATTTCCGTTTTCCCTTTGCCTTTCCATGGCTTCAGGGCCTTCATGCTCAGCAGGGGTGTTGGTCTCCATATGCTAAAGCATTCCAGTTTCAGACCAGTACAGGCATCCCTACACTTCTGACCTTTTAGCAAGCATGCCCTGGGATACCAGGCAGCTGGTTGCACCACCACCAGCATTTCTCGAGGCTCATACAGCCTGACACACTCTAGCCTGCATCCAGGGCGGCCAACGCCACCGCCCCATCAGAGTTCCTTGCTGTGGCAAGGCTCTGATCACTCATCTCCTGCAGGACTCCAGCTTCAAAAGCATTTGAGTCGCTTGGCCCAAGAGGGTCCCAGCTGAGCCCCTCAGCTTCAGCACAGAGCTAAGCCTGCTGCCTTCGCTGCAGCTTCAAGGAGGACATTTCATAGCTATTTTACTGGCTGGCAGGTAGCATTTCCTCCCAGCAGTCCCACAACACAGTTCTCCAGCCACAGGGACCAGCAAACCCAGCGAGAAATCAAGCCCTGACTTTCTCCCACCTGCCTGCCTCTCACAGGGAAGCAGGCTGGACCAGAAATCATCGTCCAGCTCCGACTACTCTTGGCCACATAGACCTCTCCCCTGTGGTTTGCTCAGGACTGAGGGGCTCCCCATGCACTTCAGGTGGGAGGAGGCTTTGCCCAGGAGCCAAGGTGTGGAGGCCAGGGTCAAACCAGCCAAGCAGAGACCCACGGGAGTGAGCACCAGGGCAGGAGAGAGAGGAGAGCCCGGTTCCTGGCACAGGACACTGGGAGCAACTCACCTGAGCGTGAAGAGCAGCGGCCGCAGCAGCGGCCGCTGGGTATGTGAAGGCGGCATGGGGGATGGCAGGGGTTAGCTCCGTGGTGTACAGTGGGTAGGGAGCCCACGCTTCAGGGGACGCTGGAATAAGAGCTGCCCCGGTCAGGTCATCTAGACAGGAGGAGACAAGGCAACAGCATCTCAGCAGCTGGTCCCAACAGCCTGCTTCAGGGGCAGGCTCTGCATTTCCAACCCCAGACTAAAGCTTTGCATTGCTGTCGCAGCGAGGTATAAAATACAGCACCCCTGCAAGGAGCTGCTCCTCTGGCCCCCCGACCTCACCAAGAGAGGCCAGGAATATGCTCCACTGCCGCTCAGTGCCCCAGGCGAGCTTTGGGCAGGCTGGCTCATGCATGCAGCATGGGGCCGGTGCCCCAGGACGGCAGGACAGAGGACAGGGCACTCAGCGTCACCTTACCAGCTGTCCAACAAGCCTCAGCAGGGCTGCTGGCCCCACTGGGCTCCGCTGAGGGTGCGTGGCACAGGATGAGTCCCTTCCGCTTCGCATCTAGGGATGGTTTCAAGGACGCACTGTGTCACTTGAGCTGCCAAAACCAGCTCTGCTCTCCCAACACTTCTAGTGTTGGCCAGAAGCCTTACCAGATGCCTGTTATTCCCCTGCAACCCCAACGTGCTGGGCTTCCTGCACCAGGCAGATTTCAGCCAGAGCACACGTGGGTATGGTTTCCTTTTCACCCTGGCAACATTCCCAGGGCTGGGCATCTCCCCAGGCTGCACCAGCCACGACCTCAAAGTCCCTCCCAGCATACTCACAGGGGTCCCGTGCAATGAAGTGTGCGCCCAAGGCAGGGTGGATATTGGTGGGGTTTGGCGTGGCCATCAGCTTGCTCTTGGCCATCTTTGTGTTGGCTTTAGCAAACTCTAACCGCAAGGTCTGGGGGTTCTCTGGGTCGAAGCGGATGCCCTGTCAGAACAGAAAGCACAGGAATCTCTCAGAGGTGAGGTTTCCAGCCCAAGCACACGGCGCACCTGTTCATGGAGCAAAGCCCAACTGGGGAACCAAGGCCATCATGCTGCAGTCACACGCCCAGATTTTTGTCACCTCACGGCAACCCTCAAGCTCCCACATGCTTGTATTTCTATGTTTCACTAGCCTCGGACCACTGCTTCCAACAGGAGGGACACAGGTTTTCTCCTTACATGCAGCTCACCAACCAGCACAGCAGTGATAGCTACCAACGCTGGTCAGGAAAGGTCCATCTGCTGGAGCTGGGATAACCCCAGCTATACTGGAGCTCCTATCTGTGATGCTGCTACACCTCCTGCCAGCCTGGGCACAGACACTGGCACATGCCCCAGTGCCCAAGGTCTACAGCAGAGCAGAACCAGATTAGCACGTCTTGCTGCCTAGATCCCACTAAATTCTGTGAGCCCACATGGGATGGAGATTCTGTTTTGGGTGTGCCTGCCATGTTGACCAGCCTCAAGTCTTTTTCTTGAGCTGCAGCAGTTTGGAAGCACTGTGAATGGGCTAGAGCGCCTGTACCAGGCAGCTTTGGCCCTGCCTCAAGCCCTTCCATGGAAACAGCAGCATGGGAAGGCTGGTTTCCTTCCTTCCTGAAGGAAGTACCTTCTGGCTGCAGAGGTCCTGGCAGGCCAGAGTCCAGGATGAGGACCTGCCACACTTCATCAGGGCATTTGGTAAGTGAGGCTTGAAGAAGGCCACTAGCACCAAGCAAGTCCTACAGCCACCTGACAGACCAGCTTTGCAATGAGCCTGCTCCACTACCCACGTATCCTGCTGAGCGCGACCTCGAGCCTCAAAAAGCTGATGCTAAACCCAAGTTGAACTCCACATGCCTCATTAAAGCATTACAGGGTGTCCACTGGGTATCACCCTGTGCCTGATCATGCCTGGGAACCTCCTATGCCCGCAACAGCTCTCCTCATCTGTTTGCTAAGGGTTGGCTCCCCAGAGAAGACCTGCCCACTTCAGGTTCTCCAAGCCAAGCTCAAGTCAAGGAGACAAGCTAGGATGAGCCCCCAGCTCAATGCAGACAGCAGGAGAAAGAGCTCCTTGAAGAGTAGCTCTGGCCACATCGACACACATGGGTATCCATGCTCATTTGAGCAAGGGGGGTGTGTGTGTGTGTGTCATCTCAGTCCACAGCTCTTCCCCATAGAACAGGGAGCACTTAATGGATAAGGAACAGGATTCCCAGCCCAGACCCTGTTATCAGAGGCCAACTGTTGAGTAAGGAGGTGCATGCCAGCTCAAGCAGAGAAGTAGCTGTTCTTTCCTCACACCCTCAGAGGCCCTGGAGCAGTCTTCCAGTGGTCAGAAGCTACACCTACACTAAGCGTGGAACAGTTTGCATCTGTTTGCTCAGGCTAATGTCAGCCGGGAGCAGCTCTCCTGCTTCCCCAGTGGGATGCTGCAGGGCCATTTAGCTTCCATACTCAAGGGCACAGCTGAGACACCCTGAACCTTCCCATGGTCAAGCCAAGCAGCACGCTGTCCCACAGCTCCAGGCCTAGCTAGAGCAGGGTGTACAGCACCCAGCCCTCCCTGGGGCATCCCGGCACCGCGGGTACTCACATTCAAGGCATTCTTTGCTGCTTCAGCACCAGCCCGGCTGTCAAAGGTCACAAAACCAACCGGCTAAAAGAAATAATGCCAATTTCAGTTTGGAAGCCTGTTCCAGCTCCTCAGACCACCCTGTCACCCCCTCTGTCCCAGACAGCTTACAGCAAGCAGAAGAGACCATCTAAAGCTGTAGAGGGCCTTCAAGCAGAGCCATCAGCCCAAGATTCCTGCTCTGCATCTGCTCCCACCACACCAAAATGCTTTGGCATTCCTACGCGTGGGGGGACAGCTCACCCTGGTAGCCCCCAGCAAGGGCACCCCTTACCCACAAGGGGAATGACTGCCTTGATTAGGATGGACTGAGGAAGGTGCCAACCTAGCTGGCTGAATATGAGCCAGCAGTGTGCCCAGGTGGCATCCTGGCTTGTATCAGGACTGGTGTGGCCAGCAGGAGCAGGGCAGTGACTGTGCCCCTGTCCTGGGCACTGGGGAGGCCGCCCCTCAAATGCTGGGTTCAGGGTTGGGCCCCTGACTCCCAGAAGGACATGGAGGGGCTGGAGCATGTCCAGAGAAGGGCAAGGAAGCTGGGGAGGGGTCTGGAGCCCAAAGCTGCTGGGGAGTGGCTGGGGGAGCTGGGGGTGTTGAGCCTGGAGAAGAGGAGGCTGAGGGGAGACCTTATCACTGCCTACAACTGCCTGACAGGAGGGGGGAGCCAGAGACATGGTCGGGTTCTGCTCCCAGGGAACATGCGATGGGACGAGGGGAAGTGGCCTCAAGCTGTGCCAGGGCAGGTTTAGGTTGGACACTGGGAAAAATTCCTTCCCTGCAAGGTCTGTCAGGCACTGGAAGGGGCTGCCCAGGGCAGGGGTCGAGTCCCCACCCCTGGGGGTATTTAAAAGCCAGGCAGACGAGGTGCTTAGGCACATGGTTTAGTGGTGGGATGGCAGGGTTAGAGGAATGGTTGGGCTTGGGGATCTTAAAGGGCTTTTCCAACCTCAACGATTCTATGATTCTAAGGTTTCTGGCAGCACAGGGTTTGAGGCTGAAGCATCAGGTCTCACCCCATACGGCCCTGGGCAGCAGTAGAAGATACGAAGCCGTTCAGCACACGCTGAGAGCTTGGGGCCACCAGGACAGTAGGGGTGAGCAGAACCCAGCTGTATGCACTGTGCTGAACACAGTGCTTTATGTGGTGAAATGGGATCTGTCCCCCCACCCCTCCCCTCCCAGCATGTCTGGTTTTCTAGCAAAAGCAAAAAATACTCAAGCTGGAAGGAGGAGGTACCTGCTTTGACGTTAGCTTGATCAGTGACCCTTCATAACCCTGCAGAAGGGAAGGAAGCAAGTCAGTGTTAGGTTCCTGAAGGAGCCAAGCTACAACTGAGACAGAACATGACAGCTCCAGGAGTTCCCATAGCACCAAACCTAAGCAGGGTTTGCAACAGGAGCAGGTACATTAACACTTCTCTTTTTCCCCCCCCCCCACCAAAAGAGAAAACAGACTCCTCCAGGGGAGGTTACCCAGCTGAGCACAAGCCATGGGATACCATGGTGGTTTCCTACCAAGCTTTCACAGAAGGCCTACCTTCCCACTTCATCCTCAATTCCCCTCCAACATTTCTTTGCTGCAAGGTTGCCCACAAGACAGCACCTTTCCCACCAAAGACCAAATTTGAAGACCTTCTTACCTTGAATGGTCGGAAGAGTAGGTAGAGCTCTCTGGGCTTGATATCCACAGGAAGGCCACTGACAAACAGTGTCCGTACCTAGGAGAGAGGTCAACGAGGCCTACTGAAAGGAGATGCTTAGCACCAAGGCAGGCATACAGGGCACAGTTCAGAAGCTAAGTGCAACAGGAGGAGGACACCTTGCAGGCACTGACCCTTCCCTACGTTAGGGGAGCATTGTCCAGGATAACACAAACCCAGTCCTTTCCTCCCTCTAACAAAGGATTTGGACCTTTGCCAAAATTCAGTCTCCAGAACAGCCTGGGTTGATTGGGGCTTGGGTACCAGCCCCACAGTCTGGCTGGGCCTTGAGGACTAAAGCCTGAAAAGACCACTAGGAGCCCAGACACTGCCAAAAGCACTAACACAAAGTTTGACACATGTCAAAGGTCCAGGAGAGACCCATACAACCCCCCATTTTGTCTGTAGCTCTTTCTACAGATCATATGCTAGATCTCCTTCCCTCAGCCTATCCTGGTGCTTTACTTCAGCCACCAATCCAAAGGCAGCCCTCAATTTTGAGGAACACCTCACCGCTATACTCACATCTTTTGACCTCTGTAGAAGCCCCAGAACATCACTGGGAGGATGATTTTGGGGTCTGTCCCAGCTCCTTCACCAAACACACATCAGCCCCTTCAGAAGCGGTTCCAAACCAGCTCCTGCAGCGTTTGTGCTATTGTGCCTGGCCAAAAGCTGGCTGCGCTGCACCAAGCCCATGTAGGCAGATGCTCTTTCCAAGCTGCAGAAGTCACGCACCAAATCCAAATGCACTCAGCACATAAGCAAAAATACAGCACCAGAGGAAGATTTCAATTGTCTGTTGAAGTTATAGATAACCGTTGACATGAACAGCCAGGAAGAAGAAACAGTGCTGAAGGCTAATGGCTTGGCGGAGCTCTGCTCAACAGTCACACCATCACGGCCACCTTCTCCCTGTACGGGGACACCCTGGCCAGCAGCCTATTTCCATAGGAAAGCAGCATGACGAAGCTGCTGAGACTTCTTGTAAGTCAGCACAGAGCTGGAAAGGGAAGCTGTGCACAACAGAGGTCACTAAGACACCAGTCATCGCTACCAAGGACCAGGAGACCGCAAGCTCAGCCAGCACTGACCGATAGGCAAGGGAAGACGACAGGAACGAGATGGGGCTCTGTGTTCCTCGCTTTTCATTGTGCGGGGATGCCACCTGCCGAGCCAGTCCCAAACAAGCCTCAAGAAGGTCACGAGACAGCACGGATGCCCAAATGCTCAGACTGGCACCAAACAATGCCGGACACTTGTGAGCTGCCAAAACATACAGCAGGACCAGAAGCCCCAAGCCAGAGCACATCTCCGGTCTGTTTCCAGCCTGGAGTGACCCCATTACGTTTGCAGGGCAGAAGCGCTCTGCTCCCACATTATAGTTTCTGCTCAGCCATTTCCCCTTCCCCAAACACAACTGGCTGTATCTGACACCTCATTAAACCTCTTTTGCCACCAAAGCAAGAAGCAGATGCTTGCCCTCCTCCTGGGCTGGAGACAGCACCACCTGAAAATGCAGGAGCATGCAGCAGAGCCTCTGCACCCTGAAACTCTTTGGGGGCAGCCAGATTCAGACTCTTTCAAGCAGGGAAGTTTCTCCTATTCACAGGAGAAAACACACACCTCTGAGCTCCCGTGCCCAAGACGGTCCTGCCAGGGCAGGGAGATACCCTTCACATCAACTTGGTGGGCAGCTCAAGCCCTCCAGGATGGATGGTGATCATCAGAGTCTTGGGGTCCTGGGCCCCTCTTGCTCTCCACGCATGCTGAGACTATGGGCTGCTACCAGCTGGTGAACACCCCAGTGGGCTGCTACCACCCCCCCCCGAGCACACAGAGCCCTGCTCCAGCCTGGCATATCTCAAGAGTGCTGCAGAATGAGCATCCCTCCCCTCTCCTGATCCCTCAGCCCTACCACGCACCCCAGTGTTTGCTTTGCCCTGCCTAGGGAGGCAGGATGCAACCTGGAGCACCCCAGAAACACATGCCCAGGCTTGGCCCTACTGTCTCCCCCGCCCCAGCCCAGCCCCTCCTTTGATGTATCACTCCAGGGCCACCTCACACCCAGACAGTGGGCAACGGCACCATCTCTGTGCTTGCGCTTCAGCACGAGCTACAGGGAGTGCCTGCAGTGCATTCCCAGAAGACACACAGCCATCTCTTGCAGGGGAGGACTGTGCTGAGCGCAGTGGCACACACGTGCCTCCACCATGTGAAAGCGCCATCCCTTTTCAATATTTCAGGATACGAGTGTGCTCAGCCCCCAGAATGGATGTTTCTTCCAAGCAGATAGAAATCTGCATCTCTGTTGGGTCTCTAAATGGTCCCGTGATGCGTGGCTCAGTAAGTCCTTGCGACAGGCATGATGGAATGGAAGATACACGGTTGCTCAGGGAAGAAGTCAGCTACTCTGAGCCCTTACAACAGCCCAAATGGAACAACACAGGTGCCCAGGAAAGCTCTCTGTCAGAGGTAACAAGCTCCTCATGCCAGCCCCATAAGTTGCCGCCAAGGACGGGAGCAAGAGACCTTCTCTTGCAGGCCAAAAGCTTCCCTCAGCCTCCAGGTCCGAAACATTGGAAAGGGGATCCCAGTCGACCCACAGCACCTGCCAAGGGCTGCATCACCCCAAAGAAAGCCTGGGCAAGCCCAAATGCCACCAGCTAACATCTTCAAACAAGGTTTCCCAGAGAGTCTCGAGGTTCCTGCTCAGAAGAGCTTGTTGGAAGTGATGAGGCCAAGCGGTTGGTTGCAATTCGGCACATCCATGAGCAATCTAGAAGAGGGTGAGGGGAAAGTGAGACCAGATTATTCGGGGAAGGGAGGGTGAGGCTGGCAAGAGACCCGAGTGATCCACTTGAGGGACAGAGTCAGGTAAGCCAGAGGGAGATCGCTTCTGAGACCCAGTGTAAACACAGGATCAGCAGCACCAGAAAGCAAAGGAGACCAGAGTTAACCCACAGGGGAAAAGCAGGAGGTGACTTGCCAGTCCGAGCATCCTGTGTGCTGTGGGAAGCCCTGGTCCAGCCTCCCCACCTCCTCCCAAAAAGGAGGAAACTATAGATGAGGGCAACAGGGTCTGGACAAGCATTTTCCAGTGGACTGACCAAACCGGGACCCTCCCGTCACCACTTTGCAGCCCAAGGCTTTGAGAGGCCACTAGGACCACCCAGGGCTGATAAACCCAGGCTTCCAGCCGTTGCACTCAATGCACCAAGATGGGGTAAGCTTCTGTTTAAATACATTTGCCCAGCTTCGACTTGCTGCCACCAAACACCAGAACCACAAACCAATGCACCAGAACCAGACCCAACCACCAGCCTCCCCACAGAGCAGCTGGAAAAGCCACAGGACACACAAAAATAATAAAATTACCCATCCAGGGCTGGATCAGGAGCTGCCTGGGGCAAACCACATGTTCAGCAGGAGCTTGGAGAGGACACAGAAGAAGCAGATCTCCAGGAAGACCAGGGGAGAGCATCCCCATTTTGCGCAGGATGACTGCTCTCAAGCGGAGAAATGGGCAGGGCGAGGAGCAGGGCAGGGAGCAGCTCTCGCCTAGGACAGCCCAGCAGGGTCATGCTGCTGGAGGCCCTGCAGAAAACTGTTTCCCTTCCCCATCCCTGCCCCCTACAGGGATGTCCCTGGTCCAGACACCTGGCAGAGATGGAGGAGAGCCATGGAAAACGGGATTTGTGCCAGGAGAGACAAGACCATCTAGGCCATCTCTTTGAGAGGGAAGATCCCAGCATAGCTCCCCATGCAGGAGGAGGGAGGGATGAGGACAAAGCCATTTAGTGCTCGAGGCCTGTGGTCAAAGGCAGCCTTTCGGCAGCCACGTCTCCCCAAAGAGACACGCACCCAGCACCAGCACAGCCAGGTTCTCTGCCCCGAGGCTTGAAAGAAGTCCAGCAGCAACACCTGCCTCTTCCTACCACAGCTCCATGCTCAAGTCAGCATGTGTTTTCCAACAACCATGTCTCTTGGCTACATCTGCTTTTAAATAAGAGCTCTTGAAAGGGAGTCCCAAGCGGAGCTGGGCACTGCCCTGCAGCCCGGCAAGGGCCATGTTACATCAGATGCAAAGGCATGAGTGCCCACCTCCAGCAAGGCCGCTCTGGTAGGTCTCCAGCACTGGGGTTTTGTTAAGAGACAGCTCCAAATGCTCCCAGAAGCCAGCAATGCTGATCTTCCCCTTCTGTGAGATCAGTCCTTTGGCTGCATTACCCACAGCCCTGCCTTTGCACAGCTGTGGTCACTCCGGCCTCCCAAAATCAGCTAGGTCTTGGGGTCATGCTCCCAGAACCTGGAGCACACAAGCCCTTTACCCAAGGGCAGTGACAGCAGGAACATGCTCCAGTGCCTCATCCACCCCACCCCACTGGACGCCCTCCCCTCCCACCCCCAGCTACCTGCCAGGTTTTTTTCCTGGAGACAAAGCATCTCACACTCATTCACACCAATCCATCCACCGACGAAGAGAGGGAGCCCTGCGCCATCCTGCTGAGGACAGGGACAAGCTGTGCCACAGCGTCCCAAGGGCAGTCCCAGCTCCAAGCAGCCACCCTGCGGTCCCAGCAGCTCAGACACAGGGGCTACAGCTCTTCCCATGGGAGAGCATCCCAGTGGGGTGCTCTCCAGGCACACGGGGCTGCCAGCAGAGCCACAGGGGATACAGAACCCCAGGCCTGGCCACCGTGGTGCAGCTCAGGCCGCTTGACACGAGGTGAGGAACACGGCAAGGCTGCTGGAGCCGGGACTTACAAGGCATGGCAGTGAAAGGCGGGGAGGCAAGCTTGCAGAACAGGGCTGCTGGGAGGGAAACGCTCAGAAGCCCAGCCGCAGGGCTTAAAAATGGGACAGGACCCTCATCTTGCTGCCCCAGTGGGACGTGGGGCTGCAGGGGCCCTGCCGCTCCGCAGGGTGGACCCAGCTCAGGGTGGTTTTGCTCCTCAGCACATCAGATTCCCAGGAAACAGAGGGGAGGGAAAAAGCGGGAGGGAAGAGATGGCTGGTCTGCGCTGGGGAGAGCTCGGCAGGGAGGCCTCAGCATGTGCCTCCCAGGCAGAAGGGGCTTGCTGACAGGCTCCTTCACCCCTCTGTGCCTCAGTTTCCCCTCCCACCAGCAGGGCTCAACAGCAGAGGGGCTGTTGCAGTTCCAGCGCTGGCAGAACTCTGATGTCCTCAGGCAGCTGACAGGGCGGGCAGCACTAAGCCCCAGTGCAGGATCAGACCAGAAGCTGCTCCAGCCAGGAAGCCCTGAGCAGCCACAGGGCACACACCCCCCACCCCACCCCCAACACCCACCAGAAAGATGTTCACCCATCTCCAGAGGGGAAAGAGGGCCTTGAACCTCCCCCCAGCGCCTGAAGCAAGGAGGGCTTCAGGCAGCTCCCTCTGAAATCAGCCTTTTGCACAAAAGGCACCCAAGGACCAACATCCTGCTGGGCCAGAGGGGAGGAAGGCAGGCTGACCGCAGGCAAGCCCAAGCGCACAGGCACTGTGTCCCCAGGTCTGGGGCTTTTCACACATGACAGCACTTGCAGCCGGATCAGCCCCTCCCCAGTATCCCTCTTTCCCCCAGGCCAGGCAGGGGGATGTCAATGGGGCTCGGCCACCCCTGCAGTCAGGGCAGGAAGGTGCTCGAGCAAGGGCGAAGCAGGGAGACGCACCAGCCCCTGCCCGGGGGAGCAGGAAGCACATGGGAGCCGATAAGTCCAGGCACAGCAGGGCAGCACCCAAGAATAGTCCGTGGCCCTGGTGGAGGAAGTGCCGCTGGCATGGATCTGCAACAGATAATCCCCCTGCTCCCTGCTATCGAGTCCCATCCCCTGTGTCTCTGCGGAATCTCATGGAAAGGATGGCACCCAGGGGAGCTCAGGCCACAGCATGGGTCCAGAGCTGTTGAAACATTCAGGGAGGCCAGCCCCATAGCCCCCAAGAGATTGCTGTCCCAAGCGGCACAGGGAGATGCTGCTTGAGCACACTCAGGATGCTTCCACCTTGCCAAGAGGTTCTCCAAGCTAGGGGAGACTTGCATAAGCACCACAGCCAACACGCTGAAGGACACTCACGTCCATGCTCGTGCTGCCCAGTCCACTGCACGGAGCCCCTGGCTCCAGAGACCCAGCGGCACTTCTGGCACCCCCTGATGTTCAGGGACCTACAGGCACCTTGCACCATCCGCCAGAGCCATGGACCTTACCCCTGGGGACAGCTCTGTCACTGTGTGAACCTGTTGTAGACCAGCTCCTCCTGCCCACAGGCAGGCATGTTTCCTCCTGGCAGGAGAGACCGAGGTGAGAAGTGCTCCTGCCAGTCTCTGCCCTGAGCAGAAGGCATCAGTCTGGATGCAGGACCCTCACAGGGGACGTCCTCACCTCAGGCTCTTAAGCAAGTCCAGCTGCATCTGCTTCGCCCCGCCACAAGGTGATTCCCAGGCACTTTTCGGTCCCATGCCTCCTGCCCACAGAGCCAGGATGCATCCAGATGGGCACACGAATCTCCCCTCCAATCAACCCAATTTGGGGCATCATGCTAACGGCTGTGCTGCAGCCCCACAGAGCACACCTGGTATCTCTGCAGCCCAGCAGCAAGCAGGTTTCCACAAAAGCCAAGCAATGGTGAGCTGAACGCCTGCGGCAGCTGCTGGCAGAGGTTACTGGAGTGTCACTCCAGTCACAGGGAGACCTTTGGGGACACCAGTAGGGTGGCAAGCACCCACAGGACTGAGCCACCACTGCATCAGTCCCACTCTGGGCAAGGCAGGGTCCTCTAGGCAGCAGGGAGGGGCTGAGATACCCAAAAATGGACCAGAAATGCCAGCACTAACCAGCATCATGCCCCAATCTCCCTCTGCACCACAGGGCACTCCCCCCAGAAGACCCCAGGCAGGCACCCAGGCTGTAGAATACAGAGGGTGAGGCAGAGGTAAGACCACCAGCCTGGAAGAGCCTGGGGAGCAGGAGACAGTGCAGAGCACGAATGGACACCACACACAGCCCAAGCTTTAAGGCCCCTGCTAGAATCAGGTCATGTCCCAGCTGGCTCCCCACTGGCATCCCACCGCAGACAGGGAAACCCTGGGAGATGAAGGTCCCTTCCCTCCTCCAGTACCTCCCGAAGGAGCTGGGTGCTCTCTCCAAGTCCATAGCTTGCCCTGCACCACCTATAGCCACTGCGATAGGTGACCCAGGGGAGTCCCACACACTGGCCTCCTGCCCTTGAAAGCGGATGGTAGGGATGCGTGTCCCCAGGCCAACAGCTTCTGACACACGGCCACATACCGAGACCCAACCCCACGCTAATGCAAGAGCCCAGCACCACGTCCTTTGCAGCTCAGGAGGGAACATGCCGCCCCAAACTAGGAGGTGCAACATCTCCATGGCCTCTTCTGGGCTATGCAGCAGGGATGGAGACCCTAGAATCATAGAATCGTTGAGGTTGGAAAAGCCCTTTAAGATCACCAAGCCCAACCGTTCCCCTAACCCTGCCATCCCACCACTAAACCCTGGCCCTAAGCACCTCGTCTGCTCAGCTTTTAAATACCCCCAGGGATGGGGACTCAACCCCTTCCCTGGGCAGCCCCTTCCAGTGCTTGACAGCCCTTTCTAACTACCCTCTGCATGGGTAGGACTGCCCTGCTGGGTCCTTGGGTTTCCAGCAAGCACAGCCTGTGGCCAGGTAAGCTTGGGCTCAGTGATGAAGGAGAGCAGCGCACAAGGCCAGCACATGCAGTCCCACACAACTACCCTCCAGAGAAAGCCGCCCCAGCAGCCACTGGACTGGGGATCTCATGTCTACGTTCTGCCACCCTGCCCAACCACAGGATAAAAATTGGCCAGCTGAGCTTGGGACTGTTCTTTCCCATAGAGAACATAGCAGAGGTCAACATCATCTCCCTGTTCACAGGACAAGGTGCAGGAGATGACGTTCACTAGACAGATGGACACAGCAAGCTTCATCATCATCCCTGCTCTGGTCTCCAAGCAAGAGCCCTGGGGCCAAAGAAAGCCTCACCACCCCAGACACACCAAGAAGAGCCCAGAACTTGTGTAAACTTCCAGCTCCACACTCCCCTGCCATTCAGCCATCACCCTAAGCATCACAACACCCCTCCCCATTGGGGCTGAGCCAAAGGGGACAGCAGGCCCTGGGGCAGACAGCCTCTCAACCACACCATGACCCTGTGGTGGAGTGGTCAAAGGGGCCTCGCCAAGCCTGTGGCATCCCCTTCTGCCATGCTGAGGGCAGGGTCACCCGGCACGCATCCCCAGGATCACGGCTGCGCTGACAGACCTCAGCACAGACCTTGGCCCAGGTTCAGCAGCTCCAGTGCTGGGGCTGCGTTTCACTGCCACACTCCCTCACCAGGTCCAGCTTTGCAGCACTGGGCACACAGGAGGAACTCTGTTTCAGCCATCCCACATGGCACACGGGTCTTCTACAGTGCAAACTGATTCTTTCCACTTACAGCCTCTGCCACGTGAGCCGTCCTCATGTAGTGGTGGCTGTTGCTGCAGAAGGTACTTTCCTGCTCCAGGCACGGCCTAGGATACATCCCTGGGAACGCACTTTTGAGACTGCTCAGCTCCAGATCTGAGAATGTGACTGGGTCCCAGATAGTGCCTGGCACTCCTGGAGAGAAGGTGCTGAGCACTGCAAGCAAGGTGCTGACCACCTTGCTTCTGCACTTGTGCCCTGCTGAGGCTTCAAGCTGAAGCCTTTACTTCGGGCGCTCAGAGGCCTGGGACAGACAGAAGCATTGCTCCGTGATCCAAGTAGCAAAATCTCCATGACTTGGCACAGCCAAGACCAGCAAGCCCAAAGGATCTTTGGCTCCAAAAGCCTTTGGTACCAGTTCCGGCAAGAGTCATATTTGACCTCCCACAGGGCCAGCTCCTCTAGCAGAGGCATGAGGAAGGACAGCAAAGCCTGAACCACTCCTCGCTACCTTCCAGACATCTCCAAGGGCATCCTTCCTACTTCGGCGAGGGGAAAGAGCCCCTTGCTAGCAAGGGAGCCTTTGGGTTTGGCCCTTCATAACTTCTGCAGGCACCACCAGAAACACCTTCATTTTGAGGCCAACTAGGGAAAGCTCTGCTCAGCAACTCCTCAGATTAGCCAATGAGGAAGACTCATTTCTCCAGCTGGGTCTCATTTACGAGACCAGCTACACAGCCAGGTAGCAGGAGGAAGAACATACCCCATCATGGTGACAGTTGGGATACTGATGCTCAAAGCAGCTTAGACTCACATCTAAGAAACTTGGATTTGAAAGAGCAAGAATGGAGAAGGAAGCTCCTTTACAGGGTATTTACAGAGGCACCGGGACACAAGGAAACAACGGGGAGATTCCCACATCCCTTCCCCAGCAAGAGCAACCCATTGATAGACCAAGAAGAGGTCTGGGAACACACCAGTTCCCAGAACCTCTGCATGTGTGGTGACTTCAGGGTTATGTGCTCAGCCAACAATCTGTCACTAACAGAAAGCTGCATCTAACATTTGGGGGACTTTTATGATGCATGAAAAACAGCTCCGAAGCACCAACCCTGTTCAGCCAGCCCAAGTACAAGACGACTAGCAAGTGGCAGCCGTAACTACTCTACATCATCGAGTTCTTTGTAGCAAAGAGCAGCATCACAGAATCATTTGACTTCAGATGTTACGTTAACCTTATTTGTTTCAAGTCAGAGCACTAGAATCCATGCATGCAAGAGGTATCAAGGCCCGCTCAAGCAGAGATTACAGAAATCAAGAGATGCCTGGCACCAGTCCACAGAGCACTACAGACATCCAGCACGTAACACAGGCAGCTCACCAGTGACGTTCCCATGTGGTTCTGGCAGCCCTGACATGCAACAGCTAAGAAAGGAATGGGCTGCCCAGGGAAGGGGTCGAGTCCCCATCCCTGGGGGTGTTTAAAAGCCAGGCAGACGAGGTGCTGAGGGACAGGGTTTAGTGGTGGGATGGCAGGATTAGGGTAACGGCTGGACTCTGTGATCTTAAAGGGCTTTTCCAACCTAAATGATTCTATTAAAGGCCAGGGATGAAGTACCCTCTGCAGGGGAGGCTGTCTGGGAGCCAAGGGCCTTCTGCCTCCCCAACATTTTCTATCCCTCATGGGTAACAGCACAGCCTTACCATGGACCAACAGGGAAAAGGATCCTATCCTTGCAGAGCTTAGCCGGGTAGCTGCTCCCAGTCCTCATCTGGGCTCTGCCCACTCAGCACCACCTCACACCTGATGCTCTCCGCATTCAGCAGCCCACAGCGTCCAAGCTCTATCATGACAGCAGCAGCCACCACCCATGGAGCTGCAAGCAGGCCCTTGAGACCAGCCACTCTGCCACTCAGAGGGAAGGGGCCAAGAGGACACATGGGATAACCCCAGCCTTCAGCCACCTGCTTTGGGCACCTTGACAGCCAGCTCCTGATTTCCCCCACTCCCCACGGAGCTACAACTTCCCAGTGACCTCCTGGAAAAGCAAGGATGAACTTCCAGAGTAGAAGCAATGCTTCTGTGCCAGGCAGCCAAGGCAACGGGGTGAATGCATGGGGTCCATACTGCAAAGTGAGCTCCTCCAGCTGCTGGAAAAAAAGCTCTGCCTGCAACTGCGATGGGGGTGCACAGCACCTAGGCAGCTGCTGGTCTCGCACCACCCTTTGGGAGCGCCAGGACATAGGCTGTCACGCAGATTGGTGGCTGCCTGGAAAACTAAACAGAAGATAGCAGCGAGCAGGGAGGGATCGAGTTTGGGGAGGTGTCTGGTGAGGAACAGCAGGGACTGACATTAGGCCCTGTTTGTTTAACATTCCTGTTAGCAACCTCAAGAGGAGCGAGAGGCATTCCTGTCCTCTGCATGTCACCGGCCAGGAAGGGGCTGCGAGATCCAGGGGCTTGCAGATAAGATAAAGGGAAAGGCTGAATTTGGGATCTTCGCCCCTGCTTTATCTGGGGCACATGGCACCCTTCTGCAAACGTTCAGGGAGGTGGCGGAGGAGGCTCATGGGGCAGAGGGGGGAAACAGAGAAGCATCCACAGTGCCAGGATCTGGCGGTGTTATCCTCGCAGTGTGGGAAAATGCTCCAGCGCAGCCCCCTGCGTACGTCAGGACTGGAGGATTCCACTTTGCACTAAACATAGTTATCGCTCTGCATCAAGGGGAGCTCTGGGCAAGAATTTGGGTGGGATGTGGGATTAAGCCCCCCCAGACCACGCTGGGACCCTGAGCACAAGGTCACTCCTTGTGCCACCATTAGCTTCTTCTGCAGCAAGGAACGGCTCCTGGTCAGCCAGGAGTACATGCAAGAAAAACAAGGGTTCCAAGGGATCCCATGGACTCAGAGCGGCTACCATGGAGCCCAATGAGCAGCTTGTCACCCACAGCATTATTTGTGATGGATCCTGGTGGGGAGCAGGCTTTCCAACAGCCATGCCATCAGGGATGGGGGACAACTCCCCACCAGTCCCAGCCCACTGCCTCCCAAGCATCCTCAGCCACCTCCAGGGCTGAGGTCCTTTGCTGCACCCCTGGGTGCAGGGCGACAAATACACCCAGCAAGGATGCAGAGCATTTAGTGGGGCAGGCTGGACCGTACCCCTCCCTGCACACACCTGGAGGCAGCACGATGGAGAGCAGGGGCTGCTTCTGTTCAACCATTCCCCAGGGATGCAATCTTTAACTCGGTTTTCCAGCCACCAAGCATCGCTCCGGGGAGGACCGGCTTCCCCAAAGGACTAGGACTTCCTGGCTCCCAAAACATAATAGCTTCCAGCACCCACTTCACCAAACCACCACCCAGCACCTAGAGCTCACCTGGCCACCACCCGGGAGGCACCAGCCCAGCCAGAGCAACACCGCTGGGATGCACCAAGCAGCATCAACCTCAGGGAGCTTTGCAGGCCAGTGAATAATTGGATCAAGGAGCCGCAATGAGTCTTCTGTGCACGCGTGCAGAGCCTGTGAGACCCCTGGTACCGAACCTGCCCGCACCGTAGAAGTGACACAGGGCCCCAGATGCTCTGCCTCTCTACCTACCCACAACCAGTGCCACCCAGTGAGGCTGGGATATGTCACCAGCAGCATCACATCCACATCCCGTTGCATCACCGAAGCCCTGCTCCGTGAAGGAGAGAGAAACACTACAGCCACCGTCTGCCAATCCATTCCACCCCATTAGCCAGGTCCCTCCATGCTGGGGTTGAAGACCAGCAGGCACGATGGCCCCAAGACAGCTGGTGCACGGGGACCATTGGACCCCGGTGGATGGCAAAGCAAGCCAGGCGCCATGTTGCGGCGGCGCGAGTGCACGGCGCACTGGAGGAGAGTGAGGGGAGGGGGCAGAGCACCTCCCCAGTCCCGAGGGCTGGGCGCGGAGGACTGCAGCAAACCGCTATTGAGGTCGGGCGTTTTCCAGTGCCCTCTCCAAGATGGAGAGCAGCCAGCAACCCACCGCACCAACACCCGCTTGAGGGGCACAACAAGAGGCACTGCACTAGCAGCGATGCTACTGCCCAGCCAGCAGCTCCGACAGCTAGAGGGCAAACGTGCAGGGCTGCAGGCTCAGCTTCAGCATGCAGCTACAGGCAAGCGACCCGTGTGAGCCCTCCCAGCACAGGGGCCAACAGCATCCAGCTTTGGCTTGCAACGGCCATCCAGGGGCAGGGGGCTGTGTGCCAACAGCCCTCCAGCCCCAGCCAGGCTGGCCGCACACAGAGAGCAGGGCAAGGTCCCTGCCAGCATGGGCCAAGCATGTCCCCAGCAGCCCACATGGGCCAAGCGGTGCCTAGGTGCTGGAGCCCGGTGCCCTCCAGCCATAGGGCCCCAGGGAGGGGATGCCATGCCCACGGGCACTGGACGGGCAGGAGGCAGTGGGGACCTGCCAGTGCCCTGCCCTGCGGGGCTACAGGGAACCTGGGCTGGCCAGGGGGCTCCCAGTCCCTACCCCTCCCCAGGACGACCCACGGGCCCAGCTGCGGCACCTCCCTGCTCCCGCTCCCACGGCCCGGCCTCGGCTCCCCAGCCCGGCTCTGGTCCCCCGACGAGCTGGGGGCCCAGCCCCGACACCGTGTCCTCGGCTCCCCGTGCCCCCGACACTGCATCCCCGCCTCCCCATCCCCAGCTCCCCCCCGCCGCCGCCTCCGCGCTCCTGCCCCAACGCCCCAGTGCCCCAAAGCCCCGCTGCGCCCCGGCCCCCCGAAGCCCCGGTACTCCGGCCCCGCCGTACCCCGACGCCCGAAGCCTCGGCCCCGCCGTGCCCCAGCCCGGCGCTCACCTCCTCCTCGACGTTGCCGCCGCCGTTGCTGTGCTCGGTGTCCTTGCTGAGGTTGCTCATGGTGGGGTGCCGGTGTCGGACGGGGTGGGGGGGATGGTGCCGGCTGCTCCGGAGCTCGGCGGAGCCGGTACGGGGCGGCGGTGCCCTCCCAGCTCACATGCGGCGTCCCGGGACCGCGCCGCTGTTAAGGGCCGGGCTGGGCGTAGCGGGGCCGAGCGGAGCCCAACGAGCCGCAGCTGCGGGGCCGATGCGCCCCAGCCCCAGCCCCAGCCCCAGCCCCCGCCCCCGCCGCTCCCGGTGCCGCCGCCGCCGCCGCGCACCGAGCAGCGGGGCCGGGACCCGCCCGCCCCCGCCCCGCCCGGGGCCGCCCCCGGGCCGCCCAGCGCCAATCCCGGCCCGGCCCGCCCCCCCGGGGGGAGCGGGGCTTTTTTTTGTGCGTGTGTTGGGTTCGAGTTATTTCAATTTTTTTCCCCCCTCCTTTCCACGAAAAAACTTTCTCAACTTTGATGAACTTTCGGGCTTCGACTTTCTTAAAGGGTCCGCCGGCCTCTCCGCCCGCGGCGGGTCCGGGCTGCTCCCTCCCGGGCACCCCTGGGGCGGGGGGGGCCGAGCGCCCCGGGACTGCAGCCCCACAGCCCGGGGGCGGCAACGCCGCAACCCCCCTGTGGGGAAGCCCCGAGCCCCAGGAACAGCAGCCCCGGGAGCTGGGGGCATGGGGCCCGAGACCCCCGGAGAGCATCCCCAAGTCCCCCCAACAGCAGCCCCGGCTCCCTGGGGACAGCAGCCCTGCTCAGGCCTGGCAGGGGGAGCAGGGTTACAGCTCGTCCATCGTCTTGCCCTTCTCCCTGCCCGCATGCGTGCCTAACCACCCGAACACAGCGGACAGGGGGATTTGGCCCGGCTCAGAGCCAGGCTCAGCAGCATTCCTGGCCCCCCGATGTAGAGTGGTGTGCCAGCCCATACTGAGATCCCCACCGTGCCCAGGGAGCATCCCAACCCATTCCCATCTCCACTATGGCTGTTGGAGAGGATGGAGAGGGTCCTTGCCTTCTTCCAGGCCTTCATGCAAAAGGGGATGTCTAATGGGAGCAGAAAATGGGGGTTTGGGGCTCGGTCCCTGTGCGAGGCAAACGTGTGAAACCCCAAGGGTTCGGGGTCAACTCACCAAGTGGGAGATGTTCAGGGGGTCTGAGCCACATCGGCTTCACCAGCGCTGCTTGGACCCAGCCCTCACTGATTCCTCAGCACCGAGGCTGGGTGAAAGCGAGGGGAAACATCAGCCCTGCCCTGCCCCGGTGGTCCCATAGGCCCCCCGAACTGCAAAAGCAACGTGTGCTCCCAGCCCTTGGCTCACCTGGCTGGAGACACTCTAAGGCAGCCGCGGCCTGTGCTGCCCCAACCGCACCCAGCATCACTTCAAAATCCAACTGAGCCCGCGACCAGCTCTGAGCAACTGTGTTCTTCCAGGAGAAGCTCAGGGATAACGTTTTGCTCATGCTGTGAAGAGGTGCAAGCCTGGCTGGGGGCGATCACAGCTGATTTCTCCACCACACCTGGGTTTACAGCCCACCCTCTGACTTGCTTTGCCACCTAGTTACATAGAGGCTCCCCATGAAAATTGAACCCTAAACTCAGCCGTCCCTTTGCACAAGCATTGTCCAGCACCACTCAAGCTGCTGCGGGTCTGGCACTAGGGAGGACACACTGGTAGCGCTGTGGCTCCCACAGCCAAGCGAGCGCCCACAGCTCTGTGGGGCTGCACGGCTGGAGGTGTGTTGGCGGGGAGGAAACGTCCCCCCGGGAGTGCCGGCTTCACAATTCCCTGCTTTCTAGATTAGGGCTTTTAGCAGCCGCAGCTGCCTGCATGTGGCACCGCAGATCTGTGCATCGAGTTCTCGTGCAGACAGCGGCAAAGCGACTGTTTCTTTTTGCGAGGCTGTGTGATGAGCCATGAAGCCAGAGCGCCCGATCCCTGCCAGGGCCTGCAAGAGGGCAGGAAAAAAAACACTTTTTAATTAAAAAACAACCCAATTTATTTACAGTGTTGGCCTACGGGGTGGTTTTTGGGGGAGACTTCTCATGCAAAGAACACACCCTGCCCTGCTGATCCGCAGGGAGAGCCCCCAGTCCTCCCACAGAGCTCGGCACGGACAGATCCTCAGCAGAGCAGGGGCTTTAGCGCTGCTGCGCTTCCCCATAACTTCATCCCCAGTGTAAGGCTGCGCAGGAATAACTGCTGGGGATAGCATTGCTGCCGTGCCGAAAAGACTTGGTGCAAGCCTGCCCTGACGAAGAACAGGAATATTTGCTTCCTGTGCTAATTAAGCAAAACCCAGAGTAACCTCACAGAGCTTTCTTGGTGTTTAGGGTTTGGGTTTTTCACTTTCTACAGCCTTGGTGTCGGGAGGCACAGAGCCTGCAGCAAGCAGAGGAAGACACAAAGGCTTGGAAGTCAGAAGCAGCAGCAGGTTTTCATCAGACCCCCAAGGAAGCCACACTGTGCTTGCACAAGGCGGAGGAAACACGCCGCCTCTTCCACAGTGGGAAAAACACCCACCGCAAGCGGAAGAGCTCGCCGAGGCAACAACAGCAGATCCACCACCTCGCCGCCAGGCCGGCTGCCTTCTATAGGCCAGTTCATTGCGTTGCTGTCGGGCAAGAGAGAAGCACCCTGCTTGCACGACCATGCCTCAGAGCTGTATGCAGTGGCAGCGTCCCTTACGTCCCATCACCTGGTGGCTCTAAAGTCCCTTTGATGTCCCCGTAAACATCGCACCCAGGCAGCCTCTCCCCTCCCAAAGCGCTGCAGCAAAGCAGCCCATGCTTTATGCCTGGAGCCCTTGATGGTCCAAGCAACTGCACAGGGAGATGTTTCCTGCTCCCAGGATCTTAGGAGGGCAGGCAAAGGGTGGAACAAGGGAAGCAGGGGCTGCTACGAGCTTGCGCAGGCGAGCCAGTCCCCCAGAAAATCAGGAGGTCTCTGCAGCAATTTTGGCTGAGGATTGTTTTTTCTCTGGGTAGTTCTCCACTGCCACATGGAGCTTTAACTGTGTGATCTGAGACCACGTCAGCTGAAGCAGTGCAGGACCAGGGTGACACTCCGGTTTGGACCATGCTTATCCAAATTTTACAGCAATGTATTTTTACACCAACACATTTCACCCCAGGGCATCTGCCACCCACCAGCATCGACCTCTGCCACCTAGCCAAGGTCTGCATCAGTGGCCCTGTCCTTGCCATGCCACATCCACACTGGCTAGAAGAGCAGAGGTGATGCTGCGACTGTTCAGCCGGCACCCACCAACCCCTCCCACACCGGTTCCTCTTCAGGGTGGATGAGCTGGCAGCGAAGCCACATCCCCACCAACAAAAAGCACCTAAGTGAGACCAAAAAGTAACTCTTCTGCCCAAGACCACATGGTCGTAACCTTCCTAGTTTGCGCAAAGCAAGCGTGGGGTAATTCAGCAGTAATCATAGAATTCCAGGCTGGAAAGGACCTCAAGGATCATCTGGTCCACCCCTTCTAGGTAACAGCACAGTCTAGACAAGATGGCCCAGCACCCTGAATGCCCACCTTGATGCCCACCTAAAACCAACTGTGCTGCCACAAGCCCATGGCAGGGCTCAAAAACCAGCTTGGTGGGGAGGCCCCCAAGCCATGAGCCTCAGCCAGGTCACTGTCAGCTGGAAAACAGCATCTTCATCTCCCAGAGCAACTTCCAGGTCCCCTCCCCAGCTGCCCAGCCACGACATCCCACACAAGCGGCTTCAGCCATGCTGTCCCAGCTGTAAGTGACAGGAACTGCAGTGCCCCAGCAAGGAAAGGCAGGAAAAACTGCAAGAGGCTCACAGCAGATCCTGAGGAGGGGTTTACTTAAGTACTTGAGATAGAAACAGGTTGTAACCAGCTGAGAAATCAAGGTGGGACTCAAAACAACAATCACCTGTAGGCAATCTAGTGTTCTTACACACTGTTTCTCACTTAACATTTTCCAAGGGCTCTTTCATAGAATCAGGTCATGTCCCAGCTGGCTCCCCACTGGCATCCCACCGCAGACAGGGAAACCCTGGGAGATGAAGGTCCCTTCCCTCCTCCAGTACCTCCTGAAGGAGCTGGGTGCTCTCTCCAAGTCCATAGCTTGCCCTACACCGCCTATAGCCACTGCGATAGGTGACCCAGGGGACTCAAGCTCTCAGACAGACACCGGCCTCCTGCCCTTGAAAGCGGATGGTAGGGATGCGCGTCCCCAGGCCAACAGCTTCTGACACACGGCCACATACCGAGACCCAACCCCACGCTAATGCAAGAGCCCAGCACCACGTCCTTTGCAGCTCAGGAGGGAACATGCCGCCCCAAACTAGGAGGTGCAACATCTCCATGGCCTCTTCTGGGCTATGCAGCAGGGATGGAGACCCTAGAATCATAGAATCGTTGAGGTTGGAAAAGCCCTTTAAGATCCCCAAGCCCAACCGTTCCCCTAACCCTGCCATCCCACCACTAAACCCTGGCCCTAAGCACCTCGTCTGCCCAGCTTTTAAATACCCCCGGGGTGGGGACTCGACCCCTGCCCTGGGCAGCCCCTTCCAACGCTTCTTGCCCTCAGGACTTGCTCGCCCATCTGTAGAGAGGCAACAAATTTAATTTTGGGGATCGTGGGGGTTACCGTAGGGGGTGCCCTGGGTCCCTGCTGCCCCCGAGCCCGTCGGAGCCTGTGCAATCCATGCTTTGGATGAGGCGGCTGAGTTCTTCTGCTGTTTCTCACTGCTTATCTGCTTAGCTGAGCCTTGGCACCTGTCCCAGGGCAGATGCTCCCATGACACTTCCAATGCGTTGGAGGCATGGCGGAGGGAGGATTGCCTCTGCTCACCACTGCTGCCAACTTCTCCTCCTCCTGTCCTGGCCCGGGGGCCCCACGTCTCCCTGGACCACACCAGCTCATGCGGCTCTGCTGCTCTGCTCCACCCTGCCCCAGAGACGTCCCTGCGCACCCCTCCATCCATCGCAGCTGCTCTTGCCTCATGCCCTTGGTCCTTCTGGATAATTATTCTGGACTGGGATTTGCAACTCCGGCTGGAGAGAGGCCGCTAACCATGGGACGTGGAGGAGCCCCAATTTCCAAGCCAGCAGTGCAGAGCAGCTGACCCCGCTGTGCCATGAGGCGGGCTGAGGCTGCTGTGGTGACAGGCTGGGTGATGGCATCACTGAAGCCTCTTTACAGGACCTCAGATGAGTTCTCAGAGACCTTTCTGGCCATAGGCAGGAGGAGGTTTTAGGGCTGACATGCAGCCTTCGGTATGGATCCGCATCCAACCATCCAGAGACTTGTTACAGCATCACGCAGCGTTGGAGGGAAGGGAGCTCTGGAGTGCCCCAGCCCACAGGACCGTCACCAGTGCTGGATCAGGTCAGTCTTCCATTGAAAACACTCAAGGATGGAGCAACCTCACCTCTCCAGGTGTCCATCCCAGGGCTGCGCCATCCTGCAGGGAAGAAGTCTTCCCTGATACCCAACTTGAACCTCCCAAGCCACCATCTGCAACTGTTGCCCCACATTGTATCATCTGCTGCTACCAAGGAAAGTGCAGCTCCACCACCTTTGTAACTGCCCCTCTAGGAGCTGTAAGCTGCTAGTAGACCCCCTTTCAACCTCCTTTTGGCCAGACTAACCTAGTCCAGCTCCCTGGTGACCCCTCACTGGCCCCTTCTGCGGTTCCCCCGCTGTCCAGTCCTCATCTCTGCCCAACGTGGAGCCTACCCAGCCATTCCTCCTGGCCCCACAACCTCCTTCAGCCTGTCTGTTCCCAAACAGCAGGGACGGCACTTGGCCAAGGCCAGGCTGAAGAGCAGCTCCCAAGCTCCTCCATGTGTTGGACCGAATGACGTGTGGCTACACCACTCTTAAGCACCACAAAGGTTCAGGTGGTGAGGGACTGCTCCTGCCCAGTCAGACCATTCAGATTCCTGCTGTGGTCCCAGTTCTTTTGCTGTATTTAACCATGATAGCTGCAGGACACATTGCTCCTCCTGGGAGAAGGGGATGGGCAGTCCCAGAGCACGAGCACGCCAAGCACAGTTGCAGGCAAGGTCATCGCGAGAGGTGTGAGGACTCTGGAGCAACAGGAGGGTGCTTGAAGGCCGGATGGGAGCGGGTCACCCCACCCGATGGCCAGAGCACCCTCCCGGGGCACCTGCTCCATGCCCCAAATCGATCAGCAAGATGCTGACAGTCCCTTCCCCTCCAAAACCCGTGACATCCCCAGGATTTAGTAGCACCACTAACGGGCAGAGGACGAAAGTCATGGCAGGAAAATTGGCAGTGGGAGCCACTGATATTTGGGTACCGAACGATGGGATGTAAGCAGCCCCATCGGGTGGCCCGGTGGGTGCTGGGCAGAGACGAGGAGCGGGGGAACAGCAGGGCTTATCCAACACCACATGCCTGGAGTAGCTGCTCTGAGGACGGCAGTGAGTGCTTTCAAACTTTAATTCCTTTCCGTACGTCACCACTCGTCTTCTCCAGCTCTGCCTTCCCCCAGGAGGACAAGCTGAAGCTAACCGAGAAAGACAAGGGCTCGGAGGTGTGCGCAAATGTTTGCTCAGACGCATCAGATCGCTGCAAAGCTGCTTTTATGGGCATTTCAGAGCGGCTCCTGGCAGCACCGCCAGAGCTGAGCTCCGAGGATGCTCGCTGCGCCCCATGACGTGAACCCACCGAGTGGGCTTCGGACCAAAAAGGGGCGAGGAGAGCTTGTGTTTACAAAATTTGAATTAAAAAAAAAATGCCGCCAAACAGAAAAGTCTGTCTGGAGCCAGGAGGGGAACAATAAACCCAAACGCTTTCCTCTGATGGGTTGCAGATGCAGCATGCCGGCAGTCTCCCGGTGGAAAAAGCACTGCTGCATGGAGGGCTTTTGCCGTTTGTTCACCTAGGAAATGAAGACAGTGCTTTGGTTTGCCCTGAAACTCTTTGGTTTTTTGCTTTGTAGATGAAATACAGAGATAAAAAGGGCAGCACTCTTTCTGGCCTGTGTGGTGCTCAAACAACATACTGTTATCTCTTTAGCTTCATAATTAATGTGTTGTTTGCACTGGCCGGGCCTATTAATTACGGGGGAACAAACCAGTGGGAATCTTTTATACGGGAATTTATTAAGGGCCCTGGAGGCAACCCAACCCCATGCATGGGGTGGTTGCAAGCACTTGTCCTGCACTGAACATGTCCATGGGGCATGGACAGCTGGCCTTCAATGGAGGCAGAAACCAGGCTTTGCCGAGCATGGGGTGAGGGCTGTCTCAGTGCTGGGTCCATGTCACGAGCCCAGACCTTGCAGGCATGTTTGATCACCAGGGCTGTCCCGTCCATGTCCATCCCCTGTAGCTCCTTCCATTGCTATCCACTGAGGAGAGCAGCCAAAGCCACCACGGTGTGCTCACCAAAATTCTCCCCATATTGCAGCTGGACCTCACCGATGATACGGTGAATATGACGCCTCGTCCCCAGAGGAGCTGGGAGTTGCCTGCGCTGTAGAGGTCCCACACGGGCCACAGCGGAGGGACTTCTGCAGCTGGATCTGTCCCTCCTCATCTGAGCCATCCCAGGAGCTGCCCCGCTGGCAGAGGGACGGGCTCACAGCTCCGCAGGGGGAAAGGCTCCCCCCAGCCCCACTATCACTGCCTCTGTCAGCAAGCCCAGCGCTGCTTTGGCATCTGGCACTCAGCACCGACAAAGTGGCACTGACAGTCTCCAGATCTATCTTGGTGGCGGGGAAAAGGGACAGCGGACTTGCACCTTGCCGGGCCAGATCCTGCCCCTTCCCACCCTCTGCAGTTGTTTGACTGTGGTTTTGACAGGCTGCTCAGTGAGAGCACTGGCTTGGGCACACACATGAGTGGCTGGAGAAGCAGGGACAGGACGTAGCTTGACCCAGCGCATTGAGAGAAGATCAGTGTCACCGCTGTCCTGAGCCCTCATACATTGTCCTAGCTCAGGACCTGTCCCAGGCACCTCTGGGCATCAGCAAACCCCATTGCCTGAGCCAGGGTCCCTCTCTGCCCTCAGCCAGGTCCTACCAAGTGGAGGCGCCACAACCCATCCTGATCAGCAGACCTACCTCTGACCATCAACACAGCCTCTCCAGACCAGATCTCCTCATCCTCTGTTAAATTATCTTTATACCTAATTAACAGACATTATGGAGGGTAGCAGTGTGCCCAAACTTTGCCATTAAGCATCTAGACAGTCAAGATGGGCCACCTTTGTAACAGAGGAGGTGGGCAGCTTTGAGCCCTGCCACACGGCATCTTCCCTGGTCATCACAGAAAGCAGTACCCAAACTCTCCCAAGAAAGGCATCCCATTTTCATGAAGGTTATTGATGTCCAGCCCTTCTACGCACTGGAGACCTTGTCAAGTAAAACAAAAGGACTTGTTGTGGAGGAATCCTTGGCAACGCGACCAACATACACATGACCTTCCGACTTGGAAAACAGATGGCCAAAAACCCAAGTGAGCAATCCCACTGCACGCGGCACGGCTCAGCTCCCCTGCCACCGCGGCTGCCAGCAACAGGCCATGATGCACCACGGTTCCCAAAGCCTGATGGAGCAAGCCGATGTGCAAGAGGGGATGTGCGGGATGAGCCCTGCTCCAGCCTGGATGTGGCACTTCCTCCATGGCAGCCACAGGCCCAGAAAAGCCCTTTATCAGCTCATTTATCATGTCCCTCCCTGGGACCCTCCCTGCTCCCGTGGGCTCCCCTTGGCCAGCCCTCTGCACCTCCACCCAGGGGTACATGCCCGTGGGTGGCTTCAAGGGCAGGCTTCAAGAAGTCTCCTTGCAGCCTCCTTCCTCCTCCCTGCTCTTCTCCAGGCCAACGTCAAGCCCTGCGGCGCTAAGCACCACAGAGGGCAGCCCAGGACACCTCCATCCTCAGACCCTGTGTGCTACTGCCTGGCACAGGGAAGATCCCAGCCCACCAAGCATGGCACGGCGGAGACCTCCTGCTGACGCCAGCCTCCCATATCCTCTGCTCAGGGAGGACTCATGCCCTCTTCCTCCTCCTGCAGATGACGCTTCCTGGCAAAGGGTTCAACCTGCTCTGTAAAAGCTGCCATGCCGTTGCCACCGGTACTTCGAAGGCTGCTCCTCGGTCATGTGGATAACAAGAGGGATTAGCAAGTCAGGGGAGGATGAGAGCTAAATGAAGCATCGCCTTGCAAAAGGCTGCTCCATCCATCCTGCTTGTCTTTGGGTGGAGAAGGGAGAGCAGAGGGCAGCACTAGCGGGCAGGGCAGGCACAGCGGCACGGCTCCGCACTCGCTCCTGCCCTCCTGGAGCTGGGGGTACAAAAGCCAATGCCCCACAGCAGCACCCTTCCCGGTGCTGTCCCCATGCGGGGGATGCTCACCACAGCTCAGCCGGGCAAAGCCAAGGAGCCTTGTGTGGCTTTGCGGGGTTTTTGAGAGCTCCTTGGCTTGGCTGGAGCCCAGGGTTCCAAATGGGCACAGTGGATGGCCTGTCCCCCTCCCCAGGGCACCCCAGATCTCAGAGTTTCAAACTTTGGCAGTAAACCAAGGCAATATATCTTCCCAATTCTTGGTCCCAGAAATGTCAGACTTGTTTAAACTGGACTGTTTAGATGAATTTGTGTATGTTGGTATGTTGGACACCCAACATGAAAGACTTCAGCTCACGATTAAAGTTTGGCAAAGCCCTAAAATCACAGAAAGCAGAGAGTTTTATCATGGGAAGCACTGGTCCCTGGGATGAGCTATTATTACTTCTGTTCTGCTTCAACCATGGCGCATAAACACCGAGGATCGACGGCAGCAAGGGCCGATTTTCCAGCTGACAGCATCAGCTGATGGGAAGGGAGGGGACACGCTGCGGTGCAAAGTGCCCACATCCCCGCAACTGACACACTGGGTTCCCGCCTGCAGTCTAGGAGGTTCCCCCCAAATCCCACATTCCTGAGAAATGCCCATTGCATTGCTGACCATTGCCAGCGCGAACTTCCCAGGAAAAATTCATTTTCAGGAAGGGAATATGTCCTGGAAAATTCTAGCCTCGGTGGGGAACGATGAGCAAGGGGCTGGGATGGAAACTGTTTTGCAACCTTAATTATTTTACCCCAAACACTGGCAGCCCAGGCAGCACCTCTCACCCCGTAATGTCATTAATTGCCTTGGGAATGCCTGCCCCACAAGAGCCCCTCTTGCCCTGTTACTGCTCCCTGCATAAGCCCCTCCCAGGCACCGAGAAGAGCTCCCCGTGAAGCTTGGGGGTCTGGCGAGCCCCCCGCACACGCACACCCTGCCAGGCAGGTCCCGGGAATGCCTGATTTATAGTCTTATGCCTCATTCTGTTTATACCAGGCGAGTTATTTAAAACAAGGAGAGCGAGAGGAGCCTGGGTTTTGTTTAAAAGTCCGGTGAGGAGATTTGCCTTAAATAGTCAAGAGCTGAGATTGGAGGGGAAGCCTCCCAGCAGCTTGGACCTCCAGAGTGGGAGCGGAGCTGGCACCCGCGGGGGGAGCTGGCTGGCTGGAGGAGAGATGGCAGGAGTCTCCCGCTTAACCCCAGGGAGTTAAACCAGCCTGCAGGATCACTCGCAACCCTGGCCTTACGTGGCCCGTGGCACCAGAGACATGGTTCACCTCCATGACATGAAACACATGAAATGGCAGCCTTGGGAGAAAGGGCACCAGTCCTCGCAAGCCAACGTTCACTCTGAATTCTAATGACGGCAATCCAAAAAGCTGCTCCATGGCCAGAATTGGTGCGGCCACCCCAAAGGAAGCTGTCTGCAGGCTGGCACAGCCCCAGCTATGAGCCCTCCAGGCAGCCCCCCTCCAGTCCTTGAGGCCTCCTCCTTAGGGCCAAGGCTAAACGCAAAGCCAGGCCGATGTAAGAGCCTCCCACGGGGGGACGACACAAGCTTGGTTTGCTCGGTGCTGAGCACAGATCTGATTGCTCTCTATAAATACATCCGGGGTCAACACCAGGGATGGGGAAGAGCTATTTAAACTCAAGGGGAATGCTGGCAAAAACAAAAGGCTATATATAAACTTTCCATGAGCAATGCCAGGCTGGAGGGAAGGTTTTAACTCCTGGAGCAGGGAGGTGGAGAAAGCACCCCCCCAAGGAGCGGGGTGAGGCAGTGGGATGGGGCCAGACATGTTTCTCTGTATCCCCAAGGTAGGTAACCCCGGTTTTCCCTCTGACCCCATCCCTGAGACCAGCAAAATCAGCGGAGGTGCCAGCAACCAGCCTCGGCACCGCAGCGACAGCTCCCGACCCCACTCCAGGCAGGACAGCAAGGGGCAAGAAGCTCTTCAGATATTTTTCCACTTTCTTGACTTATTTGGTCAAAATTGCTGACGAATTAATCAGAATAATGAGTAACTTGGGTGCCTCGAAGCACTCAGCAGCAACGGTCAAATGCTGAAAGGCAGAGCTGTGGTGCAAAACCTGGCACCCTTTGTTAATCCCTGCATCGTTGCTAATGCCTGTGCCCTCCCCCCCCCAATAATCCCTGCTCCTCATGCTCATCCCTGCACCCCTGCTAAATCCTGCACCTGCTGCCAGCACAGGCATCATCTGCTAATCCCCAATCTTTGCAACCTTGCCCATCCCTGCAGCTCCTGGCATGCTACTCGCTGCACCCCACCACCCACTGCACCCAAACCCACCCTGGGCAGCACCCAGTGGGACAGGCAGGGCTGCCCCCACCCACTCCCAGTGTCCCCATTGGGTCAATCTGCCAGATCCTTGAACGCCAAGAGTTGCTCATGGGAACGGCGTGGGCAAGAAATAATCACGTTTGGGAGGAGACAGCAGGGAGAAGGGAGCTGCGTGGTGGGGTGGGCTGGTGCCACGGCCCCAGTGACTGGGCAGGCTTGTGGGACACCAACCTGCCTTTTTTTGCATCTTATCTCAAAGCCCGGGGACAGCACCAGCTCCAGCTGAATGGTGGTACCATTCGCAAGGCAGGGGATGAAATATTCAGAGAGGTTTAGAGCAAATTGGTGTCTCCTGCAGAGCACGCTGATGAATATTTCAGAGGTACAGGCACCCGAAGGAGGGCCAGGAGCCAGCTGAGTGCTGCGCCGAATAGGCACCCTGTAACCGTGGCATCCATGGTGTGGTCTGGCACAGACGCTGCCAGGGATTGACTGGGAGCATTGGGCCATGCCGGTGGAGATGCCCAACAGAGCAGAACTCTGGGACAGCCTGAAGGCAGGCAGTCAGGGCAGTGGCTGAGGAGGACACCTCTCCTGGAGGTGCCTGGTGTCTTCCCACTCTGCTCCCACTGATGCGACAGCAGCGAGGGCTTGCTCCCACACACACGTCCACCCATCCATCAGCCATTCTATGTCACTTCAGTTGCTTCCCAGCAAACACCGAGACAGACCCCACCTTCCCAGTTCCTTCCAGTTGCCCCCCCATCTCACTCATTCCCTCCAAGCAGCACGGTCACTGCATTCCTGCACTGTCACCCCAGGTTTTGGGCTCGCTGTAGGGGGAAGGTGATGCCGTTTGGTACAGAGGACATGCATGCCATCACGGGAGACCCCTCCCGGCACCAGCCTGTGGCGATCTGGTCCTTTCTAGGCTGTAAGAGGAGGAAGCCAACCACCGAGACAGTGAAGTATGGGCTCTAGCACGAGGCCCATAAACATTTGTCACCATAAATTAAAACAGAGCTGCCTATATCTGCCACATTCCCAAATCCCCTAAACTCCCCTAAAAAAAGCCCCGATAGCAGCCCCACTGGCACTGGTGTTGCAATGACCAGGGGAGTGTGCAGAGTCACGTCCTGGGTGAAAAGTTCAGGTCTGAGCTGGGGGAGCCTCCGGGGCAGAGTAAAGGCTGCAGGGTTTGAGATGCAACACCAGGGAATTGCTGGCACCCCGCTGCCCCCGATCCAGCATGGGTCCACCACTAGACACATGCCCTCTGCGCTCCCAGTGATGTCAGCATCAGTGTGCCAGGAAGAGGCTTTAATTCCTGCTACATTCCCCAGGTGTGGCAGCGGCAGATCCAGGAGCCGGTGGAGCAGGGACATTCCAGCTGATGGGAAAGTTTGGGGTAGCAGGAAGGAAAGCAGTCGTCAGTGCCGCCACAGGCTAAGCCGGCGCTGGGGCCGCATTCCCCAAGGACAGATAAAAGCTACCGTAAAAGGGGAGACCTGTCACTAGGGCTGGCCTGGCTTATCTCAGCACGGCAGGGAGAACAGCAGCAAACCACTCAGCAAGTGGGTGCCACTGCAGCACCAGGGTCTGAGGGCCACCTTATCGGCCCCTGGTGCTTGCTGGGCTATGCCGGGGAAGGCAATGACCCACTGGGGCATCTCAGACCCACCTCAGCCTCGTCCCCCCTGTGATGGCAACCTGCAGCCGCATGCCCGGCTGGAACCGTCACATCCCATCAGGCTCCGCCAGCTGCCAAGCCCCCTCTCTGCACACCATCCCCCCACCACTGCGGCCCTTCGGTGGGAAGCCAGGATGGCTGATGGGGGAGCCCGGAGTTTCCAGGGGTACAGCCTGTGCCTGGCTCCCTCCATCATCCTCGTGCACCCAAGGGAGTGGGGACCTCAGGCGAAGGGAAGGCAGGAGAGAGCAGCTCCCTCCAGAAGAGCACGAAAGGCGATGCTGGGTGCTGCCAGTGCAGAGCAGGGGCCTGTCTGGAGCTGTGGGGGAGCCACTGACTGCAACAGTTTTTGCTTACGATGGGCAAAACGCTCAAGATGCACAAGTAGGAAGAGGCTCTTTTGGAGTGAACTGCAAAATATTGTCTTTGCGCAGCTAAACTCCCCCGCCCGTGCCTTCTCCTTGAAGTCTCGGCAGCTCTCGGGGAGAAGGTTTCCTTCCTCCTTACTCCTCCGCGAACAGCAATGTTCCTCCCTGCAGCCAATTAGTGAGCTGGGGTCAGGGGTCAAGGGGCTTCCCAAGTTCACAGCGCTAATCACCAAACCGCTGCCAAGCGAAGCCAGCATCAAGCGGTGCACACAGGGCAGCCCCCCATGGTCGTCCCTGGGATACCCCGGGGACAATCAACCCCACCCTCCCCCACCCCACAAGGTCTCCAAATTTCCCCCATCATCACCAAACACTGGGTTTCCCCCTCCTCGTCTGGCTCCCTGCTTCATTCCTCCCTCAACCTGAAAGCCTCCAGCTGCCGTCCCGGCCCCCATGCATCTCTCTGCAGAGCTGTCATGACTTCACCCCACCGCTGGCAGGTCTGCCAGGCTGGAGGAGGAGCCCATGTCTCTCCAGCCCCATCTTGGCACAGCCACACTGGCCTGGGCAGCCCCACTCCGTGCCAGCCCCATCCCGCCAGCTGCCCCCTTTTCCTCCACAAGCCGGGCTGCAGCGGGCCAGTGGCCGCTATCAAATATTCATGGCCCTGTGTGGTAAATAAGCATTATGAATTTATGACTTGCTGAATTAAACAGGCTCTGTCTTGGGCCGGCTGCCATTCGTCGAGGTGGAAGGAACAGCAGCATTGCCAGCATGGGGCAGGGCTGGCACATGCGGCAGCAAAGGGTGCTGGCACAACCCCAAAAGCCGACCACGTTCAAACCAAAACCAAGTTCAGGCTTTGGGAACACCCACAGCCCTGCAGTCCCCGAGAGCCTGCAATAGGGCTCCTTCACCTCCTGCAAATCCTTCGCTGCTCTCTGCATTTCAGCTCCCCTCCATGGAGCTGCGGCACCTTGGAGCTAACAGGCGCAAATGAATTGAGGCTCAGGTTCACTGGTTTAAACAATATTTAGTCCAGTGCTATGGTTACATGACTAACCAGGTTAATGAATAACATGGCAAGTGTTTGCCCAACACAGGAAAGAAACACAGAATTATTTTGCTCAGCGCAAAGAGGCCAGCAGAAAGTCACCTGTGGAAGCCCAGGGCAGCAGCACCATGCAGGGAAGGAGTGATGCCCGTCTCACCCGGCACCATTGGAGGAGGATGGTTTTCCACAGCTCATCCAACACAGGGGGCTCAAGGAGAGGGCGGCACGGCTCGGCTTCTGAGCCCCATCTCCTCCCAGGGAGATGTTCAGGTGTACATGTGACCATCTTCATGAGAAGGGAAAGGTAGGGATGGGGTAAGGGGAAAAGAGATGGGATAAGCACTGGCAGCATCGGGTGAGCCATCAGCTGACCTGGCCCAGGAATGTAAACACTTAAGGAAAAGCCGGGGGACAGGATTTCCAGGATCAGTATGACAAGGGAGCACGGGGAAATCTATAAAGAGCTGGGTGAAAGGCTCCCTGCCAGCATCATCTCCCAAGGGAGCACTGTTCAGGGCTGTCCCTGTCTAAGGATCAAATTCAGAGGGGGAAACATTTTTGCCCAAGCAAATATGGCACTTCACACCTCCCTGCCACACCGCAAGGCCATGAGGAGCATCTGGCCAGTGCCGCCGTGCATTGGCCATCCAGAGAGGCCCAGGACGTTGCCACTGCCGTGTCCCCTGTGACGTGGTGGCAGGGTGTCACCAGGCCTGGCTGGTCCCCACACTCAGCAGATGGGACCCATCCCCACACTGTTAATAAAGCAAATTATCTTCTCGTGGCTCCCTCGTGGTGCCAGGCTGGGGCTGGCTCCCCAGCGCTGGGCACGTCCTCCAAAGAACAGCACTGCAAGGCCCTGGCCCAACACCACAAAGCCACCACCCTGGAATTGCAAAGCACCCTGTGTTTGGGTGAACTGCTTCCCAAATCAGCCCCAACACCCCTTCTCCGAGCTCCTCTTCCTCGAGCGGTAACTGAGTCATTGAGGAGGATCGCCGATGGGGTCTGGCTGGCTGGGGCTGCATGGGTCAGCGTTACCCCCTTCCCACCCCATCCTCCTGCCACCATCGGGCTTTGCCACCCAATGGCAGCAGGAGCCATACACACTCCTGGCATGCTTGTCTCGTCACGCAGCCAGCCAGAACCAGCTGGGCTCTTTCGCTGCCACTAAATTTATCCCTGAAGACCCCCTCCTCGGTACGGTCAGTTCCCATCGCTGGGTGATGCTTCGCTCCCACCCCTGCGTTTCCCCCACTGTCCTCCCCACCTCTGCCGCCAGGACAGGACGTTCCCACGTGGTTGCGTGTGCCGCAGGCAGGCTGGGAGAGGCTGCATTCACACGGGAAGGCAGCGTAGCTGGACGCCCTGAGGATGCTCCAGCCTGGCCACCCCCTGGCCCCTCAACGGTAAGCAAGAGCCTGCAGGCTCCAGCCTGGCCCCAGGGGGGACCTTGCTGTGCCCCCTGCAAGCCAGACCCATGCATTGCAGCAGCATCAGCTCCTCTCCCCAGCTGGGCTGGGTGCTGCGGGGCATGTGCCGGCAGGCCGAGGATGGGTTTGGTGGGTTTGCAGACCACCAAGAAGGTGTTCTGAGCACTGCCAGGGTGGGGGAAGCAGGCAGGAAAGGGGCTGAGACAGGCAGGGATGGGGAGCAAGCTGGGGGGAGCTCCTCCATCTCTGCCAGCCTGTGCACACCAGCCAGGGCAGGGCCATGATCTTTTTTTTGCTGCTTTCTAATTATATTTTTAACTGTCCCTTTCAGGAGAAATCCTAAGTCCAGCACAGTGGGAGAAACCAAGCACCCTCGGGGAGCCCAGCAGGGTCCTGACGTCAGCCCACACTCCCCCTGTCCCAGGACTGCAGCAGTTTCAGGGTGCTGTGAAGGGGGCTGCAGTGGCTGTGGCAGTGGCCATGGTGTGAGGCCGCATGCTAGACCCAGGGATGATGCTGCAAGCTTGAGCCACATCATTCCCTCCCCACCGATGACAGCTGGGAGAAGCTAGATGATCAATAGATCCCAGTTTCCCTTGCTGGATCCAGACCCAGAGAAGCCCAGGGAGCTTGGACACCAATTTATCAAGCTTCTGAGGCCACATAAAAAACTTATTCCTGCATGTCTGTGCTATTTGAAATCAAAGATATTGCTGACCCTGCGTTTGTCCAGTGCACGTAGTCCTGAGAACTTGAAATCCTGGCCGGCACAACGTCAATAGGATGCAATGCTCAGAGTTCATCGTATTGGAAAGCGCAACTCGTGCTCAGGAGAAAACCGCTCGTTGTGAAAGAGTGACCCCAACTGTTGTGTTGGAAAGAAACCTCTGCTGCATCTCAGCCGGTGTGACACCAGACAGCGAGAGCCGACATCTCCAGGGCAAAGCATAAAACCACTGTGGGGAGACACAAGACAGGAACAAAAGTTACAGGGCACTGCGGGTGGTGCAGCCCCATGTCCCTCTCACGCAGGAGTTCACTGCGGGGTGGGGGGGATGAAGGAGATGGGTGAGGAGAAGAACCTGGTTTTGCATTAAAACATTTCAAAACATATTTGAGCCCCCAAAATTTTGGGTGTTAGCAGGTGGGATTTAAATGCATTGATCTCTCCAATTCCACCGCCAGCAGCAGTGAGACACGGCACTGTTCCCAGTGTCCCCTTCCTGGGACCGGGAACTCTCCCGGTCCACATCTGCCATCAATGCCCATAAGAGTCCATAAGAAGATCACACAGGGTTGATATGAACCCCATAAAATGGAGGAAATACAATCACTGGTGGGAACGTAGGGGACAGAGGATCAAGGTGGGGGGACAAAAGACCAGACAAAGGCAATCTGGTGTCTCAGCGTAACAGATGAGGTGACAAGAGACACTGATGGGGGCTGCCCAGAGCTGGGGTGCAGAGGGAGTGGGGTGGCTGGAGGGTGAAAACAGGGTGCGGGTTTGGTCCCAGGGATCCACACTCCCCGGGCAGATGGGGTGCAGCCCCCTCAGCATCCCTCTCATGCCTGGATTCACTCCATCGCCACCCTGTTCAGATACCCTCAGCGACCGACACAAGCTGGGGAAATACCAAGCAAACTGGAAGCACTGCAAAATAATAAACCCACCGAGCGCCTGGAAATCCACCTCACGCCTGCCAGGCACGGTCCCACACAGAGGACACCCAGCTCACAGCAAAGCTGGCCAGGGGCCCAGACACGGCGGAGCCGGACAGTGCTGCGCATGCAAGAGTGCACCACCATCCCGTGGCTGTACACGCCCCGCAGCCCAAGGGGGGCCAATGAAGAGGGGCAATTGTAGCTTCAGGACAGAAAATCCAATTTTTTTTCACCAAAAGAAATTTCTACAGAAAAACTCTTTGCATTTTGCCTTAGTTTCAAACCCCCAACCCATTGCTGTGCCCTTCATCTTCCCTTTCCCCCCAGGCCTCTTCCAGAAGTAAAGACCAAAAGTCCAAGCAATCCCAGATAAAACACCCTCCCTGCATGCATCCAGCCCCACTGCGAGAGAAGTGAGCTGGAAACGAACCAAGCAAAACAGTTGGGAGATGGTGGCTGAGCTGAGTATCCCTAAAAACCCCACAGTGTCATGGGGCAAAGCATGCCGACAAGGCTGTGCTCGGGGACAAGGGCGGGCACTGCTGTGCCATGTTCCCAAGGCTCTTTCGGCAGGATGATGGCCTGAGCAAGTCCTGGGAGAGATGTGGAGGATGAGGAACTCCAAAACATGGCATTTTTCGATCAACTGAAAGCAGAACTTGGCAAATAGTGTTTAAAATGCTTTAAAAAAATACTGGCGGAGCCAAAAGTGGCACTTCAGTACTTCCCAAGTACTCAGAGGTTTTAGTGCTCAGAAGGGGCTCCTCACTTAATAAAAAGGAGAAAAATATTAAAAGGCACATGAGACATTTCGGCTGGTCCGTAAGAACCTGCCCCTTTGCCCAGCTTCACGCAGCACCCAGTGCCCGCTCAGACAGGGGGGTACGGCTGGTGGCAGCGATGGCTGAGCAGGGAATGGGACAAAGAGGGGTGCTGGGCACCCACGCTTTGGTGAGGGGCACATAAGGTGCGATTGCGGAAACACGTGCACAGGATGCATCCGTGCACAATGCTGGCTTGCGAGGTGCTGTGTGCCTGAGCTGGCGGCGCACGTACTCCGTGCACCCCAGCTCCTCACGTCGTTTTGTGCTTCCTCACCTGGTGGAGCAAAGGCAGCATGCTGGGGCGCTGCTCATGGCTCCCACGGCGGCTCAGGCTGGTTCCCACGACCTGCTGCACTTCCTGCGGCTGGCGGCTGCTGGACTGTTCCGGAACATGGTGATGGAAGCGCTGCGATCCGGGTGGACAGAAAGGCTGAGAGCTGGCCCCAGCCTGGGAACGGCCTCCACGCAGTGTTCCCCCCGGCCGTGACACCCAGGGTGGGATCCGCTCACGGCCAGGAACTGGTCTGCCTGCTACCCAGCTGGTCTGCAGACACCAGGAGAGCAGGTCTTGGGAAAATTGGTCTCGGGTGATTTCTCCTCATCCTCCAGAGCAAGGCCGAGCCTCGAGCAAAGCCGTTATATGACATTTTGCAAAATGCCCAGGGTTGGCTCCAGCCCAAACCCACTTCCTCTCGCTCCCAAAGGGCCAGAGGGCACTCTGGGAGGCAGATGTCGGTGTTGCTGGTCTTGAAGCAATTCCAATCCCTTCTTCCAGAGATGTGCAGGAAGAGGCAGGGAGCACAGATGCTTTCCCAGTCAGGCTCAGCCTTTGCACGCTGGGCACCAGAGCTATGAGTGGCACCTCTCTTAGGTATGTTGTGTAATGCCCATCATGCACAGTGAGGCAGAGCTATCTGAAAACTCAAATCCAAAAGATCCAAGTGCCAGCTTCCCTTCAAGAGGCTTCAGGAGCCCCTTCCACAGGAGAGTGTGCTCTCCTACCAGCACATACAGTCTGTAGTGAGGCTATTCCACCACTTTCAGTGGGTGTAATACCTTTATCCATACCCTAAACCTACAGGTGAGCTCCAGCATCACGTGTGTGCTCAGCTTGTGGCACTGTATTTTGGAATGTCCTCCATGCGGGTAGCTCGTGAAACTTTTTATCAGTGTTTTGAAGGACTACAGATGACCTGCTCATGAATCCCTTACTCAGCTGTTTGATGGCCATTTTAGAATCATAGAATCATAGAATGTTTTGGGTTCGAAAGGACCCCTAGAGGTCATCCAGTCCAACCCCCCTGCAGGGAGCAGCGACACCGCTAACTAGATCAGGTTGCTTAGAGCCCCATCCAACCTGGCCTTGAATGTTTCCAGGGATGGGGCCTCCACCACCTCGCTGGGCAACCCATTCAGTGTTTCACAACCCTCATTGTAAAGAATTTCTTCCTTATATCCAGTCTAAACCTACCCTGCTTCAGTTTAAAACCATCACCCCTTGTCCTGTCACAGCTGTCCCTACTAAAAAGATTGTCCCCATCTTTCCTATGGGGCTCCTTTAAGTACTGAAAGGCCACAAGCAGGTTTCGCTGCAGCCTTCTCTTCTCCAGGGTGAACAGCCCAAATCCCTCAGCCTGTCTTCCTAGGAGAGGTGCTCCAGCCCTCGGATCATTTTCTCAAGTTTCTTCTTGCAAAACCATTTAGACCTTTCCCGAGCTTGGGCTTGCTTGGTGGCTGGAACTGGAGGCCCAAGGAGGGCAGGCTGCCCCTCTACACTAAGCCACCAGCACTACAGCCCAGCCCTGCACCTGGCTTGGGTCTCCTGAAGCAAAGAGATCTCTGGAAATATTTTTAGCTGTGGGGTCTTGAACAAAGGCATTTGGTTTCTCAGGGACGCCGCTCAGTGGCTGACGCACTGGGATGAATCCAGCTGGAGTCACCTGCAACACAAAGGTGTTTCTGTCCCAAATTGCAAGCAAAGCTGCATGGAGCCCGGGGAGGCCCTTTTCCTGTCTCCCCCTTGTTTCTTTCCTCTCTCCATTCTTTGTGCAAAGATGCGTTCAAATAACACTTCCCTGGAACAAGGAGAACTGCAAGGTAATCGGTATGAAAAAGTTTGGCATCTGGACATGTTCTGAACTAACAAACCCTCACCCCATTTGCCATTGCTGTTATAACAATGATGGAAAACAATAGGCAGCACATACCCCTGCAGCGAACCTGCCAGCAAGAGCACTTGCATGAGACAGGGCAGGCGCTGCCCGTCAGGCAGACGCAAGAGCAGAGGACGTCACCTCAGGCACCCACAAACACTTGCGGGTGCTCTGTGAACAAAAGAAACACGTTGGAGATCCTCCTCTCTCACCTTGTGGGCACATGAAGCCTTCCCGTCTGCGTTCCCTGCTCCCACGTGGGTGTGCATCCCACCCGGCATGCTCCGGACGTGTGGTGACAACCCCCCAAAAGGGTTTGCAGTCTTCCCTGCAAGACAAAAAACGAGGCATTCATCATCTATCTTAAAAGGGAGAAACCCAGATTTTACTTCCTTCTTACCAGTTTGATACCAGTTACAGGTGATCTAACTGTTGAGTCTTTTATGAAGACAGTACAGACCACGGTCGGAAAAGAACTCATGGCATTGTTCTCATTCTTCTCACCAACTGCCCCCCACCCACCCGCCAAGTTAAACATTCAACTCCTCCAGAACCCAAGACATTTCTCTCTCTCTGCGGGCCCAAAAAGTGATTTCTGGGGTTGTTTTGCATAAAGGATGTAATTTTCTAACAGTAAATTAAATCACATCTAAGAAAACAGAATACAGCAACTTTAAATCACTAGGGAAAGGTGTATTTGGTGGGTCTAAAACAGCCAATGGAAAGGAAAGGGTTTTATCCCATCCCTAAAGGAAAGGTTTTTAAGTTTATATAGTATGAAGCAATTTAGCTGTCCATATTGCGAATAAATAACTGACCTGCATCTCTTGGGAAAACATCCATTAGACCATAAAGAACCACAACCTCCTAGGAGACCAGCACCTAGGTACATTCATAATAAAACTATCCAGAGAACAGTTTTAATGCTATTTGGAAAATATAAAGGAGCTCATCTCCAGAAAATTGGCAGCTTGAAGGCTAGCAGCACCCTGGCTTGCAGTTAACATGCTGCAGCTGCAGAGAAGAGCCAGAAGCTGTGCTTCGGCTCTCCCAGGCCGCGAGCAAGGCAGGCAACTTGGCAGAAAAATTGTCTTCCATCAGCTCTTTGGCTCTGTTTGCAAAAGATTGGGAGGGCTAACACCCAGCCAGCCTCAGCAGGGAGCCCCCAGCAATTTCACTGTGGCTGCAAATTCCTGCGGGGCCGCGAAAACATGAACTTTACGAATCCGATTGCACAGGAACGGACACACGCCGAGCAGAAGTCTTGCATGCGCAGAGAGCTGCGGAAGAGGCGCATCCAAGCACGCAGGTTTGGGGTTTTTGCAGGGGGAGCATCCCCAAGCCCAGGTGGTGAAGTCCATGTTTGCACATATGGCACAGAAAGAGAGGAGCAACATTTCCTCTTCCAGAGGATGCGACAGAGGCAGGATCAGGTTCTAGAAATATCTGGATACTAGACCTCAGCTGAAGCCTCTGACTGATCCAGCGCATTGAAACAGGCCTGGACACATTATTATGGGGGTGTAGGATTGAGAAAAACAAAATTATTAAAGCAAATGGAGGAGGTGTTTTGCCTGGACAGGTCCTCGAGCTTCTCAGCTCTTTGTTTCCAACGTCTTCACCGCCAGCTTGAGCGGTGTCAGCAAACAGGCGCTCCACAGGCAAGTGATCCACCACCGGCGCTGCCCTGTGGGAATGAGCACGCTGAGGCACCCAGTGCCACTGCACAGCATCCCCAAGACCTGTCCCCAAACACATTGATGTGGGGGGGCCCCGTAGGAGGACGGGACCAAAACCTGGGTGTCAGACCCAAAGGACCCACTCCAAGGCTCAGTCTGCTTAAATCCATGCTGCAAGAGAATGGGAGAGCAAGGTTTACTGTGCTGCCCGTGACACCTCACCACCACGCACCCTCTGCTTCAGGAGTTTTGAGGCAGCGCGTTAAGGATTTCAGACCTGCAGGGACTCCAGATGTCCTTTCAGAGATTTCTTAACATCCTGATGCTCTGTGCTTGGTGGGACAGCAGGTTTGTTAGGGACTCGCTCCGGCACATCTTTTGCAGCAGCATCTCACCCTGTGCCCGTCCCAGCAGAGCCCTCTCTAGCATCTGCAGAGGTGTTGCCACCGTCCCAAAGCATCGTCCCAGAGCGCAGGGCTCATCAGTGACACCCAGGTCCATGACAGACCCATCTTGCAGTGCCAAATCACCAGTTCTCATCCCCCTGACACCATCCTGCTCCTCATCCCACCCCAAAACGCCCCAAACTCATGCTGCACGGACTCCACCTTCGACGCACATCCCACTAGCGTGAAGAGGGACAATGCCTCTTCAGAGCATGGCAGAGGGAAGTCATCCCTTGCCCTGATTTCTACATTCTTTTAGCCCATACCCTGGTTCAAGCCTTGGACATGCCAGTTATCACCCAAGCTAAGCCTGACGCTCAGTGTGCTCCTGAACAAGACATTCCTTGACCTGCTTTTCTCTCATCACTAATTCACACCTAGCAGATTTTCAACTCAGCTCATGCGCGAACTCTGCGCCGGCACCACTTAATGGCTAAATAACAAATTCTGACAAAGCTCATTAAAAAAAGAAAGCCATGGATGTCAGCAACATGCCTTAAATCTGACCCCCGGCTCCAGGCAGGTCTGCCAGGGAATCAACTCATCCCATTGGAAATCTAAAGGAACAGCAGAAAACTCTACCAGCGTGGCTTAGAAGGCACCACTTCTTTTGTTAGAGATGTGAAACAGATAGGAAACACAGCTTAGGGACGCTAAACAGTCCAACGGTTTAAACAAGTAAATTCCACCCCTGGGATGCATACTGGCAGGAAAACCTCAAGACACGATTCCATCCTGGCTTTAGGGAATTTATCCACAGCCCACCTAGAAACACAGGGAGCCAAAATCCCAGGAACGCTGCCGGTGCTGCTACGGCTGTAACGCGATATGGACATGTTGGCACAGGAAGACCGAGCTGGCAGCTGGGCTGGGAGGACCAAGGTATGAAAACAAAATTCCCTGGCAGTGTTCATTTTTATTTTTCCCCTAGCAAAACAAGATCCTCATGTTAAAAACAAAAACCAAAAACCCAATCATAGAACAGGGGATGAAAAGGCTGCTGTCGAAAACATAATTACATTCCCATATATGCTAGGAAGTTCTGAATGACACGTTTCTAAAGATGTTTTTAAATAACTACAGGTATTAATTACGTATAAAGCTACCAAACCTTTTCTGTCTTTATTTTGAAACCCCTGTCTGGAAGTGTTTTCCATTAGGCAACACCTTTCAAAACACAGCCAGCTACGCAGCGCTCCTGGAGGCACCGAGGAACTGCATCTGAGGCTCTGGACAGACACAGCACCCACCATGCACCCCAACGCTGGCTGTGCTTCGCTCTGACGGGGAGGGCACAGGCATGTGGTACTCGCTGGGGGGGAACGAGCACAGGGAAGGGCTACAGCCCGCCGCTTCCCTGGTACAACAGCCTCTGCAACAGCACCGTTTTCCTTATCCAAGCAGCCACATCGCTGCGAGGTCAGTGAGAGACCCTGTGACTGCATTGCCATGGAGCTGGTCGAGCGGGTGAACTCGCTTCTGGCTGTTTCTCACACAAAGGCAAGGACAGCGTGGCCAGGACCGCAGCCAAGGAAGAGCACAGAGCAAACGTTCGAGAGAGGGCCCGTCCCGCAGGGACCCCGCTTTCCTCTGTGGCCCCGGACATCTGGGCAGCATCTCTGCTGTCAGTCCCACGCACAAGGCAGCTGTGATCGAGCGGTTGTCCTCCTGTCGTCTTGTCCTCGCCTGTCTCTATCTAGTGTCTTCCATCTCAGCATAGGCAGCTCCGAGAAGCTGGGCTACCTGCCTGCTGGGCCCCAGCCCATGGGTCTCCATCACCCAGCTCGAAAAACTGCATCACTTCTCTCCGTAGTTTGTCCTGATGGAAGTATTGTTTCAGAGCTACATAGCCCACAATTAACCATGATAATTAATGAGAATAATTAAGGAGATGCACAACTAACGATGCAAGCTTCTAAACCAGAAAGGTTGCAGACATCATCTGTTCCGCACCTAGAATTTGGGATAATCAACCCAAAACCTGGTGCAGCAAACAGCAAAGCCATTCAGAGGTGCCCATCCTACAGCCAGGCAGACTGGCTGTAGCAAAAAAAACCCACCCCATCCAAAAACGTGGCACAACAGCACTTCTCTTGCCAAAACCCCAGGCAGGGCAATAAAACCATTTCCAGGCCAGGAGAGGACACGGCAGAAGTGATTTTGCAAAGGCACGATGCAGCGCTGGCAGCACTGGAGAAACGGCCAGCGCTCTGCCGGGCTGCCGCTTGGGGTACTGGCCTAAAATCACATGTGAAGCTCTCGGAGCTGGGAAGCTGCCAGCAAACGTTTTTTATTTGAGAAATAAAAAAGGAGAGAAGGGCGACAGATCAGCGGGGAGAAGGGTGATGGCGTGTGGGAGAGCCTCACCGCTTATCAGGAGGGCAGCAAACAAGGGGCAGCAGAATCGCTCCCCTGCGCTCCTGAGAACGAAAGGGGCGCAGGGCCACAAGCGCTGCAGGCAGTGTTACTGGGTGACAAGCGCCTAAGGAAAGGACAGGCAGGGTGTTCTCTCTGCCAGAATCAGAGTCTAAGCAGGGTGTTCCGTCGCTCTGTGAAACACCTGCCTGCCTGGGAGGTGCAGGGCCTGTGGGTGCTTGTCGGGAGCTGGCAGAAGGCAGGAGCAGCACAGAGCTGCCACAGCCTGGCCACGCCTAGAGCCTGCCCAGAATATCCCACAGCAGCTCCCCAAGCAAGGAACGGCCTTGCATGGCCAAGAAAGGCAAAAAAAAAAGTGCCCGCTGGACTTGGCTGGCAGCAATACCCCAACGAACGGTGACACCGCAACCTGGTCGTCACGCTCAGCCTCACACAGCCTCTCTGTGCCACCCCAAAACAATGGCGCAACGGCACTTCTCATTGCCGAAACCCCGGGCTGGGCAGTAACGATGAGCCTGTTTCCCTGAGCAGGATTATCGCCTTCCCTCCTCTGCACACAGGAGACACCAAGGCAGAGAGCAAGCGAGTGACATGATTGGGCCTCCTAGGGCTGTTAGGAGATTAGCCACCACTCTCCCCAACAGGGGCACACAGGCAGAGACACCTGAACCACCAGCACCTTGGCAAAGCATTCCAGAGCCACGAACAGCAGCCGGAGACCTTGAGCTTCACAAAACTTTCCTCAGCACAGATGGGGACATGGAGTGACATGCAATTTAAAGAAAAAAAAAAACAAACCACACACAACACCTTCCCAGGGGGATACAAAAATAATACCGTGTATATTCTAGCTTCCCAAACAACAATCGCCTGAGAAGCCGGCACTGTGGGAAAGTCTCAGCTCGCTTTTCCTGGGTATTATAAATAGAATTACGGCTGCAAGCAGGGCTTTAAACATGGAGGAAGGGGGACAAGGCCATTTAACGGGCTCTGTTTGAACTTGGGCTCTGGCCAGCATCCAGCTTTCTGCAAGAACAGCCGGTCACTTCCTGCCGAGCGAAGGCTAGCGTCGCCGCGCTAGGAACCAGGAAGCCCAGGCCAAGGGCTGCCTCTGAGATCCCAGAGCCTGCGAGCTCACCAGGGCCATCATGCCTCGGGCTGCCACGTATGTCATCACTCAGGAGCCTGCTCCGCTCCTGCTCCGGGCCAGGCCTGCGTTCTCTGACGTGCTGTGAACAGTGTTGAGATGGGGCAAGCAGGCGTGAGACTTCCCCAGGAGTCTGACTTGCAGGGCTTGCTCCTGAAGGTCTCGAGAACTTCTCTTCCAGACTGGTTTCTTGGCCCAGGTGAAGGCTCAGTGACTGCCAAGCCCCACGGGACCAAATCCCACAGCTTACACACACTTGCCTGGCTCTCCAGGCTCCTTGTCATTGACCGGCTAACTGCTGCTGCCTTTCCCTTACAGGTACGCTGCTCATCACAAGCCACTTGCCATGGGCAGCTCAGCATCCTGTTATCCACATATTCATCCTCTCTTCCTTATTCAAGCTCATCAGGGCTGCAGTTCCCCAGGCTGGTTTTTAAAGGCTAGCATCATACTTTAAGCAAGATATCATGCATCAGAGACAGCAGCTTGTTCTGTAGTGGCACCCCCAGGGCCCAGCAGTTCATTACTCAGTCTCACTGCCCCCAAACCTCTTCTCCCACCACTTTAACAAGAAGCCAAAACGTGTCCAGAAAGCTGCCAGCCTTAGGGCCCCAGGCCTCTTCCACTGCAAAAAACAACACCGTTTCCCACCACAACCTTGCTGCTTCTCATCTTTCCTCACAGCTGCAGGCTGCCCGCTCCCCACCCCGCTGTGGAAGGCTGTGCTATCCCCCCAGCCTTCAGGCCCACAGCTCTCCCAGGCCCAGTCCGTGGGCTCCCATTGCCTGTGAGCCAGCAGCCCCTCGGGACCCAGTGGCGTCTCCGCAGGAGGCGGTGGGACCCCCTCAAGACATGGGAGCCCCCCCAACTGGGCCCAATGTTTCCCAGTGGCCCTCAACGGGGCCTAACAGCCCCCAGCGTTCCCCAGTGGCCCCAAACATTCCCCAACAGGGCCCTCAGTGGTCCCCAGCGGCACCCAGCGTTCTCCCACGGCCCACAACGGTCCCCAAGCGGCGGCTGGCGGAGAGTACGGAGGGAGGCCGGGTGAGCGCATGGCTCCTGCGCGCCAGGTGGGCGTGGCGCGGCGCGCGCCTTTGTTTGGGGCGGTGGTTTCCCAGGCTGCACGGCGCGCCCCCGGAGGGGGCGGGGCCAGGTCCCGGCGGCGCGCGGCGCGGCGCGGCTCGGGGGGCGGGGCCGGGCGCGGGCCCGCGGGGTCAGTCGGAGCGGGGTGGCGAGCGAGGGCGGCGGCGAGCGGAGCGGAGCGGAGCGGAGCGGAGCGAGGGGACCCAGTCGAGCCGGAGCCAGCGCGAGCCGAGCCGAGCCGAGGATGATAAACACCCAGGACAGGTGTGGGGCGGCGCGGTCTCCACCCTCTCCGCACTGCTGGGCCCACCCCGCCGCGGCCTTCCTCGCCCCTCAGAGCGGCGGCGGCCGGGCCTGGGGCGCGGGCGGGCGTTGAGGCGGCGGCGGTGGCGGCGGAGGAAGGCGGGAGGGAGTGGGGACGGGGAGCCCTCTCCGCCTTTCCCCGTTAAAATCCATGTTGGGGCGTCCCTCCTCCGTGCGGGGAGGCCCCGGGGCGGGTGGCCGGGCGCGGCGGGGCCGGGTCCTGGGGGATGGGGACGCGGATTTGGGAGGGCGGCCCCCTCAGTAGCGAGTGTCTGAGCACCCCTTGCTAATAAGCCCTGAACGCTGAGGAGGGTTTGCATCTTCCCTTCCTGCAGTCCCCGCGCATCCCCAGGAAAAGGTGATTGTTATTTTTTTTTTTCCCTCCTGGCAGGTTCCTTACGAGCGGGCATGAACTTACCCTCCCTTTGTGGGTATTTTTCTCAGCTGACCACATTATCTTCTGTGTCTGTTCCTTGTTTAGAGTCCGAAAAGTGTCATTTCCTGAGCCTCTATGGCACGGCGCAGATAAGCATCCGGAGGATGTGTATAAACCTGCCTTGCTCCTTGGCAGCTGCGAGTAGGGTAGATGCTTGCGCTTTGCCGTGCTCGTCAGATGGTTATTTACCAGTTGCTCCTCAAATCAGGTTCCTTAATATATGATTTGCAGTGGCTGGCAGCATAATATCTTATTATTGTGGGCTAAGTGCAACCACATCTTCAGAGCCTGTTTTAAAAACGGGGGGGTAAAGAAAACAAACAAAAAAAACTTTGTTTCTAGAATGTTAAGGGAGCTGCCTGGATCCTTCTGTCAGGCCCAAGCATTGAGTGCAAATAAACCCCCTCCAAAAACACAAGAAAACGTGCAGCTTTCTAGACCCTGAGGCACTGGTCGTTGTTGCGGACTGAAAGCAGCGCTGGCCTGGGGCTTCAGGTACGAGGGCTGTTGCGGAATGGCCATGGCGGGGTTCAAAAGTTGAGGAGTTGTCCTTTGCGCTTCCCAGGGACAGGGCACGGGGTTGAGATCGCTGGAAACTTAGCGAGTTAAAATTACACCCACTGGCTGAAAGCGTACGCTTGCTTCCAGCTCCCATTTCAGGCAGGATTTGCTCAAGAAGCTTTTGCTTGAGAGTTTCTTCAGGGAAAGGCCCTCGGTGATCTAAATATATCTTAATCTAAACCAAGCTGCTGGGAAGCAGCTTCTCAGAAGAGAAAAGAGGCTAGAAGGGAGGGCAATCCTAATTTTTAAGCTATAAACAGGCCTTAGGGAGCGGAGTTGCGTGTGGATGCATCGAGGATTAAGACTTTGTTGGGTGCTTTGCACAAACTTCTTCCTAAGGTGGTAACGCACATCTGGAGGAAGCAAAACCCCTTTTGATCTGTGCCTGCTTGCTCCCCAGTGCTGCCCTGTGTGTGCTGCTCTCTGGACCCTTGCTGGCTGCTGGTATGAAGTTTTGGGGGAGGATTGTGGTGGCCTGCAGGTCTGGGCTAGGTGAAGCCCCAGCGCTGCAGGCAGGGCTCAGCGGCTGAAGGGGTCTTGTGTCTTGACTTCTGTGTGTGCCAGAGGAAGCAAAACTGGGAAGTGTCGTGAACTGCTTTGCATGAAAACTACTGCCTCTCTCTTCCCCCCCACCCCCCAACTACACTTCATTATCCAACTTCTTGATGCCTTGGCCGCAAGTTGGAGCGAGCTATCAACAGTACATTGTTGGCTGGGGGTGAGGGAGGAGGGAAGGGAATAACAAAGCTGCCAACAGCTTTCTGGGGGTGGGGAACGGCACAGCAAAGTGCTTTGTCATGCCTCTTGACATCCACTACTACTGAATACACACTGGTCCATTGATAGCCCCAGTCCTGCTGTGAGGAGGAACTGTATTAACGCGAAACTGAGCCTGTGTGCAAAATGGGTTTGCCCTGAGACATCTCCAGCACGACTGCTTAATATCTTTTCCCCCAGTGCGTTTAAACAGCCTTTTCTCCAAGCAGGGTCTGCTGTAGGGCCGTGGCACATGGGAACGCTGCTGGAGAGCCCACTCTCGTGAACCTGGAGGAGGAGGAAATATGTGGAGGAAGAATATTTGTGTTTCCTGTAGCAAGATTATTTTGGTATGAGATGGCAAGCCAAGATCTTGGCGAATTCTGCCTGTGTCGTAATGGCGGTTGCGAGTTGGTTTTTGGTGTGCAGAAATGCCACATTTCAGTGGTTCAACTGCAGTCCAGTATATGCTCTAGCATGCTGTATAGGGAGTTCAGGTGATTCTGCTAGTGCAGCTCGGTACTTGGTCTTCGGATCCTTAAGCCTGTCTGCCTCCCAGAGAGGGATTAGAGTGGAAAACCACTGCCTTGGGACCAGCTCAGGTGAGAAGTTTTAGGACAGGCAGTAAGTTGTCGATACATCTACAGAGCCTGCCCCTTATAGCCCTGTTCCTCGCTCCGTGTGTTTAGTGAAAATCTTCATGCTCCCCTGTATTTTGGTGCTGTTTACATAGCTGGCATGTTTCATAATGGGAACGCTGGGGAGCGACTGGTTTCTCTGCATTGCTTTCTTGCAGAATTTGTGAGCGGAATACTGCTGCTGTGCCGTGCCTCAGCAAAGGGCTTTTGTGGTTCTGATAAAGGGAGCAACGCTCCAGAAATAAAATAGTTTGCTTTCGTGAAGTTCCCAAAAGCTGGGCAGATATCAAAGCCTGCGTTCAAAGTGATCCTGGAAGATTGCGTGTAGGACAGACAGACAAACTTGGAAACTGCAGGGGAAACTTGTTTTCTTGCTTTTAAAAGTAGATCTGTGGGGTGAACTGGTAATTTTTAAGGCTGCACTGAAGGATGCTTCTATGGTGTTCCATTTGCATGTGAAAACGTCAACTCGGACGTTGCAGAGCGTGTTGGAAGATATCTGAGGAACCAGCCCTTTCACTCCTCCTCATTTTGCAAATGTGAAACTTAAGCCTCTTCCTTCTGGGTCCTGTTGATCTATTTGTAGATATTTGTCTATAGAAAACGTGTGCTCATCTGGTCATGCGTTTCCAGCCATCTGCTGCTGGCGGTCTGCCACGTGTCCCTTATTAGCATGAGGTTGCTCAGCACTCTCTCCAGGTTCTGGGCTGCAAGCCACTCCTCCATTTCTAACTGCTGGTTTCTGATACAACTTGGGCAGTGAGTGTTTGTAACATGGATGTCCGGGCCCTGTAAAGCCCTGATAGCTGCCTCTGATGTGCTGCAGAGAAGCAGGGATACGAGTGGTGTGGGGTCACGAGGAGCCACAGCAGCCGAAATGTGATCCCTGCTAATGTAACCTGGTGTTCTCTCTTTTTTTCTTGCAGTAGTATTTTACCTTTGAGTAACTGTCCCCAGCTGCAGTGCTGCAGGCACATTGTTCCAGGGCCTCTGTGGTGCTCCTGATGCCCCTCACCCACTGTCGAAGATCCCCGGTGGGCGAGGGGGTAGCAGGGATCCTTCTCTTTCAGCTCTGATATATAAGGTGAGAAAGATCTGACGTCTAAATAATGACCTGTACCCACATTGCAAATGTGTTCGGTTCCTTTTGCGGTCTGATGGGAATAAATGCAAACAACTCCAAGGCAATAACTGGGAGAACAGTTAATTTTTCAGCAGCCCTGTTGGCAGATCGGTTTGCTGCACGCGGTGGCTCTCCCGCTTAAATATCCCTTGTTTATTAAGAAATGAGAGACCTTTTCTCAAAGGTGTGCAGCAAAAAACTCGCTAGCCTTGTTCCCAGAGGTCTGTCTCTGCTCTTGTATGCAGAGCCAGCGTTATCAAAACATGAAACGGCTTCTCCAGTGTCTTGCACAAAGTGGAAGCGGGAAGCAGAAAGGTGAAGTGCAGAGAGAATGGTTGATAAGCTCCTTCCTGTGCCCTCGTCCGGAAGGTAAAGTTGTTGGGGCCTGGGAGCTGCCTGAACCAACCTATGGGGTGACTCCCGACTTCGCAAAAGGGCAAGGTGGCTGACTGCCTCACAGATGGGGAAGTTTCTAGAACACGTGCATGGGATGAGGGTGAGGTCAGGAAGGCTTTGTGTCTGCAGACTTGCTGAGGAGCACGTGGATCCACGTAGTTCTCCTTTTTTTTGGCCCTCTTTGTTCTACGGGACCTTTCCTTTCAAATGAGGAGAGCTGGCTGTTCCTTGCTGTAGAGTAATTGGCACTCATGCAACTTCATGCCATGGTGGCATGCATCTGCCTCCCTGCTGGGGCAGGGGCAGCTTTCCCACAAGGCAGGGAGTACAGTGCTGCCAGATGAGGTAGCCCGGATTTGTGTTCAGCTTGCAAATTTGGCTGTTCAGACAGGAGTGTTGTCATAGGTGTTAGACTTGATTTTTAATTACCCCTTGATTTTTAATTACACACAGGCTTAACAAGATGAAAAGATACAGGCCCTTGTGGGTCACAGCTACCAAAGCCTCCTCTTGAAATTCCCGAGAGAATCAGAGACCTCACAGCTGCTTTCAGAGGAGTTTTCTTTTATGTGGCCTTGGTGAATTTTTAGCATGTGCCTCGCCCCTTTACCTCATGAATAAACGTCAACCTCCACAACCTCTTAATAATAACGTAACGATCAGTTTAATGCTGTGGAGTTGAATCGTCACCGATGTTAGAGGGGTGTGAAATCCCAAGAAGCAGCAGAGCACAACAGGCTTCTTGGCAGGTAACGGAGATGCATAAATAGCTTCAGGAGGGGTTCGGGACAAATAGTGAATTCCCTCTGGGTGGGAGGGGATGACAAATAGAGGACCCTGCCACTTGAATTCCTGCAGGCCAGCTTTGCCAAGCCTTGGTACGCACCAGGTGAGGCCTGGAGGCAGAAAATGGCCTCAATGTGGAGGAGATGCTGGTGGAAAGAACCATAGTTTGGAGGCTTTGAAGTGTTCGATTTCAGTGTGGCCTTGAATTAGTGCAGAAGCTTTTGGCAGTGGTGTGTAGGCAGGGGTTGCCTGCGGGGATGTCATCAAGATAGCAGCATCCCAGAAATACAGATACAATTCTTGCTGGGTTTACTGCTGACAAAACCTAGCAGAATCTGTCAGAAAATCAGCCCCTTCATAGCTCATTCCAGAGCAGAGCGGGCTGCATTGCTTGGTGGTTTAAAGTCTGGCCTTAGACAGAGGTTTCTGGGACCCTCCCTGCCCCTCTCTGTTGCCAGCTCAGTCTAGCGGTGCTGTAGTTAACATCAGGCTGAGCTTTTCGGCCAGCAAGCTTCAGCGTGACCTGGAAAGCTATCTGGACCCAAAAATTAAGTACTTTTTCCAGCTGCATCAGCTGTTCTAGTTCAAGGCACAACCTTTCTGAATGAGCCTGCCTCCTTTGGAGTACACGGCACAGGGCTTGTGTACAGCCACACTGTAAATTAAGTATCTGGGGCTCCCTATAGTGGTTGGGATTTTTGCGTTGAGAGACTTTATACTTGTCCCTTCATCAGGGGAGCTTTATTTGAGCTGGGAATGCAATAGCTGATCGGCCGTGTTGGCACTGCACAGCCAGGATGGGCTTTGTGCAGACGGACGTGCTCTGGCTCGCAAACTTGGCAGGAGGCTGCAGGTGTAGTACGTGCCAACAGTAGGCTGCTTACACGGGTTTCTCAAGTCGCTTGGCCGTGGTGGAGCATAACATCCTTCCTTCTTACGCTGCCAGCACGTAGGGGCCTCCCCGTCCTTCTCAGGACATCTGAGGAGCGGGGCTGGGCTGGAAAATCTCGTGTTCAATGAATTGTAACTGAGTGGAAGCTGGTCCTTGTGGCTTTACTTCGCTGAAATGGAGCCCAGGGCTGGAGAGCCGGTGTTTTAGGCAGCTGTGTATAAAAGATAGCCCGGTGGGTGTGGGGGTTTTGGTTTGGGTTTTTTTTTTTCTCCCTCCCACAATAGCATGGGGGGGCGGATTTTGCAGGGCTGAACTAAACCTGAACTTTTGTTGCATAAACAGGATTTTGCTTTGAGCAGCTTCCAAAGAATTCTGGGCTGCTATGTCACAGGAACCGCTTTTCTCTCCCCAGCATCTTGCTGTCTCTATTTTGATGCCTAGAAATAAAACACGGGCTGCCCAAGACAGGCTGTGTAAATGAAATTCCCACTGAACCGGGGGAACTGGTTCTCTTAATCCCTGCGGTTATGCTGCCTCTGGGTCACGGGCTGTCGCATTAGGGAGCTTTTAAGTGGAAAAACCTCGAAACCTTGCTCGGTTTGGAGTGCGGGGCAGAACTTCTGGTGACAGAAGGGCTAAGCCAGAAGGCTCGGAAAGCTTTTCCCCTCCTATTGCAGGCTCCTGCCAGTCTTCCTGCAGAAATGCATGCATCTGCCTCCCCCTCCGACGTGTCAATCCCAGCCTGCTTTTCTCAACTTCCTTACCCTGCTTCACTTTTTGTGAAGCGTAAGAAAAGAAGCATCTGTGAGCTTCTCTCTTCTTTTTTGAAACAGAGACGGGTTTTGCACGGTAACAATTGTAAAAGTCTCCTGTAAAGTCACTGGTGAAGGATGTGCGTATAGCCCCTTGGGGTTTGGTTTTGTCTTTTGTCCTTTTTTTTTTTTTTTTTTTAAAGACACCTCTGTAGCATGGAGCTGTTGCTGGGCTCCAGCCTGACTCTTGCCTCTGGCTCTGTGGTGGCTTCATCGGCAGTGGTCTGATCTAACTTTAGCAGCTGTCAGGAGGTTTCTTAGCGCACTTGGCTTAGAACTAGCAAAACCCGACAGCAGGCGCAGCCACAAAAACTTCTTTCAAACTTGATGAATAAACTTATTTCCTACAGGATATTTGTTCTGATTAAGTGTAAACTTGTTTTTCAGCTAAGCTTTGTGGGCTTTAAACAAACACAGCTTCCTCTGCTCCGGTTACCAACGCCAGGCAGTTCCTGATTTGCATGCAGTGTTACCTATTCAAGCTCGATGGCTTCTTCCTTGTCACAACAGTCAAAGCAAGAGGGATCTATTTTAATACACATGGTAACAGGAATTAAGGCTCCGGGGGACATGTTTGAGGAGCCTAGAAAAGGTCTCGGAGATGTTTTTGCTGAACCGTTGGTCTTGCAGCAGTGCTTGTACCTTAATAGCTTAAAAGACCTACAAGAAAACACCTACTTGAAAAGCAGTGATACTGAGGAGTCTTCTGTCCTCTTGCTGGGCTGCCGATGTGTTTGTACTGCCCGTCTTGCAAACATTGCTCCACTGCAGATCCAAACCGGACTTGGTTTTCTGTGCTGTACTGGCTGCCTGCTTGCGTCATGGTCAGAGATGAACATGTACCACCACAAACCTTGCCTGGTGAGGTGCTCTCTTCCTGCAGCCATGTCACTTGTCTCATTGTCAATCCAGCTGATTGTCAGCAGATCAGAGTTCAGCATCAGCTGCTGAATTAATCACCCTGATACAATAAAATGCCCGGAGTCTGGGTGGTCACTCACCTAATGACCCGATGGAGTAAACCACCTCCCACCCTGCCTATTGATGCCCTTGATGAGAGCTGGCTTTCCCAGGTGTTCCCATGACTTGGGAACGGAGCAGACATGACTTGTATTATCCGGTTTACTTCTGCTCTTCAGAGATGCGCAGGTGACTTTGTAAACGTGAGAGAATGGGGATGCATGAGCCTGTAACCAAGCAGATGGGAACAGTTCTGCTTCCGCTGCACTTGACAACATTAATGCAGGAACCTAATAGATTTCTTTGCCGTTTCATTGGGGCTCTTTGCAGCGAAACGTGGAAACCATTATTGGGCAAGCCAACTGTCAGGAGGAGGAATGGAGTTTTAGCCATGGAATTGTTTTCTAGGAACTGCTGAGCTGAATCTGAGGTGGTCTGCATGCTTGGCATTCTAGTTAGAGTAGCGCTGGAGAGGGACATGTATGTTTGTGGTCTCTGGAAAAAGACCTCATCACAATCTTCAAATCCGTGCAGCTTCTGTCTGTTTGGGGATTCTCTCTGCGCTATGTATTTTCCTCCCTTATCCCAGGAGGCAAACTGTTTGCCATAGCAGTTGGTTGTAAAATCTGGGAGAGCACTTTGTGACGACTGTGGTGGAGATGGACTGGGGAGATGATGAAAACTGGTCAGGCTGGGGCAGCAGAGGCTCTCCCAGATCATCGGTTCAGGTTGCCTTCCTTTGAAGGGCAGTTTGTGAACCGCCCTTCGAAGGCGGGGCTGGGACCTGCGGTGAATGAAGGGACCCTGGCTACCCAGCAAATGAGTATAATGTAAATCCTCAAAACTGTATTCCCTTAAATAGGAAAGTGTGACTAGAAAATCACTTGAGGTCTCAGTACGCATTGCAGTGTGTCCTGAGCCCATGGAAGGGGAAGGGAAAAGTAGAATGTTCCTCTTGGTACAACTGCAATATAATTTATTTTGCATCTCTCTAGTTCTACTCCCCTGGCTGCTCAGCATGTAGGACTTGACTTTTTTTTTTTCTCTTTATTTTTGTATTGGATTAGAATAAAAGCGAGGTATTCTGGAAAATACAGGTAGTTCAAAACAATAGCGGTTAACCGCTTACTTCTTTAGAGTGCTGAGGCTCAGGTGTAAGCTTGCAGCTGACCCTGCATACCTTCACAAGCTGTGGCGAGTCTCATGGTGGTGAATTTTAGTGCTAGGCTGAACCTCTGGACACGCACTGGTCTGCAGGGGCTGGCCCTTTTCCAGGAGGGTGCTCCCCCTGCATGCAGTCCCTTTGTGTGCTCGCTTAAGTGCACTCTCTTATATTTATTTTTTTTTGGTCTACAATCTTATGGATAGTTTTCTTTTAACCCTAACGCATATTTCATGAGCTCTCTTCCCTCCCCTGTGCAGGACGAGAAGATCACTGTTAACCAAGATGTCCCAGTGCACGAAGGGAAGCCTCATATTGTCCACTTCCAGTACAAGGTCACAGAGGTGAAGACCTCTTCCTGGGATGCAGTGCTCTCTAATCAGAGCCTCTTTGTGGAAATCCCTGATGGGTTATTAGCTGATGGAAGCAAAGAAGGGTAAGTTTGGGATCCCAGAGCTGTGTCCGTGGCTCCATGGGGAGCAGGGCTTGGCTTACAGGGGTGATGCTGTGCGTGCAAGGAGAATGGGCTGTATGTACGGCAGTGCTCTTCCTGGCTTGGGCATCTAAAATAATGCCCTCGCTCACTTGTCTTCAGAGAAGCATCCTCCTGTTAGTCCTCCTTACGTATTCTTTTCCCCCTTCGTGATCGTTTCGGTTGGGTTACTGGTTTTTGAGTCCCTATGCTAATGAAAAATAAGCAATAAATGAGTGGGGTGATCCTTTGCATGCTTCGGTTTGGAAAATCTGCAAGCCTTTCTCTGATTTTTGTTCTGCTGGCCACTTGGCAAGCTTATTTTGGCAGGCGTTTTCCTCTCTTCTTGGGGGGGAAAAAAACCCCCTCCATTATATCGATGCGCTCCTTCTCATCAGTAGGTGGATCTGCTCTTGGAGTGCTGCCACGCAGGCGCTGGGCTCTGCCAGAGTCACTGATTTTTCTCTGTTGGCAGAATACGGTAGTGTTTTGTCCAGACAGCTCTGCTCTGGGAAGTTTGTGTAAACGCAGCTTCCAGAGCAGCTACTTCCTGCCAAGTGCTTTGCCAGAGATCCCCGCCAGTGGGGAGCACCGCAGCCTAGATGTGGCTTCACTGGATTCTTCTGCAAAGCTCTCTGAACTCCTCCTAAACCTCCAAGTAGGCTTCGTCCCTAAATGACACAAGCTAATTAAGAGGAAAAAAAAAAAACAAACCCAACTCAGGCTCTTTCAGTAAATGCCGGTGTTCTTGCTGTCTCACACTTGTCTCATCTGACTCAGAGTCCAGATAAACATTTGTGTAATTTCTTCGGTTGGCCCGTAAATCCTTGAGCTGTCCAAGCACCTGCTCTCTTGGGAGCGCGCACTGGGAGGGTATTTACCTGCCCGTGTCATTGTGACTTAAAGCGCAATTTTGCAAGGTTATTTTTAGCTGGGTAAAACAGCCTAGTAGAGGCTATAATTAAAATAGTTCACTACCATATTAACAAAACCCTTGCAAATTTAATCTCCCTCGCTGCACTCCAGTCTGCTGCTGTTTAATTAGATGTTGACTGAAGCCCTGTTTGTCACTGCTCTAGCAGCCTGCATCGTAAGTAGTTCCGAGGCCAGCAGTGACAGCAATGGTTCTGCTGTGCCGGTTCCCAGGGCTCCGAGAGGGGTTAATGCAGCGCTGCTTCCATCAAGAGGTGGCAGAAATAATTTAGCTGGAAAGGCAGGAAGCGTGGATTCCAGGTGCATCAGCTATGCCGTCCAGCTGATGTGTTCAGGGAACAGCTTTGCCTGTGTACACGCTCCTTCAGTGAGGTTTTTCTCTTCTCTGCCTGGCATGAGCTTTCCCCCCCCCCCCCCCCCCCCCATAAAGCACAAACCTTGCAGAGCCCCTCATGCACGTTGCCAGCAGAGGGGACGTCGCCTGGCTGGGGATCGGCTGCAGTGCTCAGCTCCCGGCGTACGAATGCTTCTGTACAAAATCACCACTGGTGGGGATGGGTGCTTGTGTGTGCTGGCGTGGGGATGCTGAGGACAGGGACAGTGATTCGCCAGGTGGCTGGGTGTGAGGATAGCTCTTAGTTCTGCAGGGCTGGATAGCAAAGCAGGAAACCCATTGTTTCAGCACCCATTGTTTGCTGGAAGGGGGCTGTAAACAACTAATCTTTCTGTCTGAAAACATCCAAACAGTTGATCATGCCCAGAGGCTTCCTCAGGACAGGACTTCCTATAGCTGATGTTCCTTTGTCTTTCTTCTCCTTGGCAGGTTATCAGCACTGCTGGAGTTTGCTGAAGAAAAAATGAAAGTAAACTATGTCTTTATTTGCTTCAGAAAAAGCAGAGAAGACAGAGGTGAGAACTCGCCCCCGCTGTCAGGTTTGCTCCCCGGATCTGAAATGGTGCTGCTTAAGCTGCACAGAAATCCGGTAATCCCAAGGCAGGGCTCCATGGGACGCTCCCTGTAGCAGTACCTGCTCTATGCCTAATTCTCGTGGTGGTCTTACACCTGAGAAATAGTTTCTTGTGGAGGAAAGAAGCCCTTTCTTGAGATTAAGGGAGAGGGGGGAGTATTTTGGGTTCCCCAGCAGACACGCTTGGCTGTCCCGTTAAATTATTACTGGTGCTCTAGGGCAGAAAGCTGCTGCTGATTGACTTGGGAGTGTTTTCTTGCGGTTAATTTTTCTCCTTCGGTAAGGAGCGGTCTGCATTTGGCACCAGGCTTCTGTCCTTTGGAAGGAGAGACCAGGGAGGGGTTATTACATGGGAAATGAACGCTCATGGCTTCTTGCCCTGGTGCTCATCTGCTTTTTAAAGATCTGCCGCCAGTTTTGCCCTTCCTAGACCTACACATAATCCTGACCCTGGCTGTGGATGCTTATGGCTTAAGGGGGCTGCATTAGGATCTAAAGATAGGTGTGTTGGACGAGCGGTTACAGCACGGAAGTTTGAGGGGATTTGCAGTGAGGTATCAGGCTATGGATGTGTCACTTGAAATCTTGGGAGGTGCAGGCTGGTAACCAAGCAAATTGCCACGGCAGGAGTAATTCAAACGTTAATTCTCATTTTACTCTGCTGCTGCTGCACTGTCCGTTCTGAAATGAAGCGTGTTATTGGTGCTAAGCTGTGGGAAGATGTTATTCCATGTCATGACGCCAAGAATAATTCCCAGATTAAGTTCTTGCTATAATGTCACCACCATCACAGGTTGCATAGGTGACCTCCATGGTGGCTGGGTACAGGAGACATCGGATGCTGGGGTTTGTTTCTAAAAACGGGCCAGGTGTTGCTCTTGGACCTGGCTTATTTGTACGAGTTCTGGAAGCACTCCGGGTCCTAGACCCTTGCCTACACAGTTGAAATTCAGCACTGTCTTGAAAATACACAGGAGCTCCTCCGCATGGCCATTCAGCGGCTGGAAGCCGATCACCAGAGGGTGCCGCGGAGAAGAGATGCTGCGCCGGGGTAACTTCCACGGATCACAGGGGGACGATAGCTTCCGTGCATCCAATCCCTGTGTAACACAATCTGGCCTGACCGAGGCGAGGTGCCTGCAGGGACTGAGCCTGCTCTGAATTTGTTCTGTGCCCAACCCGTGGCCTGCGGGTGGCTTTCCCGGGGGACTGTGCCAAGCTATGCTGAGCTGTCTTTGAGCTTCCACTGAGCTCTGGGTCCTCCCCCCAGCGACGGCAAATTTCTGCCTAGGCCCCAAGTACGCAGCTTCCCGTTTGCTGCTGTCTGACTCGTGTCCAGGGCTCAGAGGGTGCTGGGGCCTTTGTAAGCGCAGGATAAGATCTTGGATGTGCTGCAGGATGGCCATGCGCATCCTGGGAAAGCGGCTCTGTGAGGCTGGGGCGGGTAGATAACCAACCATTGCTGTTCTCAGTGGGACACACACACACACACACACACGGACACACAGAGAACAGCCACCACAGGGTAAACGCGTATGAACCTGCTGGGCTGCACCACTAAAATCCCCTTTGCGCTTAGGAGGAGCTGTGGTGAATACAGGAAGAGACAAAACCTCCTATTCGAGAGGTTCAAATGGTTTCTTTCTGCACAGGAGGGTGTTCAGTGCACTCTGGTGTTTGTGGCTTCTAGGGTGATGCAGGTAAAGAAGATTATTCCTGGCGGTAACAGATTTCCTTCTCTTCGGTAGCTCCACTCCTGAAGACATTCAGCTTCTTGGGCTTTGAGATCGTGAGACCTGGCCACCCCTCTGTCCCGTCACAGCCAGATGTGATGTTCATGGTGTACCCCCTGGATCAGAACTCTTCCTCTGATGAAGAATAGCTGCAGCGGGGGACTCCACTGTGACCTGAAAATGCTGTTGAGGGGAGAGAGGGTTACACGTCCTTTCTTGAGGAAAGGGAAAACAAGCTTCTGTTGGACTGAAACCGCATTGCTCGTTGTTAGATTGGCCCGTGTATCTTCAGAGTTGACTATCTCATTGAAATGTGTTGCCTAGAGAACTATATATCCACACATGTAATCACCAAATAGTAAAGGAAAGATGTTTATGAACTGGCATAGGAGCTCTTTACATGCAGCTGTGTGGTGCGTTAGCCTAGGGGTGCCCCCTGCCCAGGCCCTGCAGGGGGGAGCACAGCCGTAGATGCAGCGTCAACTCCTTGACTTCCCTTCCCCATCACCCTGTGTGTACTTTTCTGACCGACTGCCTGTTTATTTTTCACTCAGACTCTTAAGTAGGAGGTGTGTTTGGGGTGTGAGGAGATGTGCTCGAGTTTAACACTACATTAAAACCCCCCTGCGTCTCTGCTTTGGGGCGACCGATGCTGGTTTAACTGGTCTAACTTTTTTTTTTTTTTTCTTTTTAAAACTTCTTGCTCTTCCAGCTTTTGTTTTAAGCAGTCTTAACTCTGTTCAATGTTACTACTGCACTATCACAGTGTTCAATAAAAGGGGCATTCAGATGAACTTCACACAGCTGGGGTTGCTTATTTGCAAGGCACAGAGCCTCCCATGGGCCTCCCCTAGGGCTGCCCTGGTTTCGGAGGGTCGAGTGGGCGTTGGGAGTGATGCCTCTGCCCCAGGGAACGCTTCCCTGCCTGCCTCCGGTCCAAGGAGAGTGCACAGCCTGTGCCTTGATCCTCCACCCACAGATGGGTAGGGAGCAGGCCCGTGGCTGTCACCTTGATTCTTCTTCCTGTCACCTTTCCAAAGAGAGACTTGAGATGCTCCAGCTCACAGCTGTGTCCAAACCAAAGGGGGTTGCCTGGAGGGGCAGGCATGGCTGGCGGCTCTGCTGCGTGCCATGGGATGCTCTCCCCATCTAGGGTCTTTCCTGGGATGGAGGGATGGGGCCGTGGTGCTGGCGGTAGCTTCTGTCTCATCCCTACCTCTTCTAACACTGGAGAATGAGGTTGTGCTCTTGTCTTCGTGCTGTGTGGCTGTAACCTGGTGGCTTTGTGAAGGCTGCACGAGAAGGGGGTATTCATAACCTGTGCCCCCGAGGTGTGCCCTCAGCTCTCCTCTGGGCCTGGCTGCTTGCGTGTGGAATTGTCCTTGTGTGCTTTGTTGTGCTCTCGCCCTTCTGTGGCGGATTTTGTTAAAAGCTGAAGCCAAGCCATTCCATAAACATCATGGTCAGTGTTTTTCTGTTCAGGGGAGAGAGGTGGGGCTGGGATACAAGTTTGTGTGAATAAATCATCTTAAAGTTTGTGTCTCTCTTCCTTCCTTCCCCTCCAAGGGCGTCAAAGGGCTGGTGGCTCTGTTCCCTCTTCCGTGGCACATTAAAGCCCAAGTCTGGTTTAAAATTAGAGGCTGGGCTCTGCTGCTGGGCCCGTCTCTGCCCTAGCTTTTATGGTCAGGCCATCTTGTGCTGCCTACAGCCCCTCCTGGCCTTGCTCTGAGTGCCATGCAGGGACAGAGGAGACCCCACACCTATTCCCTAGCTGAAACAAGTCTGAGTTCTAGTTCTGGCTTTTGCAAGGCCAAGTTTTATCCCTTGTTGTAGCTGGAGCTGCCCCTGACTCCTTCCCTGGGCTAGCGGGTGCCTCCTGGGGTGTTTCTGCGTGGTCTGGGGCCTTGCTGCTGCCCCATGGTGCTCTTCCACTGACACATCCCTGACAGGGTGTGGGAGGGTGGGGACCGCTCTGCTCCTTCCTTACTGGTACAATTTGCTGTTTGAGTGCAAGGTCCTGGTCATGGGAGTGAGGATGATCTCCTGCACTTGTTAATAAGCTGCGGTTATTAGGCTGTGCCCAAGTACCAAATGCTTGCCCTGGCTCAGGCAACCGTGGTCAGATATTGAGGTGTTGGATCAGGGAGCATCTTCAGAAATACCCTCTTGAAAAACCAAAAAGGTGCTTCCGATATCTCTGGGTGCTGCCTCCTGCGCCGGCCACCTCCGTTGCAAAGCTGGAAGAGCCAAGCTCTGCCCTGGGGCAGCCCCATCCCCCTGCTGCCGCTGCAGGGGGCTCCCTGGGGTGGGACTGGACCCCAGCAGGCTAAGGGGCGGCTGCCCCTTGGTGTTCCCCAGGGGTTCAAGCCTGGGGGGTGGGTGTGTGTGTTTTTGACCCAAATTGTCACAGCTGAGCTTGGCTGCAGCATCCCCTGGTGGAGCTGGGGGCAGAGTGGAGGGGCTGGGGGTGTGGGGCCTGCAAGCGGGCAGAAGGGTGCTGGGTGTGGCAGGACCCACAGTCCCACTGGGCCACCCCGCCACAGCCTCAGCGGCCACCGACTGATGAGCTTGGCACCAGGAGCCAGCACGTCTGCTTGAACCCTCTCGGATGCCCCAGAGATGGGGACCCTCCCTCTTCCTCCCCCCCCAAAAAATCACTGGCCATGGCTTTTGGGGACAAAGGACCAGAATTCAGGGGAGCAGGAAGAAAAAGCCACCCTCACAGGTTTGTGATTGTCTCTTAAAAAGATTTATTCTCTCTCCTTGCCCAAATGTACAAAGGCAAGAAGAGTACAGTTTGTAAGACTGAAATGAAACCCAACACAGCAATGCCAATGGAAACGAGCTCTAATACCAATGGTCTGACGGCCCAGCTGGCTGCCCGCGGGCCCGGTGGGCAGGGACTGGGGCTGTGGCTGCGCAGGGTGACCCGGGGGGCAGCACCCCGCGGGGGGAGAGGGGGCCAGGGTGCCAGCCCTACCACTGGGAACCGACGGGGGGGGGGGGGGA